>OY720348.1:42036068-42636068 GCA_963082975.1 Labia minor | reverse complement strand
TGGTTCTAATGAAGAATAAATTCATATTTTATCGATTTCTTAAATATTTTCATTGAATTCTTACGGAAAATCTGATTTTGTTCAAATATTTAAGGGAAAATTCCTACTTTTTTAAATACGAGGGATAAAATTATCTTTTATATTTTATTTTATTCATTTTCTGATTCTATTGAAGAATAAATTCATATTTGATCGATTTCTTAAATATTTTCATTGAATTCTTACGGATTAGTTTGATTTTGTTCAAATATTAAAGGGAAAATCCTACTTTTTTAAATACGAGGGATAAAATTATCTTTTTTATTTTATTTTATTAATTTTCTGATTCTAATGAAGAATAAATTCATATTTGATCGATTTCTTAAATATTTTCATTGAATTCTTACGGAAAAGTCTGATTTTGTTCAAATATTAAAGGGAAAATCCTACTTTTTTAAATACGAGGGATAAAATTATCTTTTATATTTTATTTTATTAATTTTCTGATTCTATTGAAGAATAAATTCATATTTGATCGATTTCTTAAATATTTTCATTGAATTCTTACGGAAAAGTCTGATTTTGTTCAAATATTAAAGGGAAAATCCTACTTTTTTAAATACGAGGGATAAAATTATCTTTTATATTTTATTTTATTAATTTTCTGATTCTAATGAAGAATAAATTCATATTTGATCGATTTCTTAAATATTTTCATTGAATTCTTACGGAAAAGTCTGATTTTGTTTAAATATTAAAGGGAAAATCCTAATTTTTAAATACGAGGGATAAAATTATCTTTTATATTTTATTTTATTAATTTTCTGATTCTATTGAAGAATAAATTCATATTTGATCGATTTTTTAAATATTTTCATTGAATTCTTACGGATTAGTGTGATTTTGTTCAAATATTAAAGGGAAAATCCTACTTTTTTAAATACGAGGGATAAAATTAACTTTTATATTTTATTTTATTCATTTTCTGATTCTAATTAAGAATAAATTCATATTTGATCGATTTCTTAAATATTTTCATTGAATTCTTACGGAAAAGTCTGATTTTGTTCAAATATTAAAGGGAAAATCCTACTTTTTTAAATACGAGGGATAAAATTATCTTTTATATTTTATTTTATTAATTTTCTGATTCTATTGAAGAATAAATTCATATTTGATCGATTTCTTAAATATTTTCATTGAATTCTTACGGAAAAGTCTGATTTTGTTCAAATATTAAAGGGAAAATCCTACTTTTTTAAATACGAGGGATAAAATTATCTTTTTTATTTTATTTTATTAATTTTCTGGTTCTAATGAAGAATAAATTCATATTTGATCGATTTCTTAAATATTTTCATTGAATTCTTACGGATTACTGTGATTTTGTTCAAATATTAAAGGGAAAATCCTATTTTTTTAAATACGAGGGATAAAATTATCTTTTATATTTTATTTTATTCATTTTCTGATTCTAATGAAGAATAAATTCATATTTGATCGATTTCTTAAATATTTTCATTGAATTCTTACGGATTAGTGTGATTTTGTTCAAATATTAAAGGGAAAATCCTACTTTTTTAAATACGAGGGATAAAATTATCTTTTATATTTTATTTTATTCATTTTCTGATTCTATTGAAGAATAAATTCATATTTGATCGATTTCTTAAATATTTTCATTGAATTCTTACGGAAAAGTCTGATTTTGTTAAAATATTAAAGGGAAAATCCTACTTTTTTAAATACGAGGGATAAAATTATCTTTTTTATTTTATTTTATTAATTTTCTGATTCTAATGAAGAATAAATTCATATTTGATCGATTTCTTAAATATTTTCATTGAATTCTTACGGAAAAGTCTGATTTTGTTCAAATATTAAAGGGAAAATCCTACTTTTTTAAATACGAGGGATAAAATTATCTTTTATATTTTATTTTATTAATTTTCTGATTCTATTGAAGAATAAATTCATATTTGATCGACTTCTTAAATATTTTCATTGAATTCTTACGGAAAATTCTGATTTTGTTCAAATATTAAAGGGAAAATCCTACTTTTTTAAATACGAGGGATAAAATTATCTTTTATATTTTATTTTATTAATTTTCTGATTCTATTGAAGAATAAATTCATATTTGATCGATTTCTTAAATATTTTCATTGAATTCTTACGGAAAAGTCTGATTTTGTTCAAATATTAAAGGGAAAATCCTACTTTTTTAAATACGAGGGATAAAATTATCTTTTTTATTTTATTTTATTAATTTTCTGATTCTATTGAAGAATAAATTCATATTTGATCGATTTCTTAAATATTTTCATTTAATTCTTACGGATTAGTGTGATTTTGTTCAAATATTAAAGGGAAAATCCTACTTTTTTAAATACGAGGGATAAAATTATCTTTTTTATTTTATTTTATTAATTTTCTGATTCTAATGAAGAATAAATTCATATTTGATCGATTTCTTAAATATTTTCATTGAATTCTTACGGAAAAGTCTGATTTTGTTCAAATATTAAAGGGAAAATCCTACTTTTTTAAATACGAGGGATAAAATTATCTTTTATATTTTATTTTATTAATTTTCTGATTCTATTGAAGAATAAATTCATATTTGATCGATTTCTTAAATATTTTCATTGAATTCTTACGGAAAATTCTGATTTTGTTCAAATATTAAAGGGAAAATCCTACTTTTTTAAATACGAGGGATAAAATTATCTTTTATATTTTATTTTATTAATTTTCTGATTCTATTGAAGAATAAATTCATATTTGATCGATTTCTTAAATATTTTCATTGAATTCTTACGGAAAATTCTGATTTTGTTCAAATATTAAAGGGAAAATCCTACTTTTTTAAATACGAGGGATAAAATTATCTTTTATATTTTATTTTATTAATTTTCTGATTCTATTGAAGAATAAATTCATATTTGATCGATTTCTTAAATATTTTCATTGAATTCTTACGGATTATTGTGATTTTGTTCAAATATTAAAGGGAAAATCCTACTTTTTTAAATACGAGGGATAAAATTATTTTTTATATTTTATTTTATTAATTTTCTGATTCTAATGAAGAATAAATTCATATTTGATCGATTTCTTAAATATTTTCATTGAATTCTTACGGATTACTGTGATTTTATTCAAATATTAAAGGGAAAATCCTACTTTTTTAAATACGAGGGATAAAATTATCTTTTTTATTTTATTTTATTAATTTTCTGATTCTAATGAAGAATAAATTCATATTTGATCGATTTCTTAAATATTTTCATTGAATTCTTACGGAAAAGTGTGATTTTGTTCAAATATTAAAGGGAAAATCCTACTTTTTTTAAATACGAGGGATAAAATTATCTTTTATATTTTAATTTATTAATTTTCTGATTCTATTGAAGAATAAATTCATATTTGATCGATTTCTTAAATATTTTCATTGAATTCTTACGGATTAGTTTGATTTTGTTCAAATATTAAAGGGAAAATCCTACTTTTTTAAATACGAGGGATAAAATTATCTTTTTTATTTTATTTTATTAATTTTCTGATTCTAATGAAGAATAAATTCATATTTGATCGATTTTTACCGACCGACGAGAGTAAGGGAGGTATTGTTTTCACACCAAATTTCACATGTGGAGATTTTTACATATCTCCACGAATCATGCATTTTCTAAACAGAAAAAAGTATTTTTAGCATGATGTCTGTCCGTCCGTCTGTCCGTCCGTCTGTCCGTCCGTCTGTCCGTCCGTCTGTCCGTCCGTATAGATGTGTACAGCCTGAACGGCTCAACCGATTTTGATGAAATTTGGTATATTTACTTAATGCATCAGTGGGATGAATTGATCAACTTTTGGTGCAAATCCGGAAACCGGAAGTGGTAGTATTAGCGACCGACGATAGGAAGGGAAGGGTTATTTTCACACCAAATTTCACACGAGGAGATTTTTTTATATATCACCACGAATCATACACTTTGTATTAGTTTTATCCTCGGAAAAATCATATTTATTAGTTTTATCTTGATTTAAAATTATATGACGTCATCCAGTCATTCATGACGTCACAGCCTGGTCTTACATATATATTATAAATAAAATAAAATTAAAAATGTTTATATTTATTATTTATGTATTCATATCTGTTTTTTATTACATTAATAGATATATTAAAATTATTTGAAATTGTTTCTGTATCTAGAAATTAATTTACTTCAAACCGTCGGTCGGTTCGGACCTGGCCACAGGTCAACTTATTGTAATTAAAGTTTAGAAGAAAACGCAACGATATGTCAGGCTGCTACATCTCAACCAAGGTAAGATCTTTTACTCTCTTTTATCATTATTAATATTTACATTCAATTTATAGTTTATATTATATTCGCCAAACAATTCATCATTTAAAAATTGAACAATTTCCATCTCACAAAAATAAGTGAACATTTCCTGGATAAATATGATAATATATATATATATTTATGTATATATATTGTGATTAAAGATATATATCAAATCATATTTAAAGTTCAAAATATATAATGAGATTTAATATTAATTAATTTCTACAATTAATTTAAATGGGAAATTTTCATCCAGGAAAATTTTGACTAAATAAATTGGTGAATATCTTACTCTTTTTCAACTAAAGAATACCCTTAAAAAAGGAAATACGAGCAAAGGTTAATATATATCAAGCAGGCATTTGCCAGCTGGAAGGTTTTCTATTTGGGTCTCAATAAATCTCAACTTTCTTCATTTCAATCCCATAAAGTATATGTTAGCATAAATGGAACACCAAATAAACTTTAATTTTCAATTTTGTCATTTAAAAGGGAATAGGCGCCCTTTCAACAAATTCTATGTTAAATAAATATGATTATTATTATTATTATTATTATATAGTAATTAGTAAAATTAAACCCCTCTCCAGTAAAATAGGAATATTTTTAAAATTTTTATAATAATAATAATAATAATTATTTAATATTTATAATTCACTTTATTCTAGTTTTAATGATCATGAATTAAATTAGATTCATTCCAATTTAATGAAATTAATCCGTCTCACTTAAATAAACTCTTTAACGCCCCTGTAAGTTATGCAACAAAATTCAATTTATTATAATTATTATAAAATTTTTAAAAAATAAATTTGTTCATATGACAGACCTCATTTAATATTTTTTTTTTTTTATAATTTCTATAAAGTAAATGAATAAATGTTTAGATATTTCAATCATTTTAATTCATTAATTTGTTATTTATTTTAATTTCAAGTATATATTTTTTACTATCTCGAAAATTTTCGATGTCGAGATTTTTATGTTTTTATATGTTTTGCAGGTCCCTGATTTATTTTCACTAAGGTTGAGAAAAATGTGTGTGTGTGTGTATGTAGACAAGATTACACAAAAACGGTTTGATCTAGAATAATGAAATTTGGTACACGGGAATTATTGAAAATTCGTAGTTTTCTATCAACTTTTGAGACATGTAGCTCTTTCAAAAGAGGATCATTACCTACCATGTTTTTATTTTTTTCCAGTAAACTGACTTTAAAAATAAAGATATATGTTTGATAGTTTTTCACATGATTAAAATTTGTATAAAACTGCTATATATAGAATTTCAGCTTGATTGAATCGCTGAAAGTACCGCAATTAAGTTTTTAAATTTTTTAACACGTTGAATCACAATCACGCGCGGGCATTTGACGTGTTGTCATCAACAAAGAGCCAAACACCCGCTGGTTTAATAAATATTATTTATTAATTTTAATTTATAATTTAATTAATTAAATTTAATTTAAATATAATATATGTTATTTAATCCAATTCAAATTGCGAGATAGTTGAGTGGAGACACTCCAGATTTTTTTTTGTTTTAAATCGAGGTAATTAATTTATTTTACCTATTTTAATTAAATTAAGGAATATTTATATATATATAAAGCGAATTTGAGACCCAATCTAATTTTTATGAATGACCTAGTTTTTCATAAATTCGTTAAAGTGACATTTTCATTTCTCCTTATCTCTCAATAAATGGACCCCCGCTCTCTTCGAAACAAGATTTTTTCCTCGAATGTCGTCGTCGCTTGTAGAACGACTAGCAGGACCATTTATTTCATCAACATATTTGTGCAAAAAAAATAGGCTAACATTGTTTATTTACTGGCTGGTTTGGCCGAATGGTCGGTTGTCGTTATTTCCCCGGGGGCTCGCCGTCCCTACTCCCTCCCCTCTCCTTCAACCCTAACCCCGAATCCACCCCACTCCCGTAGCCCAATTGCTTCAAGCTGCGACACAATTTCAGAGCGGAAGCCATCAACAGCCGAGGAGCTCGTGATTTATCTTGCTTTAATTTTAACACAGGCCATGAAATGAACAGGCCCTTTAAGATGTTCCCTTCAAACTGATAGCTCGCCTCATTTTATTGTATTCCTCACAAAAATACTATTAATTACTTTTTTTTCTATTTAACTGATTTCGATCTATTATTATTTAACATTTCGGAAGGAAAACATTCAAGATTGAAAGGCTGTTTGTATGTTTTTATTTCTTTGTCGCGAATAGAGAGATTGCATAGAACATTTCTCCTCTTTTTCTACTTTAACCCCCCCCCCTCAGCGAAAAAATAAACAAACAAACATACATAATACACCCAAAAATAACAAGAAACTAATTCAAAGGAATTTGAAAAAGAAAAACAATTTTTTGTTATTATATATATAGTTTTTTACTTAAATTAAATATTTATATTACCTACATTATTTATTATTAATTAATTTTTTACTTATATATATATATATAGAGAGAGAGAGAGAGAGAGAGAGTTTCCTGAGCTGACCCGTGATAAGCTTCAAAAATTGAGTTGGGAGGTCTTAACTCATCCTTTTACAATCCCGACCTTGCCCCATCTGATTTTTACCTGTTTGTAACTCACTCAAAGACGTGGAAAAAAAAATTTGTTAACAATGAGAAAATTAAAGAAACGGTGTAAGTGGCTTCGGGGTAAATCCAAAGAACTTTTCGCCAAGGAAATTAGGAAGTTACAAGAAAGATGGCACAAGTGCACAGTACTCAGCACTATTAATTTGAAACCCCACCTCTTATTCCTGTAACGATTAATTTTTCACCGCTATCTTTAATTATATTTATCTTCTATTATATTTAAGTTGTCTCCGTAACCTAATACTCGAATTTTAAAAAAAAAAAATTAAAATTTACGTTGAACAAATAAAAAAATAATAATCCCAAGATGATCTTTTAATTAATCTTTTGATTTATTAATGTTCTTCTTAGTGTAAATATCATTTAATATTAATATTTCTATTCCCTCTTTATTTTACTTTAAGAGAGAATAATGTAAAAGGTTATGTAAACTACAATTAAACTTAAAAAATATAAAACTTAATAAGAATAATTTTTAATTAAACAATCGGGTGAAATTTTCAGTTTATTAATATATATGCTTTATGCACGTCACAGACCACCCGTTATGCACATCTGATGTTGAGAAGAAGAAAAATTAAGTTTTATAAAAATTTTTAAATTTCCTTTTAGTTTTAATAACATATTAAAATACTAACCTAGTGTCTGCGGTTAAAACTATTAATCATTTATTAATCATTATAATATCATTTAAAAGATTTACCTCCTTCCAAATGAATGCCTTCTAAATTATTTGTATTCTCGAGAATAAATTTTATTCAAATCGGGATTTTCAAAAAATAATTTGGAATAAACAAATTTTTATTATAGTTCTACGTTGAAGTTTTTGGTAATTATTCAAGTAAACGCATTTTCGTGGATTTGGATAATAATTTACCAGTGGGTTCTTATTGCAATTCCAAATAAAGTTTCCTTATCAAATTTTTTTAGGCCTCTTCTAGTTTACGAGATAAAAATTATTAAAATTTGCGTATAAATCAATTGATATTCTATTTAGCTAGCTAGCATGTTTTATCCGTTTAACTACCAGAGGGCGCACTAATTTTCTGTTTTTATTTATGAAAATTAATTAAATAATTTTCCTATAATTATAAAAACCGAAAATTAGTGAATAAGTGAATAATTAGTGAATTAGTCAATAAAACATTACTTAATGGCACATTTCGACATTCATAACTAATCTGTCAAACTTAAAAAATCTTTATTTTAATAATTTTTATCTTGTAAACTAGAAAAGGCCCAAAAAATTTCATAACAAAAGTTTATTTGGAATTGCAAAAGGAACCCACTGGTAAAGTATTATCCAAATCCACGAAAATACGTTTACTTGAATAATTACCAAGTTTATCTTTAAGAGAGATTTTTTGTCTCTTAATGTCCTACATTACTTCATCATATGAAATAAAAAAGAAATAACAATTTCGTTGGTGGTAACATATTCGAGTTTAAGTTACGATTATGTTCTCTGATAATCATAGATCACTCTTCCTAAATGGTTTGGACACAAAGTAAAATTATATGAATGTAAGGAATTAGTGTCTTTTGACCATTTCACAGGGAATGTGCTATGTTTAGTAATGCGGTCGACAAAATTACATCCTCCCAACCATTCAAGATCTTTATATAAAATACCCATTTGTATATACTTATATATATATATATATATATACCTGGTTATATTACAAGTTTCTAAGAGCTAACTTACCATTTATTATCTCCCAGTAAATTAAATGTGGTAGATGGGATAAAGAAACAAAGATTCTAAAGCGATTGCAGATTTACAGTAAAATGAACCTTTAATATTTCCTAAAATAATTAACTTTTGAAAATTAAAAAACTTTTTATATTAAGACAAATTTAGATTTTAAAAATGTGAAATCATAATATTTTGGGGAGAGTCCAGGGTGGAAATGTTTTTCTTCTTTCGGACTGGCAAATATTTATATATTTGGGTTAATTATATCAAAGACACTTATTGCCGGACCTGAAGGTGGGTGGGTGGTGTTGAGAATTAAAAGAATAAACTTTATAATTGACAAATATTCTTCTTTTAAATCTTATAATAATAATAATAAATACTCATTAAGTACATATTATATATTACAAAAAATATATAACTGTCAATCCCGAATTACCCTAGAACAGTGATGCACAACCTTTTTTTACTGCGGCACACTTTTGGCGGCACATTTTGATAATCTCGCGGCACAGTGGTTGAGAATCACTGCCCTAGAATAAATTAATAAAAAAAAAATTTTAATATACACACTTTTTAATAAAAAATGCCTTAAAAAATAGAAAATAAAATATTAATTAAACCTTGGATATTATCCTTTACATATGCCCAACAAAAAAGCGTGGGGCGCATATAATAATATTCAATTCTTTACCTACTACTTATGTTCATTCATTTTTGCCTAGGCCCGAATTAGGGTCTTCAGTGTGGTAGACTGTCGTGCTAACCATTAAACTACTGAAGAATTTTATTATCCGAGTAGTTACACTTACTCAGTACTACGTACTAGTAAACTTTCACCTACCCTGATTGTTCTTTTCTTTTTTAAGGGTTAGGCTCGGACGATTCCAGGTACTATTATCATTATTATTATTATTATTATTATTATTAGATAGATAAAAATATTTTATTTGTTAATTTTACAATTATTTTGTTTAACTGATTTTCAAAGGGATATTGAGCATTATATCTGGAAATATTAACTTTGGGATTATTGTTCATGTTTTATTTTACTATCACTTGCAATGAACGGGTTTGGTTGGATTTACCCATATATTTTCTTATCATTAGTTTTCTTTTTGACAATATATTCCTTTCTTTCGTTTTATTATTTTTTTTTTTAACTGAATCGTGTTGCGAATTAATAGAATTCGTAGAAAACTATTTTTTCCCTCTTATTAAAAGAGGAGGGGGAAGAGCTCCCGTTGATTAGTACCGAAACAAAGGAGGTAGAGTCTCGGGATGGGATGAGAATGACGTTTCCCGAGCCCATCGCCGCTAATACAATTAGGAGTTCACGACAAAGACAGGAAAAGAAAAGAAAAGAAAATTTGTTACACTTGGATTTTTGTTAGTCTTTGAGCTTTTGTGTAGCGGTATTTGTGTGTTTGTAGCGGACCAAAAGAGAGTCACACGATTGGGCTTTAATCTTTTTGTTAGATTGAAATCCAGAAAAGGTGGAAATAATACCTTTAAAAACGAAGGGCCAGAACGCATTGGATCTCTTTTTTAATTAATCACTCCCCTTCCTCTTGTCGCTTAAGTTTTTCTGACAATTTATTAAATTTTAAGCCACGTTTAATTCCAAAAAGGCTCAAAATAAGATTTAATCACTTTAATGGTTTAATAATTTTTCTCTATAATAAATCTATTAATTTTTTCTTTTCTTTTTTTTTGAATCCCCTACTGCATTCAACCTTCTCTTCTTTGTTATTTTAAATTACATGCAAATTAAAGATCGTGGTTTTAGTTAATAAATATTGCGATCATTTTTCTTTCAATCGGCCATTTAAATAAATTTTTATTACCCACATAAACTATGAAATTGCTCTCAAAACTTTTTCATATTCAGTTTCATTTCATGGTGTCATTTTGTTTTCTTATCTGAAATATTAAAAAATAAATTAATTACTTAATTTATATAAAATATAATACTTATCTTAAAAATATACAAGAAAATCTGGTCAGAGCGTTAAAATTGATTCAATCAAATATTAAAATAATTAATAAACTTTATACAAATATTATGTAGAATGTTAAGAATATACAACATTCAATTTTTTTATTTTATATTTTTTTTCAAATAAATCATTGTAATGATAATGCAGAAGAAAAGAACAAATAACAAAAAAATAAATATAATCTGAACTAAATATATATATATATATATATTTATCTAAAGAAACAGAAAGAGCATTTGTCTTCTCTTAAAAACAAGAAATATTTCTTGTAAATCAATTTAAAATGTAGCTAATAAAAAAAAAAGAAGGGTTGTTTTGGGGAATGATCTATGGCGTTTTCACTACCTTTGTAATGACAAGCTCATTTTGTTTCTTTATGTCCTACATTACCTTTTTTTATTGGCAGAGTGGCAAACGACGTACAACAAAAATTCACAGTTACAAAAAAAAAGCAACAAACTTATTGAAAAAACATTTAAAACACTGACATCAAACAACGAAAGATACTGCAGGGCGATTTTCATTATCGATTTTAGTTTTTCAATTGAATCCATTAACAGAATTTCACAAAATGGTTAAACAATTTTGTGAGTATGAATGATGGAAGGAGAACTTAAATGGACTTCTTTGGAGACCTTCAAAAAAAAAATACATCAATATTAAGAGATTAATAGATTTAACCGTAGGGACTAGTTAAAACATTTATTAACTTATGTAAACTATAATTAACTTAAAAAATATATAGCAATAAATGATAGATTATAATAAATTGAATATATATATATATATATATATATATATATATATTTAATTAAGTTTTATTTACTAAAATAAAATTATATATATTTAATTTAGTTTTATTTACTAAAATAAAATATAATACCAAAATAATATAAATATAAAATTTTTTTATAAAAAATCACGTTTTTCTATAATCCTGACAAAGTTTATATATGGATGAATTGCTTCATATTCAACTCAAAACGTTGGGCGCATTTAGTTTTATTTTTAAATGAAACATCAAGTCAAATTTTTGCAATAATAAATAAAATTTTATTAAACACATAAACTGACAATTTTTTATATTATGCAATAAAATTGATAGGTTAAGAGCTAAGAAATAAATATTTTATTATTTTTCACTGTATACTTACATCAAAGTATGTAAGAAATTTTAAAAGAATTATTATTTTCTTAAATTTACATATTATCATTCAAATCCAAAACAGTTGATATATTAGAAGAAATAGTGTTACTTGTTAATGAAGTGTTTTAGTGTGATATGTAAGTATATATATAAATTATAGCTCTATAAAGGAATTTAATTCCATAAAGCAAATGAAATCTAAAAGCGCCCAACGATTTTAGTTGAATATGAAACAATTCATCCATAAACTTTGTCAGGCTTATATAAAAATTATTTTATTCTTTTTAGTGCAATTTTAATTCGATAAATTTATTTAATATAACAAGAGAAATTGAAAAGATGATGTTATACGAAAATTTGTAAATTGTGATTAACATTAAAATATTTCTCGATTATTTGATAATTTGAACGCGTACCACAGACCATCCGTTATCAGACATGGACCAGGCCCCGGACACGGAGATGAAGGCTTTTGAAACAGACTTTTGCAAAATAGCACCCCCAGACGGCGCTGCAGATGCCCAACATTTTGCAGTATTATTTAAAATAGCTGTTTTGTTTCCATTGATGAATTGTAAAGTTGATGGTTTGTGGTATTGCTACCCATTCCATTCGTTTTGTTTTTTCCCTGTTTCCACAAAATGAAAAATCATTTATTTGGATATAAAACCAACATTTTGGCAATAATCTGAGATAAGCATAATTGATTGCTGAAATGTCAGTTTTATCTGCAAATAAATGATTTTTCACTTAACTGAAAATTCTACAATTTTTAATCCCCAATATTCCTTCAAAATAAATATAAATTTCAAAAACGTGGAAAAATTCTACAATTTTTAATTCTCAATATTCCTTCTAAATAAAAATAAATTTAAAAAAGGTGCCACAAGCCCCCACCCCCTTTTTTAAAATTTTTTTAAGGTTTAGCACCGCCAGGTAGCGCAAAACGCCGTTTCAGAAAATAACATTGCATGTCCAGGTCTGTTAACGGATGGTCTGTGACACAGACTATCTATAAGATGCACTCACTCTGGGTTAAATTTTGAAACAAAGTTTTAGCACATCGCGCCATCTCTTAACATCCATCAAATACTAATTTTATAAAAAACGTTATAAAAAAGCGGGCTTGTGTGTGTGTTGCTGTGTGTTTTTTTTTTCTTTTTTTATGAAGGAATATTGTGAATGTTGGGAATTAAAAAATTGTAGAAAATTTTCTGTTAAATGAAAAATTATCTATTTGGAGATAAATATTGGTTTAATTTCCAAATAAATAATTTTTCATTAAACTGAAAATTTTCTACAATCTTTTTATGTAATTAACATATCTAAAAGAAACGCATAATATGGACACTCAATGTTAATTCTGAAACTGCGTTTTTGTGCTATCTACTGAAATTTAGAATGAAACTTTTAAAAAAAGGGGGTGGGGCCTCGTGACACGTTTTTTAAATTTATTTTTATTTAGAAGGAATATTGGGAATTAAAAATTGTAGAATTTTCAGTTAAGTGAAAAATCATTTCAAAACTGACATTTAAACAATCAAATTTGTTAATTTTTGAAGCCTTGTTTTAGCTTTCTTGCGACTTGGATTTTTCCCATTCATGTTCCCACACATTTTATACCGAGAATTAGTATCCGCCTGCAATGCCACCTGACTGTCACATGTATCTCTTGGGCATCTGCAGCGCCATCTTATGAAATTTAGAATGCAAAACTGTGTTTCAAGAGGTCCCATCTGAGTGTCCAGACCAGGAGGTGGACACGTAATGTTAAATTCTGAAACAGCGTTTGGCGCTGCTTCATAGTGTCCCCAAAATGAACTAATTGAGGTAAAAAAACCGGCCTGGCACCATTTTTACTTTCCCGCATACTTCGTATAAGGGAAGTATTGGAATCGTCAAAAATTTCGACTTCGAGATTTTGATAGATCTTGACGTTTTAGACCTCCCTGAGTCGGAAAATACCATTTTTGGAATTATGTCTGTGTGTATGTATGTATGTATGTATGTATGTATGTATGTATGTAATGTCTGTAAGCAAATTTACTCAAAAACTAATCAAGCTAGGACTTCGAAATTTGGTACACAGTTTGTAGATTTCTATCAAAATTTCGTCAAAATCGGTTAACCGGAAGTGGTACTTTACCTACAATGGTTGCGTTTACCTTTCAAGTAAAGTACCAGTTTGCTTCGAGATATTTGCTTCATATTTTGTATATAGATTTAAAAATATGAAAAAAAATCAGATACCAAATTTCATCATGATCTGACTACCGGAAGTGACATTTTACCTATACAAGTCGCGTTTCCTTTTTACCGACCGACGATAGTAAGGGAGGTATTGTTTTCACACCAAATTTCACCTATGGATATTTTTAGGTACATATCTCCACGAATCATGCATTTTCTTAACAGAAAAAAGTATTTTTAGCATGATGTCTGTCCGTCCGTCCGATGTGTGTCCGTAGAGATGTGTACAGCTTGAACGGCTCAACGGATTTTGATGAAATTTGGTATATTTACTTAATGCATCAGTATGATGAATGGATCAACTTTTGGTGCAAATCCGGAAACCGGAAGTGCTAGTATTGCCGATCGAAGAGAGGAAGTGAAGGGTTATTTTCATATCAAATTTCACGTGAAGGCATATCTCCACGTGTTATGCACTTTGTATTGATTTTATCCTCGAGAAAAATCATCTTCATTAGTTTTTTCTTAATTTAAAATTATATGACGTCACCCAGCACTTCATGACGTCACAACCAGCCCTTATATATTATAAATAAAATAAAATTAAAAATATTTATATTATATCCATATCTGTTTTTTTTACATTTAAAATATCAGTTAACCGGAAGTAGCACTTTATTACATTCTAAATATTCATTCGCAACTCTTTATACCTATTTATATGCGGGAAAGTCTAGGGGAGGACACTCCCGCTTATTAAAATCCATTTTGAATGAATGAGAGGAGCGGGAGGAATGAAAAAATTATGAAATTTTTCAGTTGAGTGAAAAATTATTTATTTAGAGCTAAAACTGACATTTCAGAAATAATTTTTTTTTTCAGAAAATTGCTGAAATGTTGGTCTTATCCCCAAATAAATATTTTTCACTTAACTGAAAAATTTCATAATTTGCATGTCTAGAAGAAAAGAATAATGTTGTATGTGACATAATTATTTGAAAATAGATTATTACAAAATATCATTAACAATAATGATGTGTATCTCATTTGTGTAAACAAATCTTTTATACATATTTTTCTTTAAACATATTATATTAAATTTCTCACTTAAATAAAAATTACACAATTTTTCAATTATATAATTATATAAATTGCACATCTAAAATGAAAAGAATAATGTTCTATGTAACCTATTTATTTAATAAATAGATTATTATTGTGAGATGTTTTTAAACAAAATTAAAAAAAATTTATAAAATTTATACAACTGAGGTATATATTCCTCTGTTTTTCGCAACCTTGGATATTCAATTATTAAATATCACAAAACCTACCATCTTGATTTATATTCAAGTGTATCCTTCCACGAATTAATTTCTTCTTTTCAGGTGTGTAGAAATCATAATCATTAAAATGAAGTTTGCTTACACGATATTTTGGCAGACTATTATAAGGTAGGGCAAGCAAGTCAAGCCTGTCCATTTTTTTTAACCATTGTTCTTTTAAAATATTACTCGTTGGCAAACAGAACAAGTGTCCTCGTTCTTCTCCAGGTAGAGAATTTGTAACACAATTCTTATGAATACAATCTATAAACTGCAAAATCAAAAATTTATTTATATGTACATATATTATATAACTTTATAATGAAAAATAATCATCAATAATAGTAAAATTATATTAATTATACTTACTTTATTATTATACATATTGATTGCAATTGGAGGGCGTCGGATCAGTCAGATAATATAATATTTACAATTGTTTCAAATTGGTTAGGATGTTTGACGTTTATGACACTTTCAGACACTTTCTAATATTTAAAATAATTTAAATGGATTTTAAATAAGCCTGGTGCACCATCTGTTGGTTGTTTTCTGAACAACTTTCTGATTTAAATTAGTGCCAGCAGCGCCTCTGGTTTCCCCAAAGTGCGTAACTCATTTTCAGCCTATATGATTTAATTGTCCGAGGCCTGGTCCAGACACTGTCGCGTACCAAGCAAATTATATTTTATTTTTAAATGCTGGAGCAGATAATAAATAAGTGTATGTCCTATCGAGTTATTCCGATTGGTTAGAAAGTTTTTGTATAGGTTTCAAATTATTTTATTTTATATCGAAATATCTTATATTTTTGGTATTAAGTAAATATATGTAAATATGTAAATATATTTTACAATTTTATAATTAGTAATTGAAATCGTTTAAATGAATATTTATAAGTATTTAATTCGAAAATATAGAATTTTACACACACGCATTCAAAAATAGATTTTGTATATTTTTATTCAAATCATTATTATTTAACTATAAATAATATTAATAAATATTTTCAATTAATTAATTTATTAAATATTGAAATATATTATTTTGTATATTAAATATTGAAGAAATACATAATAATTTAAATTTTAAAATATTATAAATATTTTAATATATTAAAATTTTTTAATCGACAAATGTGACTAAATTCAAATTTATTGACAAAATTAAAATAAAATAAATTAATCAATATCTAGACTATGTAAATTAAATAATTTAAAATAAAAATAAAATTATTATTTATTAATTTAGCCTGAATTTGATATTTAATATTAAAATTGATATTGAAATCTTTGGAGTATAACGAACAAAAATATTTTTGATTTTTTCTCATTATTTCAAGATTCGTTCCCCAAGTACCTTTGTTACATTTATTATCTAATCTATGATATTTATAACAGGTTTAATATATTTTTTGGTGGTCAAATTCTTTAAAAATATTAATAATTATAAAGTTCATAATTCTTAATGGTTAATGACAGAAAAATTGTTTTTTATTCAAACTTTGGTGTGAGGTTCACTTAACCTGCATGATCAATTTGTGAAGTTACTTAAATAAAAAGTAGCGGCCTCTGTTCTAGAGAATCAAGATAAAAAAAATGGTTGAGAGTATCCATTGTTCAACAATCATACAATACCTCTACCCCGTTTAGAGCAGAGCTCCGCAACCGGTGTGCCGCGGCACACTGGTGTGCCTTAAAGGAGATACAGGTGTGCCGCCGCGATCAAATGAAACTTTTAGAAATCCGCATAATTTTATATGTAAGTTTATTGTCATTTCTAGTGTCATTTTTCTGAGATTATAAATACAAGCGCTTGTCACCTTTATAACACAACCAACGTATTAAATTAATTTCTACATACAAACCTACATATATATATATATATATATATATATATATATATTTCAGCTTTTGATGTGCCGCAAAATTCTAGAAACAATTTTTGTGTGCCGTAGGTAAGAAAAGGTTGTGGAGCACTGGTTTAGAGGACAACCTACTTGATTGGTCATATCCCTTTAAAGGATGTTAAAATGTCAGAAGTTTTATAGTTGTTACACCCAGTGTAAAGTTAAGGGTGGCCAAGACCAAAAATTATGGGAAAAACTACTGAACACAACCTGAAAGGCAGCCCACGAGGGCCATGCTGAGTTTGGCGACGCCTTGCCACTTAAATAATCAATCAGTATTGCTTCCATTTCTGGACAAAATAATTTTAAACGATTTGTTTTTTTGAATTAAAATAGACGTAAATGTACATATCGTCGGTTTGGAAGAATACCGTCACAACTCAAAATTAATAGATTTTCAGGAAAGGCATTTCAAAATTTGTAAAATATTAAAACAATTATATCTTTACAGGGACAAATAATAGAAACAAAGGGCTCTAAATATAATTGAGAGACATTTGAAACTATGATTTCGACTAATAATTTGTAATTTATCCTTTTACACCCCCTTATTTAAATATGTAACAATCTTGCCCAAAAAATAGTTCGTCTTTTGAATACTGCACAATAATCCAACACAAAATATGACTGTATTCACCAAAACTATGAAATCAAAATCATGGCACTTTATAAAATGTGACACTATTTCATATAATTCTACAATAACAATCAAGACACAACTAACATATGAAAGGCCTTACACAGAATGGCCATGTTTTAATTGCCATATAGTGATTTTAACAGTAGCTACAACTTGTGACTCTCTTCCACATAATAAATTGACAAAAGCAATAGTTTTTATAAAAATCTCAATTATGATAATTTTTGAGTTGTGACGGTATTCTTCCAAACCGACGATATATCAAAGAATATACAAATGAAAATATAGTAAAAATTCAAAGTGATAAATAGGTACCTATTCTAAGAGTACTGATTACAAATTTTATATGTAATAGTGATTAAAGTAAAAAATAAAATAATTTAAACATAGCACATATATACTAGTATTTATTATTAGTAAATTTGATGTATAATGATAAGTTAAATGAAAAGGTTTATTTAGGAAATGAACGGATAAATGATGTGATAGGACACGATTACGCATGACAGTCAATTTTGCAAATTAATTTAAATTATTTCATGTCTAAATGCAGTGCACCCCTATGCAAATTAGCAATCGTTGAATCCCCCAGGGATGGTTGAAGCCTGAATGCGGCGACAACGGAGGGGTGAATGAAGAAAGGGTTGCACAGCCTAGGGATAGATAGCACAGATACGGCATCCATCATGTTGTTTTATCTGGATTAAGAAGGCCCTTCTTGAATTTCGAAGACACCTCCCCCCTCTGAAATTGAAAATTCACCCCCAAGCAGCATCCCCTCGTCCTATAACTTGTTTTAATTAATATGCAAAAAAAAAAAATAATAAAATATTTTTAAACTTCTTGAAAGGTTCATTGACTCCAAGAATTTATTTCCAATAGGGAGACTGTTGATTTTTTTTTTATTTAAATTTGCTAGAGCTCAAAAAAATGAATTTGCAATTAAACATGTCGATCGGGTTTACTTGAAATCTTATCTTATTAAAGTAGCAAAAATTGTATATATATATATATATAGTATTTGTATATATATGTGTAAAATTATTATGTATATTAAACCTAAGGATTTTTTTGAAATTCATACAAGAAAAATCGATCAGTATTGGTTTCATCCTAGAGAAAAATCAACTTTATTAATATTTTCTTAATTTAAAATAGTAAATTTAAATGACATCACAAATTACGTCATCCATATTGAAATTTGCCTTCTGCCATTCTTTTTTATTGATATTGTATTAATATTTTTTTATATTTAAAATATTTTAAAATTTATTCAATTTTATTCGAAGTATTCCATTTATAGTCAAGATTAATTCAAATCAACTAAGATTTATATTTATTTATTATTGTTAAAATATAGAAAGGAGATTGTCACAGATTCTACTTAAATACTACTATAATAATTATTCAAATAAGTTCTTAAATGTAAATTTTTAAGATCTTTTGAGAGTGTAATGATCTATTCACGTTTTATCACAGGTTACGAGTAAAACAATTCAGAAACAATTAAAAATCCGTGAACGTGGTCAATTGGCCAAAGTATTTGTGATAGAAGGTTATGGAAACTTCCAAATCGTTGATAAAAGTCTCTAATACATGAGAATATAGGCTAAAAAGATCTAAATTGTTAACTTGTATATAATTATATCAATAATCTATAATAATTCATTAATTAAGGACTAAAATATTACCACTCCCCTATTTAGTTCACATTCGTTGTTTTTTTTTTGAGAATTCTATATTGTAACAAACAAATAACTTTCGTTCAGTTTTAGTGATATAATATAGATTTAAAAGGTTCTATTTTACAATTTCACTAAATTCAAATTAGAGTATAGACATCTGTCTCCAGTTGTAAACAAGATTTACTTATGTCTTAAGGCATCAGTTCGAAAAGATGTATTAAAGGGATTGAGAGAAAGTCTTATTTAGGACCCATCACTTCAATTAAGGGAAGTCATTTCAATTGCCTACCAAAGGATACCTATTTTACGATTAAAGAATTAGATATTATAATGGATGCTAGGCAATGTTTTTTGTTGTTTTGTGGTTCTACAAAACACAAAAGTTCTTGGTCGCAGCATATTTCTTAAAATTTCCCTAACCGGAGCCATAACCATACAACTCCTACCCTCTCCCATCTCTCTCACGTCTCTTCATACTTTGTCCACCCCATTTGTATCTTGTCCCAATTACCTACCTAGCGGCTCATCTTGGGGACAGTTAAACGTAAATATGAAAAGTTAAATAAATGGATTCTAATTTAGTTGAAATTATTTCTTCAAAAAAAGAAAATTATTTCAAGTGATTAGAAGTTATTAGAAGTAAATTAATATTTTTTAATTTTATTTACAATGAATTGCTTGATATTTTGATATTCTTTTTCTAATCATTGCCATTTCTAAAAGAAGAATTAATAACTATTAACAAATATAGCAGTGTTTCTCAAAGTGTGGGTCGCGAAAATTTTTTAGGAATTCTTATTATTTTTTTACATCTTATTTTTCTTACATAATTATTTTGCAATTTTTGTGTATGAAACAAACAACTTGATTTTTTTTGAAAAATAAAATTTGTGTTCTAAATAAATGTTTTTTTTTAATGAAGTGGGTCGCGACAAATTTTAAGACCTCGAACCGGGTCGCGGTCAAAAAAGTTTGAGAAACACTGAAATATAGGTTACGTATATTTAATAAATAAATATATTATTTTAAATACAATCAATATATTTTTTTATTTATCAAGTAATAGTAAGTGAAAATTTTTAAAACAAATTTAGGCAAGAGGAGTAAATAAAATATAAATTTGTAAAAATTAATAGATGCTACTCTTCATGGACTCTTATGCGTGTGTGTGTGTGTATTTGTAAAAGAAAAAAAAATCTATCGATCTGTGCGGCTCTTCAAAACTCAAAAGTTCTTGGCAGCAGCAACCATATTTCTCCGAATATCCCTATCTTGAGCTACACCCATCCAAGTTCTATTTTCTTCCATCTCTTTCACGTCCTTTCCTGCATTTCCACCCACCGGGTCCTTAGCCTTCCAACAGAAGTTTTCCTAATCGGTCTCCCCACAAATAAACTTTTCGCCAGTCTTTCATCTCCAATTCTTGCCACGTGTCCTGCATATCGCAATTTTTTCCGTTTCATGACCCTAACTATGAATAAAGATGCAGTTTTGCTACAACAAAGGGATTAAAGAGCTTCTGGATTTAATTTTCTTAAAGTAAGAACATTATTAGTAATTGAAGTCTTCAATTGACAGAGTATTCTTAAAGAAAAGTTTACCATTCCTTAATCTATGATAAGTTACATCAGGAATGCCAAAAGTTGCACAAACCCAAGTCAAGTCGGCATTTCTTTCCATATGTTTATCCGTTAAAGTAAAATTCAGTTCAGCTGAAAACAAAATAAAAATTATTTTATTTTTATTTGTTCAAGAACATAATAAATTATTATAGAAAAAAATATTATTATTAAAATCATATGAGAATTATAATAATATTTAAATTATTTCTAATAAATCTTCAAAAATATTTAAAAAGTGTTAATAAAATATTAATATTATATTTAGAGGATAGGAGTATATATGAGTATTACATTTATAACAATAAAAAATTCAATATAAAAAACCCTTAATAAAAATTAAATATTTTAATATTAAAAAAAAACTAGTACGATGGTATTACATCAATTTTATTTTAATATATAAGTTATATATAGGTATAGGTATATATACATATATTTTCAATTTATTTTAATCCATCATTAACTGAATATCATATTTTTATACATTATATACCTACTTTTTGAATTATATAAAGGACAGACACTGATAATTACTCAATTCTCAAATTCTTAAGATCTCGTCTCGTTTGAAAAGATTATTTCGCTTGATCTGTTTGGAATTACCCTTTGAGCTTCAACTTTTGCCAACTTCATCTCCATCTGAATGAATATGTGCCCAATTATTTTCATCAAGGTACCAATTTCTAGTCCATACAAAAGAAGAGATATTGCTAAAACCATTTGACGCATTAATTCCATTGCGTTGATATTTATTTTAGTTTATTATACGATTATTATAATCTTTGGAATTATACTTTTTATCAACATCCGAATAAGTGATTTCTTTACTGGACAAAAAAAACAATTATTATTATAAATCTTAGAATAAATACTCACAAATGGCATTATCCGATGTTAACTATCCTTGCGCAGTTGCTACACATACAATCAAGAAAAGTCCAAGTGTGTGTTCTGTAATCAATGCTCCGTCGTTGTTGTAAGGCTTGTATAGCGTCTACATACAGGGCGTTATAATTAGTCCTTACAGAACCACAAATGACATTGGAACATCGACCGATTTAACTTATAATATGAAACAAGGATAAAAAACAATCCACAAGAATTAAATAGCAATAGAATAGACATAGGCATATATATATATATATATATATATATATACGGTCGACTTATATTTAAAATTTAAAATTATTTTTACCCTGTGACGGTGCTCAATAGTTCCTGCTACTCACTGCTATACCATTTCTTATTTAGAGATATATTTCTTATCTTCTAATTGCTATAAACTCAATTTTATATTTTTAATGTGGTAATCATTATGATGTCTTTAGAAGAAGCATGCGAAAAATTAGGTGGGACAGGGTGAGAAATGAAAAAATAAGGGACTTGATGGGTGTGAAAGGAGATATGTATGAGATGAAGAAAAGGCATGTGTTAAGAACAGCGGTCGGGGAACTTTTTTAATCATTATCCCAAAATATTTTTGTGTAAGTTGATATTACCCCATGGTGAAGAGCAAAATAAAAACGAAATCGCCTCTTTTTAGCATCTTTCCTATTATAGCCCCCCATGATAATTTTGAAAAGAAAACAATAACTAAAAATTTAATTTGTAAAAATACTAACAGGTTTATAAAATAGCAAATTAAAAATATATACTTTTTACTCATAAAAGTTTCGGTGGCATGTCAACAGTTTCAGTCATCATCACTGTTAGTATATTTTCAGTTTTTATTAAATAAATTTTACAATGTATACCAAGTAAATAGAAACGGAAGACATTACCAGGGGGAGACACTAAATAGAGGTATTGAAGCCGAGTTTTGTTTACTTCTAAGACCCTGAAGAGGCGCTGCTATCGCTGCTAGCTCCAATTCAAATTTTTTTTGCAGGGACAGTTGACTGACTAATGAATTGGTTGGTCTCAGTAATATATAGAATTAGTAATATCATTATTTAAGTTGTTAATTCCTTATTATTAAGTATATGGTTAGTTTAATAAATAAATTTATTGTTATAATAATCGATTTTAAACAAATGTTGACATACCAAGCAGTAATGTATTGGTAAAATAAGAAGTAAGGGAACGCATAGTGAGCAAAAAGTCCTATTTTCAGCAAACTATTTTTTTCTATATAAGTTTTTATTTTTTCTTTTATTCTTACTATACAAAATATTTACGAACACAAAATAAGAAATTCTACCGGTAGATTTATGTGGGAGTTGTCGGGAATTGAAAAAGTAACTGGAACGCATTCCGGTTCTGAAAAAAGGTAAGAGAACGTCGTTCCCCTCCCAAAAGACCACTACATACAAGTCAATAAGGGTACTAAAATGTTGTGTTTTTTGGAAAATAGTCACTGAAAAAAAAGAAAAAAAAATTATTTATGTGAAGAAGGATGAGGGACTTGAAAATAATTTGCATCCCTTTAGGAAGATTTCACATAAAATAATTATAAATCATTAAAATTCGGAAGTGTATAAATTTATTACCAAATATTATTTCCTCTTCCTACAATTGCTCTTTTACCGCATAAACAATCATCTATAAATGAAATATTCAAAATTAAAAAAAGCAAAATGTGCAGCATCGTACACGTGGCGGAAGTGAAACTTCTTACAATCTAGAGAATAAGATAAATTTTAGTTGAGAGTGTGAGTGAGAGAGAAATAGAGAAAAATAAAGGGATCATTTCGAAAGACATATAACAGTATAAAATTTTCGTAACAAATATTCGCTTTATTATTATTATTATCTACTCTATCATCATATCTACATTGCCTGTACTATTGTCGGTTGGTGCTTCAATTGGTAATACTGATATTAATGGCTTGTGATAACTAAAATAAGATATATATGTTCGTGATTCGATATTTTCTATATAACGTGTAAAAACAGCATCTATTGTAGTTCCAGATTTTGTTGTTGATTCCTTGGGATCGTTATTTATAAGCAGACCAAATGTTTCTCGAAGAAAGTTGATCAACGGCAACGAATCATCAGATCCAAAATTTACATTAAAATCTCCCCCGAGAATTAGAGGGATTTTATCTTCGCCTCGTTCAAGTGCATTAGCACCTGTGTGGCTATAAACCAGTAGTGAAATAAATAATATCGTCTAAATTTTGGTCGTTATTTTTTTTCGGCATAGTGAAATCTGTGGAGTAGAGAAAAGCAGTTTTAAATGCAATAATAATTTTAAATTGATTTAGTAGTGTTAAAGTAATGTTGAGATTCGGATAAATAACGTGAATGGTCATCGACGCACATAACTGTATGTGTTGGCGTGTGAATCGCCGACCATGTTCACACACACAATTACATGCGTCGGTATGCGTGCACGCTGTATATTTGACTTGAGAATTTTAATTATTTCACGATATATATCTTATCTTATTATGCTAGCTAAAATTGTATATATCTATCTATTTATCTATAACCATTGGTTCTCAAAAACCGCTCTAACGATTTTTTTCAAATTCACACTAGATATAGTATTTATAAAGAAAAATTGAGTTTTATTGATTACATCTCTTGAAACTTACAGCTTCATTATTAATTTCTTAATTGAAAATTATATATGGGTGACGTAAATGGCATCCATTTTGAAATTTTACTCCCGCCTTTTTTAATTTTGTATTAATATTTTTTTTATATTTAAAATATTTTAAAATTTATAATTTAATTTCGAAATAAAATTAAAAATATTTATTTTTAATAAAATATATATATATATTTATTAATCCCGCTTTTTTTTTAAATGATATTGTATTAACATTTTTTTATATTTAAAATATTTTAAAATTCATTATTTAATTTCGAAATTATATATTTAAAATATTTTAAAATTTATTATTTAATTTCGAAATAAAATTAAAAATATTTATTTTTAATAAAATATATATATATATTTATTAATCCCGCTTTTTTTTAAATGATATTGTATTAACATTTTTTTATATTTAAAATATTTTAAAATTCATTATTTAATTTCGAAATAAAATTAAAAATATTTATTTTTAATAAAATATATATATATTTATTAATCTCTCTCAAAAAAAAACAACAAAACAAATAAATGTCTTTGAAAGATGGTAAAAATATCTTTGTAATTATCAAAATATCATAGACCAGCAGTAAGAACAATTGTTTTTACTCCCCGAGTTCGAAGGATCGAAACTCGCCGCGTGCATTTTTTTTTTATCTATTTTCGTGATTTATTTATTCATTGTTCTTTTATTAATTAAGTTTTAGATAGTTTTATAATTTTTAATATTTTTTCAATAAAATATTATTTAATACATTTAATAATTGTAATAAATAATTAAAGAATTGTATATCAATATTTTTTAAAGGGTAGAGCGAGCTCGGTGTCTCAGGTATTAATATTACCAGCCAAATCCAATAATAATGAATCATTTTTACTATCTCGCCAGAGATAGTATTGCGATCACGAAAATTTTCGATGTTGAGATTTTGATGTTTTTATACGTTTTGAAGGTTCCTGAATCATTTTCACTAAGGTTGAGAAAAATGTCTGTGTGTGTGTGTGTATGTGTGTGTGTGTGTATGTGTGTATGTGTGTGTGTATGTATGTAGGCAAGATTACGCAAAAACGGTTTGAGCTAGAATGATGAAATTTGGTACATGGACATTATTCAAAATTCATAGTTTTCTATCAACTTTTGAGAAATGTAGCTCAACCGGAAGAGGGTCATTACCTACAACGTTTTGATTTTTTTTCCTCTAAAGTGACCGTAAAAATAAAGATATATGTTTGAAAATTTTTCACATGATTAATAATTGTATAAAACTGCTATATATAGAATTTCAGCTTGATTGATTCGCTGAAATTACCAGAATTAATTTTTTAACACTGCAAATCTCACGCGCCAACACGTGACGTGGTGCCATCAACAAAAAGCCAAACATGCGCTGGTTTAATATTATTATTTATTATTTATAATTTATAATTAATTAAATTTAATTTAAATATGATATATTATGTTAATTAATCCAATTCAAATTGCGAGATAGTCGAGTGGAGACACTCCAGCTAATTTACTATCTCGCCAGAGATAGTATTGCGATCACGAAAATTTTCGATGTTGAGATTTTGATGTTTTTATACTTTTTGAAGGTTCCTGAATCATTTTCACTAAGGTTGAGAAAAATGTCTGTGTGTGTGTGTCTGTGTGTGTGTGTGTGTGTATGTAGGCAAGATTACGCAAAAACGGTTTGAGCTAGAATGATGAAATTTGGTACATGGACATTATTCAAAATTCATAGTTTTCTATCAACTTTTGAGAAATGTAGCTCAACCGGAAGAGGGTCATTACCTACAACGTTTTGATTTTTTTTCCTCTAAAGTGACCGTAAAAATAAAGATATATGTTTGATAATTTTTCACATGATTAATAATTGTATAAAACTGCTATATATAGAATTTCAGCTTGATTGATTCGCTGAAATTACCAGAATTAATTTTTTAACACTGCAAATCTCACGCGCCAACACGTGACGTGGTGCCATCAACAAAAAGCCAAACATGCGCTGGTTTAATATTTATTATTTATTATTTATAATTTATAATTAATTAAATTTAATAATAATTTTTAAATAATATAAATAATATTTAATTATAATCTAATCAAAGAAAATAAAAGTTTGAATCTATTTGATAGTTGATCTTTTTACATATAATTAATCTCAAATTAAATATTTTTTAATATTAAAAAAAAATAACAAATTTCATATGTATATTTATTTTTATAAATGTTTAGGCAAATTTTGAAATTAATATATATTTAAATTCAAATTGTATTTAATTGTGATATCTACTGGACAAGGTGGAGATCTCGCCCTCTTTTGATCATAAGTCATACTAATTTTTATTCTTTGACCCAGTAGAAGCTGAGAAATATTATTCCGCGTCAACGTACTAGCGCGCATGCGCGCCGTGGACTTTGGACCTAGCGAGAGCGTAGTAGAACGAAAGACAGCACAAAACGAAGACGAAGATAGCCTCTTTCTCAAAGACGAAAGACCGGACAAAAGAAAGACCCAGATAGCCTCTCTCTCAAGAACGAAACACCGCACAAAAGAGAGACGGAGATAGAGGCTATCTCATTCTCACTCGTTATATCTATATCTTTTTTCTCTCTTGCGTTTCGTAACGCGTTACGAAATTTCAATTTTTCAATTCACTCTCCATTCTCAACCAAATGTCAGGACGCCGCTAAAGAAGTTTCACTTCAAAAATTAAAAATTAATTTTTATATTATGTCATTCCACGTCAACTCATCCAGGCCGTTTCACCCAAAATCTCAGATTTTTATGAAAATTGGTAAATATGTTCTATTTATAAACATGAAAAACACCACCAAATTTTAATTTTTTATCTCACATAGTTTTTGAGTAATGGCAGTTTAAAGATTGGCGTTTTTAAATTTCCGAGCCTCGGATAAGGCCAAATAAAACGTGTATTGGAGGAGAAAATAATTTCTCATTCACTTATTTAACCTCCTATCTTGTTGAAATTTTTAAGGCATGTTCTTATAACTATGAGGAATTGTAAAAAAAATGTAACGGACCCCAAAATATTTTTAAAAAAATTATATGTTGGATATTAAAAAATTTTAAAATTACAAACAAAGTTTAGCGTAAAATGAAATATCACGACAAGGGAATGAGATAATCAAGAACTTTTTTTTTCCTAAATTATCTACATGAAATGGGCTTTAATTTAATAAAATAAAAGTTTTGTGTATTTGCCTCCTTCTATTTACTAAGACCATTGTAATTTACAACACATTAATTATGAGCAATATGAGAGTCTCAATGGCTGAATTTTGTTAATAATTAGACATTTTAATATTAAATAAAATATTTTTACGTAAAAATGTCCATCGAAGGAAAGTTTAACAGCATTCTTACAACCAAAGTTTGAAAACTATGAGGGAGAAGATAGGATCGAATTCAAACAGTGGGTAGCTACAGAGAGGACACACAGATGATAACTCAAACTTCAACCATTGATGAATTTATTGATGAACTAACAACAAAAATAGAAAAATTGAACCCAAATTCTTATATTGCAAAAAGTTAGTCGAGCTATTTTAAAAGTCTAAAGGATAACTGCGCGCCAAATCAACCTATTATATCAATCAATTGACTTCAGCGAGAATTTCTCTTTTGTAATTCAAGATGAGGTACAGGGTTATCATTGGACCTCAGACTCCTGCACTGTTCACCCAGTAATAATTAACATGAGTGTTGATGACAAAAAAATAGTCTCATCACATTGTATAATTTCCGATGACTTAAATCATGATGTTTGTATGGTTTATAAGATTCAAGATACCCTGTTAGAATCCAATCCATGGTTGTCTAGGGCAATCAATTAGTATATCTATTACTTCTTTTATTATATTATATATATTCCTTCTATAATGCTGCTAATTCAATTTCTTTTAAATCTCCTAACACTCTAAATCTTTGTTTCCAGATGTTTTATTTTGAATCGCAAATGCTAGACCATTTAATTTTCTACATAATTTAAAAACTACTTGGAAATATCTAAAATTTTCAGTTAAAATTGTATTTAACAATTGGTTAATTAATGAATTCAATACCAAATATATTTTTTTTAGAAAATTATGTGGATCAATAAATACATACACATATTTTGTTAACAATTTCCACACTAAATCTTGCCAAAAAAAGAAAATAATTTACTAGTAGAAAAATTATTTCTAAAGGTAATTTAATTCATACGTATTGGTCTTGTAGGGTTATAGTAAAGGAAAAATCAAATAGTATTATTCTAGTAAAATATTATCCGGCTCATTACCATAAATTAGGAATCAAAAATACAAAATTTCAAAACTTGCAACGTGAGGCTATAAATTTTATTAAAGCAAATTGTTCGATGGGGGTTAATATTGACAAAAATGAGATTATGGGGTCATTCCACGTCAACTCATCCAGGCCGTTTCACCCAAAACCTCAGATTTTTATGAAAATTGGTAAATATGTTCTATTTATAAACATGAAAAACACCACCAAATTTTAATTTTTTATCTCACATAGTTTTTGAGTAATGGCAGTTTAAATATTGGCGTTTTTAAATTTCCGAGCCTTGGATAAAGCCAGATAAAACGTGTATTGGAGTAGAAAATAGATATGTGTGTAAATATTTCTTTGGTGATCTATTACCTTCAAATCCACCAACCGTGTCAATAGACATGATCTCATATGGTTCTGTCGCTGGGCCTAGTTTTGACATTAAACCAATTAATAATTTATCATTCACTTATTTAACCTCCTATCTTGTTGAAATTTTTAAGGCATGTTCTTATAACTATGAGGAATTGTAAAAAAAAATGTAACGGACCCCAAAATATTTAAACAAAAATTATATGTTGGACATTATAAAATTTTAAAATTACAAACAAGGTTTAGCGTAAAATGTATTATCTCGACAAGGGAATGAGATAATCAAGAACTTTTTTTTCCCTAAATTATCTACATGAAATGGGCTTTAATTTAATAATATAAAAGTTTTGTGTATTTGCCTCCTTCTATTTACTAAGACCACTGCAAGTATTTACCAATTTTCATAAAAATCTGAGGTTTTGGGTGAAAAAATTATTATTTTTTGGTTGAATTCACGTGGAATGACCTTATTGTAAATGCGTAGGGGGGGGGGTCTCCTTTCCAATTTATTGGACCATTAGGTAGATATTTTATTAGATGTCGAGAGGGATAACTATACTTGGAATAAATATAATGAATTAATTATATAAAAATTCTGTTCCGGAACAGGCAGTCAATGTCATCTCTAGGTACAACAATGGAATGATGATTCCTGATAGCCATATTAGAATAATAATTGATAATAAATTAGAAATTATTTTTCAGACAAAAAATCAAAATCTCATATTGTTGAAAAAAAAACTCAAAATTGTCCTCTATCAAGATCATTGCTATGAGAGATGCCATAAATTGGAATGTTCCCTTTGTGCAATCATTTATATCTATATTCTTGTAGAGATGCAAGTCCTATGTGTAAACATATTCACAAAATTTTGATTTTGAGGGTATCAACAAATACAAAATTTAAATAAGAAACCGATTTTGAATAAGAAAGTTATCAAAATTTTTCACCCCAAAAAAATATAGATGCTATTCTTTTTTTAGAATGTAGATAATTTAGGCAATAATTGGATATTAATTTATTTAAGTTATCTTTTGTTGTGTGATTCATATTTAATAGTACAATAAAAATGATTCAAAACCTGAATAATTATATATTTAAAAATGATTAATTATTAACATTAAGTTGATTTGTTTTATTTAATTATACATTTCCTATATTTCTCCTAACCACTTTAAGTTTTTCAAACCACTTGTATTTTGGTCTTACTCTAATTTTATTTAATCGCCTCTAGACCCTCTTGCGGTAGCTTGGAAGAACTTGGTAGTAGTTATTAACCGGAAGTTGTTCAATTTATATATTATGAGTGAAATATTTAAATAAATAAAGATTTTAAAATATTCATTGAAATTTGTAAAGAGTATATTAAGAGTTAATTAAATAGAATTAATTTTAATATTAAAAAATAATTAATTGATTTAAAAACATACAAGCTATCATAATATATAATTATTCAGTTTTTTAAAGTTTTTTAAGAAAATTTTCAATTTATATCACAATAAAAATTCATATATCCAATCGAAGTTATATTTTCATTTAAATTAGATAAGTAAAAAATAGTTAAGTGTTATTTATTTATTAATTTTTTTATTTTCCAAATAAATAACCACTTAGAAATTAAATCTTTTAAAATTTATAGAAATAAGAAAATTAAAGATTTTTTTATATTTATAATATATTATATACATTGAATCTCTCTTAAACTTAGTATTATTAATAATTCCATGTTACATTAGATGGAAATATATTTCAAATGCAAATTTTTTTAAATTTTTTTTTAAACCGGATGTCACAGAGAATCCTTACCAGTGGCGTCTACTCAATGCTATTTTTTTTTCCTTGCTGATGATGGCAGGGCGGGCATGTGTGAGCGTTTTTACCGACCGACGATAGTAGGGAAGTATTTTTTAATTTTTTATTGGGAATTTAAAAATTATTTTGCCATGTTTGCTGGGTTTGTTTCGAAGATTATGTGTACGGATGGTATGTGGGTGTCGAGTTTGATATTCAAATAATTGCATGGAATTCGAAAGCACTGTGGGAGGGGTTGATTTTCGGTCATTTTTTTGCGATGCCATCTAATGGGCGTCTGAAGGGTCAACTGTTTTCGCCTGCAACACCATCCGGATGTTTTCATATGTAAAAAGTCAAATATTTAAATAATTAAATATTTCAAAATATTTTAATAGCAGATTGTGTGATTTATATACTAAAATAAATAAATAAAACCTTAAAATATCTTCAATTTATTAAATTTAAATTATAAATGAACTTTAATACAATTTATTATATTCACATTGAAATATTCTTCTAATCCTGTCAAATTTTTAATTTTTTTTTTTATTTTATATTGTTTTTAATTAATTAATTATTCAATTTATTATTTTTTTTTGTATTCAAATATAATTTGGTAAATATGAACAAATTTTATTATTTCTTTAACCTTTTCATATTAATCAAGGCAAAAAATGTTTATTTGCAATTAATCAAATCTTTCTAATCTTATCAAATTTCTTATTTGCAGTTAATTTTTATATTATAATATAAATTTTGAAGCTTGTTTCCCAAATAACATCTCATATTTGCAATTAATCTTTTTGGTTTCAATTGTAATTTGGTAAATATGAACAAATTAGATTATTTCTTTAAATTTTTTATATTAATCAAAATAAATAATAATTTATTGCTATATATATATATATTGTTATATATTCTTATTCACTTCTTCTAATCCTGTCAATTTTTAGTTTTTTTCAGATATACTTTTGTTTTAGTTTATATTATTTCTAATCAATTAATTATAATTAATTATTCATTTTACTATTTTTTTGGTTGTTGTCAAGGTTGGTTCATCAAATTATTTTTTTTTACTTTTTATCTAGTAACTAATTATTTATATTTTAATTGAAAATGATTTTTTTTTTCTTTTTCAGAATCTCTTCAATAATTTTCTTATTAATTTCTCTTTTTTTATCCTTTTTCTCTATAATTCCAAGATTATTTGAACCCTAGAACTTGTGACAAATGTTATCATATTTACCAAAACAGTAATCTTTTGCTAAATATGAACATCACAAATGTAATGTACCTGATGGTTGTCTAGGGCAATCAATTAGTATATCTATTACTTCTTTTATTATATTATATATATTCCTTCTATAATGCTGCTAATTCAATTTCTTTTAAATCTCCTAACACTCTAAATCTTTGTTTCCAGATGTTTTATTTTGAATCGCAAATGCTAGACCATTTAATTTTCTACATAATTTAAAAACTACTTGGAAATATGAAGACCTTAGAGCGAAACAGTGGTAAGCCACACTTTTGCCGAAAATTGTTTTATTGCATTTATCATATGGCGGGAACAATATTAAACCACTAAAAAAGTTATTTTGACTGTTTCGTAATAAATACCGCTGCTATCGCTAAATCATGTTGTTGGTGTTGGCAAAATTACTTCATTTTCTTACGTGAAGAGCATGGTAAGCCACATCAATATGGCGTCGACTTCTGGTTTATGTCTTCGTTCAAGAGCAATTATTCCTGAAAATAACCGTTCTAGTCCTGAGTTTTTTGAGGAGAGTGATGACAGTTGTGTCGACAAAGACTTTGTACCAAATAACGATAATATGTCGACAGATTCTTCTGAGATAGGTTATTGTTTTTTATTTTTTTGGCTTATACCACGTTTTTATGTAAAAATATTTTGTAAATAATTTATGCAAAAGTATTGTATGCCATGTGGCTTAAGATGTTATTGCCCAACAACGAGCAAATATATTCACCAGAAGGTTGGCTAGATGTCATTCAAAAATCAAACTGAAAAAACCCATTTATAGTAACAAAAATGAGTCAAAAAGACTTATTCTTATGAGCCTCTGTTGGCGAATATAAACAAAAAAGCACGCTTTTCTGATAAGACAAACTTGGAATTTTCAGGAACGTATAGCTTTTGCTTTAAATCAGAGAATATTGGATCATTTTTTGTTAAAAACACAGTTAATGGAGAATACAGGAAAATTAATGTCTTAAAACAAGGTAGACCTGTAATGATAACCTTGTCAGATATTAAACTTAAATACAACGAGCCATTAAAAATAGCAGAAAAGAAAATTAAAAATGTACAAACATTATTGCCTTATATACCTCCAGCCTATCAATCATTTTACACTCAATTAAATGTAACTGTTGATGATGTAGATGATGAGGTTGAAATTTTAGATGATTAATAAGTATTGCATTCTTTTCTTTATTTTGTTTTAATTTAGATAAAGCAAAAACACGTGAAGCTACATTTTATGTAAATTCTATTTTTTTTTTATGAAAAAAAATATAGTAGATAAAGATGTTGAAATTTTAGATGTGTTATAGATGTATTATATTATCTTAGTTATTTTTATCATCCGTTTAGTTTAGTTTAGTTTTAGCAAAAACATGGTAAGCCACATTTTTTTCAAAATAAATTCTAATTTTTGTAGAAAAAATGTTTTATTTAAAGAAATAATAGTTGCTGACTTTTTCCCTTTACTGATATTACATATTGAGCAAATTTGAAATATATGCAGTAAACCCAATGTTTTATATCTTTTCTTTAAACTTTAAACTGCAATATCTCAACTTTTTGATTTTGTGGCTTACCACTGTTTCGCTCTAAGGTCTTCATATCTAAAATTTTCAGTTAAAATTGTATTTAACAATTGGTTAATTAATGAATTCAATACCAAATATATTTTTTTTAGAAAATTATGTGGATCAATAAATACATACACATATTTTGTTAACAATTTCCACACTAAATCTTGCCAAAAAAAGAAAATAATTTACTAGTAGAAAAATTATTTCTAAAGTTAATTTAATTCATACGTATTGGTCTTGTAGGGTTATAGTAAAGGAAAAATCAATTAGTATTATTCTAGTAAAATATTATCCGGCTCATTACCATAAATTAGGAATCAAAAATACAAAATTTCAAAACTTGCAACGTGAGGCTATAAATTTTATTAAAGCAAATTGTTCGATGGGGGTTAATATTGACAAAAATGAGATTATGGGGTCATTCCACGTCAACTCATCCTGGCCGTTTCACCCAAAACCTCAGATTTTTATGAAAATTGGTAAATATGTTCTATTTATAAACATGAAAAACACCACCAAATTTTAATTTTTGAAGTGAAACTTCTTTAGCGGCGTCCTGACATTTGGTTGAGAATGGAGAGTGAATTGAAAAATTGAAATTTCGTAACGCGTTACGAAACGCAAGAGAGAAAAAAGATATAGATATAACGAGTGAGAATGAGATAGCCTCTATCTCCGTCTCTCTTTTGTGCGGTGTTTCGTTCTTGAGAGAGAGGCTATCTGGGTCTTTCTTTTGTCCGGTCTTTCGGTCTTGAGAAAGAGGCTATCTGCGTGTTGCTTTTGTGCTGTCTTTCGTTCTAATACCCTCTCGCTAGGTCCAAAGTCCATGGCGCGCATGCGCGCGAGTACGTTGACCCGGAATAATATTTCTCAGCTTCTACTGGGTCAAAGAATAAAAATTAGTATGACTTATGATCAAAAGAGGGCGAGATCTCCACCTTGTCCAGTAGATATCGCAATTAAATACAATTTGAATTTAAATATATATTAATTTCAAAATTTGCCTAAACATTTATAAAAATAAATATACATATGAAATTTGTTATTTTTATTTAATATTAAAAAATATTTAATTTGAGATTAATTATATGTAAAAAGATCAACTATCAAATAGATTCAAACTTTTATTTTCTTTGATTAGATTATAATTAAATATTATTTATATTATTTAAAAATTATTATTTTTCTATTTATTAAGGATGTCTATTAAAAAATTGTAATTAACCTTATCATATGTCAAATATTATAGCTAAGTTTTTTTGAATTTTTTAAAATTTTTTATATAATTAATCTCAAATTAAATATTTTTTAATATTAAAAAATAACAAATTTCATATGTATATTTATTTATTTTTAATATTAAACGTATTTCATATTTTTTGAGAGAGATTAATAAATATATATATATTTTATTAAAAATAAATATTTTAAATATAAAATTTCGAAATTAAATAATGAATTTTAAAATATTTTAAATATAAAAAAATGTTAATACAATATCATTTAAAAAAAAAGCGGGATTAATAAATATATATATATATTTTATTAAAAATAAATATTTTTAATTTTATTTCGAAATTAAATAATAAATTTTAAAATATTTTAAATATAAAATTTCGAAATTAAATAATGAATTTTAAAATATTTTAAATATAAAAAAATGTTAATACAATATCATTTAAAAAAAAAGCGGGATTAATAAATATATATATATATTTTATTAAAAATAAATATTTTTAATTTTATTTCGAAATTAAATAATAAATTTTAAAATATTTTAAATATAAAATTTCGAAATTAAATAATGAATTTTAAAATATTTTAAATATAAAAAAATGTTAATACAATATCATTTAAAAAAAAAGCGGGATTAATAAATATATATATATATTTTATTAAAAATAAATATTTTTAATTTTATTTCGAAATTAAATAATAAATTTTAAAATATTTTAAATATAAAAAAAATATTAATACAAAATTAAAAAAAGGCGGGAGTAAAATTTCAAAATGGATGCCATTTACGTCACCCATATATAATTTTCAATTAAGAAATTAATAATGAAGCTGTAAGTTTCAAGAGATGTAATCAATAAAACTCAATTTTTCTTTATAAATACTATATCTAGTGTGAATTTGAAAAAAATCGTTTGAGCGGTTTTTGAGAACCAATGGTTATAGATAAATAGATAGATATATACAATTTTAGCTAGCATAATAAGATAAGATATATATCGTGAAATAATTAAAATTCTCAAGTCAAATATACAGCGTGCACGCATACCGACGCATGTAATTGTGTGTGTGAACATGGTCGGCGATTCACACGCCAACACATACAGTTATGTGCGTCGATGACCATTCACGTTATTTATCCGAATCTCAACATTACTTTAACACTACTAAATCAATTTAAAATTATTATTGCATTTAAAACTGCTTTTCTCTACTCCACAGATTTCACTATGCCGAAAAAAAATAACGACCAAAATTTAGACGATATTATTTATTTCATACACCGTTCACTACTGGTTTATAGCCACACAGGTGCTAATGCACTTGAACGAGGCGAAGATAAAATCCCTCTAATTCTCGGGGGAGATTTTAATGGAAATTTTGGATCTGAGATGATTCGTTGCCGTTGATCAACTTTCTTCGAGAAACATTTGGTCTGCTTATAAATAAAGATCCCAAGGAATCAACAACAAAATCTGGAACTACAATAGATGCTGTTTTTACACGTTATATAGAAAATATCGAATCACGAACATATATATCTTATTTTAGTTATCACAAGCCATTAATATCAGTATTACCAATTGAAGCACCAACCGACAATAGTACAGGCAATGTAGATATGATGATAGAGTAGATAATAATAATAATAAAGCGAATATTTGTTACGAAAATTTTATACTGTTATATGTCTTTCGAAATGATCCCTTTATTTTTCTCTATTTCTCTCTCACTCACACTCTCAACTAAAATTTATCTTATTCTCTAGATTGTAAGAAGTTTCACTTCCGCCACGTGTACGATGCTGCACATTTTGCTTTTTATCTCACATAGTTTTTGAGTAATGGCAGTTTAAATATTGGCGTTTTTAAATTTCCGAGCCTTGGATAAAGCCAGATAAAACGTGTATTGGAGTAGAAAATAGATATGTGTGTAAATATTTCTTTGGTGATCTATTACCTTCAAATCCACCAACCGTGTCAATAGACATGATCTCATATGGTTCTGTCGCTGGGCCTAGTTTTGACATTAAACCAATTAGTCTACTCCTACGAACTTTATTTTCGATGCAAATCGAACAGCTTTTACAAAATGTATCTATTAACTTATCCATATTTTTAAAATAATAATATTTTCTTATCCTTTTTTTCAGATGTGCAGCTCCAATATGACCATAATATTCATGTACTCTTTGTATTAGTTGAATGCCAAAACTGACTGAAACGAATATTCTAAATTTTCCCCTTAAATTTTTGAATGTAATATTATTACGTCGTACGGTGTTTGTCCATGCTGTTTTTAGTTCATCTATGTTTTCTTTTTGATCTCTTATTATTTCATTAAATTCTATTAAATTTACCACTTGAATTGCATCTTCATTCTCAAAATATTCCAAAACTGGTTGTCTTGATAATAAGTCAGGTAAAACATTGTCCCTCCCTTTCTTATAAATAATTTTAAAATTATATTGGGATAAGTAATTAACCAAATCACCTAGTATTTCATCCGTTCTAGCTTTGGTTTTCAAATTTTCTAATGGTTTATGATCGTAGAGCATACGGTAAATTGTCGACCAATAACATAATATTGCCAATGTTTTATAGCATCTTTAATAGCTTTACATTCTAAATATATTATGTCCATCCGTTTTTCTTTTTCAGATAATTTTCTCGAAAAATATGCTACCGGGTGTAGTTTTCCATCATCTTGTGGTTGTTTTAAGGTGGCTCCCATACCTTTATAGCTCGCATCTGTTTCAATATATATATCCTTATTAATGTCATAAATCGATAAAATTGGTGAAGAACATAAATACTCCTTTATCATGTTAAAACTTTTTTCACATTCATCTGTCCAAATAAATGGGATATTCTTCTTGAGTAATCTATGCAATGGTTAAAATTTTTCAGAACTATTTTCAATATATTTTAGGTAAAAATTTATTGATCATAAAACGCTACGCACTCCCGATTTATCCGTTGGTCTTTGGAGATTCTTTATTGCAACAAGGTTTTCACGGGTTGGTGAAATTTTATTCTCCTCGAGTAAATGGCCTAAATATTTAACAGATTTATTTGCAAATGTACATTTTAATAAGTTGAGCTTGAACCCTTCTTCTGCGATAACTTTTAACAGTTCTTCAATCTGTTTAATATGATCATCCCATGTTCTTGAAAATAGTAAAATGTCATCGATATAATTAATGCAAAATTGGGATAGATTATTTTTTCTTATGATATTTGATAAAATTCTTTGAAAAATTGTTGGCGAATTCTTTACTCCAAATGGAAGCACTTTAAACATAAATTTACCAAATTTTGTAATAAAAGATGTCTTCTCTCGGTCATTTTCTGTAAGAACTATATTCCAAAATGCAGAATTTATATCGATGACTGTAAAATATTTACAGTTGGATACTTTTTCTATAACATCGTTAATGGTTGGAAAAGGGTAGCATTCTGGTATTATTAAATTATTTAATTTTCTAAAATCAATGCATAATCTCGACTTACGGCCCTCTTGTTTTTTATAAGCAAGAGTTACAGGGGAAGAAAACGGCGAATCTGATTCTTCTATTAAATCTGCTTCTAGTAACTGTTTAATTTGTGATCTAATTTCTTTTTCATCTGGAATAGAACATTTGTATGGACGAGAATTTACATATTCTTCTCTTATTAATTTAATTTCTGCTTCTTTTGACTTCACCCTTCCAACGTCGAATTTATCTTTAGCAAATATATGTTTATAACTCTTGATTAAATTGCTTATCATTGATTTTTGTTTTTCATTGTTTATGTGATTTAAATTCATCTTAAATTCCTTATCAAAAGCAGGACTTCGAACCGTTATTTTTTTCGTTTCGGTTTTCGTTCCGGTTCAATAAAAAAAAAAATATCAGTTCGGTTCCGGTTTTCGTTCCGGCAAAAATAATGGTTTTTTTCGGTTTTTGGTTTTCGGTTCAGAGTTCCGTTAATTAATTTTAAAGACCTTTTATTTGTAATAGAAATTTAGGTCGGGGTATGCCGAGTCTGCCATAAATATATAAAAATATTTCTAGCTACCACCCTAAATCATACTACATGAATTGATACAATATAATATAAATAATAATAATTAATTAAAGGTATAATAATTAGAAGTATATAATATAAGATGTTAATATAATTTATTAAACGGAACAAATAAGTATGAATATTTTTTTACATCCTTCTACTTTCACAAACACTCAACAAACGAAACAAATTCGTATATTTAATGTTAAAGTATACAGGATTCTTGGATATATTTACTTACAATTATAACTATAATTATAAAAGATGAAAATTACCTCTAATTATTAAAATATCTTCCAATATATTTTTATTTAAACTATTTCTATTGTCTCGTAAAATAAACTTTAAACCAGAGAAAGCTCTTTCAACACTAACATGTGTTGCAGTAGCTCCTAAAACCACCATTGCAATTTTGTATAAATGAGGATATGTATTTTTATTTTCCTCCCAAAATTCTAAAATAAGTTTTTTACTGTCTAAAAAAAATATTAAGACAATATCTTTTAAAAAAAGGCGGGAATCAAATTTCAATATGAGTGTCATTTGTCCATATATAAATTAATAATAAATAATATTAATAAATATTAAATTTAATAAAAGAACAATGAATAAATAAATATAAAATAGTAATTTATTAAAAAATAATAGATTAAAAAAAAAAAAAATTATTTTCCGCCGGTTTCGATCCTGCGAAGTTGACTCGTCAAAACAGTCCCTTTACCCAATAGACTAATATATTTAGATGAACAAAATGACATTTTTTACTCTCTTAGCAAGAATTATATGTTTTTTTGTTTTTGTTTTTTTTTGAGAGAGATTAATAAATATATATATATATATATATATTTTATTAAAAATAAATATTTTTAATTTTATTTCGAAATTAAATAATAAATTTTAAAATATTTTAAATATAAAAAAAATATTAATACAATATCCTTTAAAAAAAGGCGGGAGTAAAATTCCAAATGACGTCACCCATATATAATTTTTAATTAAGAAATAAATAATGAAGCTGTATGTTTCAAGAGATATGATCAATAAAACTTAATTTTTCTTTATAAATACTATATCTAGTGTGAATTTGAAAAAAATCGTTAGAGCGGTTTTTGAGAACCAATGGCTATATATATATAGATAGATAGATAGATAGATAGATAGATAGATAATAATATACAATATTATATTAGCTAGCATAATAAGATAAGATAAGATATGAAAATTTATTTTTATCCATTATGTATACTTTTAATCGATTTTTGACATTTCCAATTTGTAATATAACATTACTCCGGGCAGTGCTTAAGTTGAATCCATTGAAAGTTTTAAAACTATTTTCAGAATCAATTGTATCTAATTTTAAAAGATTAGTGATTCTTCTGTTTATTAAACTAACATTAGAACCACTATCATAAATGGCTTTAGTTTTTATTTTCCCATTGATAATTACATTTATTTTTATTAATGGATTCAATTTTCCCGGGCTTTCTAGTTTAAAGAAACTTTATTTTCTGTTTCATTTTTGCCATAATTGGATTTATTCATTTGTATTTTCTTTTCAAACAAACTTTTATTTCTACATTCGTTACTTGGATGGAAACGATTAAACCATCCAAGATTTTCGCAAATGAAACATGATTTTTTTAAAAAATTAGAAAATTTAAGTTTTTGTTCATATTTTCCTGGTTTAATATTTTCATTAAAATTCGATTCAATTTTCTTTTGATTAAATCTATTGTCTGATTTCCTTAATTCTGTAAAAAGTTTTTCTATAGTTGTAATTTCTTCCCTATCTAATTGATTTTGAATATCAATTGGTAATCCGACAACAATCATGTTAATTCTTGCTTCAACTCGACTCTTATTTTCAGCTTCTAATAATAAATTCTCTTTACATATCGCATAATCTATAAATGATCCGCCTAGATATTTATAATTATAAGCTTTTCTAATTATAGACCATCCTTTAACTATAAATACATTTAAAAATGAATCTTTCCATGAATTCCATTTTTCTAATCCAATTTTTTTTAAATTAGCCTCATACCAATCTTTGTTTGGGCCAGAAACAAAAAAACGTAAAATTTCAACTTTATCAATATCCAAATCAACATGGTGTCTTTCGCATTCTTTTTCAAATTGCTCAAACCATTTTATCGGATTGTGTTGTTTATCAAATTTGTTTAAAATAAATTTTTTTTCCACCTCGTGAAAATTTATTTTATTTAAATATTCTTTTAACTTCAAATCATTTATTTCTTTAGTCAAAACATTTTCTTCATCAGATTGATTATACTTTAGTTCCGATTGAATTGACTTTATTTCTTCCAATGGAATATTTTTATAGCAAAGGTTATCATCTTCATCGAAATATTCTTTCATTAAATTTTCGTCTATTTTAAGTCCTATTTTCCGATAACCATTAATAGGTTTTATAGCCACAATAGCGTTTTTTATTGATGATTTTTGAATAAGTACCTTGTGATCTGCCAAATTTTGATATTCGTCTGGAAGTGCATACCACAAAATTTTATCTTGCTTAAGACCTTCCAGTCTAAATTCATTTTCATTTGTCTTATGATGTGTACATATAATTTATTTTCTTCCAATCGGCTTGTATCCATTCTAAAAATGTCCAAGTAATTTAATTTGTAAGGTGGCTTTCAAATGAGAGAAAGGTTTCTTCGTTTTTGTTGTGATTTTATTAATTATAAAAGAATATTTACAATTATTAGAATATTTACACATTTAAATAATACATACCTAAAAGAATAATTAAATTACACGTTATTTATAGAATATTATATACACAATCCAAATTAAACTAACAACTTATCTTACATTAATACTTAATAAATACTTCATATAAGCCCTCTATCCTAAACTATATATACTAAGGTTAAAAGAAGCTATAAATATAATTTATATATATAGCCTATGTTCCAATAAAGGTATATAAAAATATTGTGATGTGTAATTTCATAGAAATCGGTTGAACCAATTTGGAGTCTATAACTTCAAAATTTCCGGACAGACAGACAGACATGAAAAATTGTAAAGTCATGAAACGCGAAGATATGCAAAAAGTTTTAAATTCTGAGCAATGTGCAGACAAAAAGGTTTTTGTATATATATATAATCTATATTGAATAGTTAGTTTATTAATGATTTGATTCAATAAATAAATTTTTACCGAAGTGAATAGAATTATTTATTTAATTTTATCCTAGCAACATGAATACAAATTATTAATAAATAATCGTGGTGTATTCCACCGCCTCTGCTTAACGAAAAACATGAGAAATATTAATTATTAAGTATTATATTCTTTCATCTTCTATTATTATGTTTTTTAAATTAAAGTTAAAATTAAAAAAAAAAAAATTACTAGAACTCACGCTTATGATTTTTTAATATTAGATTTGGATTGTTTTATTTCATTGAAAGACATATCTAATATAAATCCAACTAATCAATCAAAATTAAATTTGAATTTATTATTTATAAACATTAATTTGCTATTATTATATTCTTATCTTATAATTTATCTATTTGTTTTTTACAAAATATTATGAAAATTGTTTCATGCACACTCATAATTTTAAACTTTTATTTTATTGATTATAAGTACGATATTCAAGAGAAAATAAAATTTAACCAAATACTTTTATCATATATTAATATTATTTTCAGTTCTAACTAGGGGGATCATATTGTCTAGTGATTAAAACGGGGCATTTAATGTCAAAAACGGGACGGTGTTATAAAATCAAGACTTGAAAATTAGAAAGATCTATAAACAAATTTTGGTATACTATTATAACCTTTATGCATATTATATATAAAATCTTCAAATATATAATGTATTCATGAAAAGGTAAGATAGTAAAAAATTTTATTATAATATACGAGGTACGTCCAGAAAATAAGTTCCGTTTGGTAATGTGATTAAATTGTGTACAGATACAGAAAAGTTATTTATTGCACAAAATTCTACAACTCTTAAACTACTTTTCCACATAACTGCCAATATTTTGCAGGCATGTCTCATAGCGTGGCACAAGTTTTTGAATACTTTCTTCATAGAAATTTGCCGCCTGTGTCTTCAACCAGTTGGAAACAGTTTCTTTCAGCTCGTCATCATCGTTGAAGTGTTGACCGCCAAGGAAAGTCTTGAAATGTAAGAACAAATAAAAGTCGCTAGGAGCGAGGTCAGGGTTGTACGGAGGATGGTTAAACACTTCCCAGCCAAATCCCTGTAGGAGGTTTTTCGTCACATTTGTGCAGTGTGTGGTCGAGCGTTGTCGTGAAGAAAAACAATTTCATCTGTTCTTACATCTCAAGTCTTTCCTTGGCGGTCAACACTTCAACGATGACGACGAGCTGAAAGAAACTGTTTCCAACTGGTTGAAGCAAATTTCTATGAAGAAATTTTGGCATTGATAATTTAAAAGAATTATTATCAGAAACTTTTGTTTTAGTTGGAAAGAAGCTTTTTGAGCTTCTTGATATGTAAATGAAAGTAAAATGTGTCATTTCACATGAATTATTCAATACAATATAAATTTGATTTAAAATATTACTAAACAAATATATAGATTTTAATTTTTTAAATATATATTAAACATTAAACAAGAAGACAATTTTAAAAAAACTCTCTTTACTATACTACCTATAGGATGATGTCATAAGTTAGGAATTTTATTTGATATTAGAAAAATAAAAAACTATATATTATATTTAATATAATTTGTGTAAATTATATTTATTTATTTTATTTATAATGGGGACATGCAAATTAAACATAAGTAAATAAACATATAAATATATAAAATTTGTAATAAAAAAATTAATTATTGGTAGGTTAAATTCATGAATGTTAAAAAAAACAACAGATAATATTATATTCTATTATACATTCGACCTGTCCCGTATTTAATATTATATATTACACACAATTTTTTGATTTAAATAATTGAATATTCTCACAATTCACAAAATAAACAATAGAAATATATTGTTTATAGTATAAAAAAAAAAATAAAATATAAAAACAAAAAAAAAATTTCAAAATTTTGGTAATTAAATTCAAATGAAAGAAAATTCGTTATTTTATTTTTGTCCAATTTTTAATATCTTTAATATTTTTAATATTGTGATCATATAAGCTATATTTAAAGAAATTCAAAAATTATGCATTAACAAATGTCTTGCTAAATGGGATTTTTGACATTCAAAAGGTCTTTCTTCTCAATGAATTAATAAATGTCTATTTAATCTCGATTACAGATTAAATTTCTTTTCACAATAATTACATTCAAATGGTTTTTCTCCTGTATCATTCTCTTGTATGAATTAATAAATGTGTTTTTAAATTTGATTTCACATTAAATTTCTTTTCACAATAAGTACATTCAAATGGTTTTTCTCCTGTATGAATTAATAAATGCTTATTTAAATCACATTTTCGAGTAAATTTCTTTTTGCTATAATAACATTTAAAAGGTTTTTCTCCTGTATGAATTAATAAATGTAGCTAAATCACATTTTCGAGTAAATTTCTTTTTGCAATAATTACATTTCTCCTGTATGAATTAATAAATGTCTATTTAAAGTTGATTTCTGATTAAATTTCTTTTTACAATAATTACATTCAAAAGGCTTTTCTCCTGTATGAATTAATAAATGTTTTTTCAAATTTGATTTGAAATTAAATTTTTTTTTGCAATAATTACATTCTAAAGGCTTTTCTTATGAATGAATATTTAAATGTGTTTTTAAATTTAGGTTGTGTGAGTGAACTCGGCGCTGGTCGGACGTGTGTCGCATCGCTCCTGATTCCCATCCGTTTTTCCTTGGGGTATTTGTTAAAACTGGTGGTAAGTTTTACATCATTTTACTGATCTTGAAGTGCTCTTTACAATGTGGCACATCTGGGATCAATTGCTACCAAGGTGGGCGCGGTGGATCCTTAATTGGTAATTCTCGGTACTGAGACTGATGGGTATATGAACCCATTAATAAGTATAATTAGTGATAATGATAATGATCATTGTTCTAATTTTATTTTTGTCATCTAATTCCGAGTTCAGTTCAGGGTTCAACGTTCTACCAAGCAAGTACTCCACTCCTTCTCCCCCCTCTACCACTCCTGTTTTAAATCCTTTATTTATTTATTCCTATTAATAACTTATCCCGATTAACATTTACTAATATTATAAAATAAATAAATAACAATTTCCTTTTTCCTATCAGTGGCTTGTGGCGGGCGGTTTGTATGCGCGCTGGGTGATCTTACATATTCCCTTGAGGGGCTCATAGCTTATGAGCATATGGATTGGCATCCATGAGGTCCCAAGCCATATCTAGTATTGCTTCCACTTACTTGTACTAGATATCTTACTTTTATCTTTCCTATCTGGCCTCTCTTGGCCAACTCTTGTTTCTTCCGACCCCGACGCTATTAGGTGTCCGAGGGCTAGGGGTCTTTCATTTCTTACTATTTACTTTCTCTTCTCTTAAGCCAGTTATGGCGAAACCCAGTAGCGTCTGTTCTCCAGGTTAGGGGCGGCTACGAACAGCGTCTGTACTCCAGGTTAGGGGCGGCTGAGAATCAAACCGAAGAAGGCAACGGGAAACCACTTCGGTATACCATCCCCAGGAAATTCACTATGACGAGAAACAAAATACAAATGGCCCCCAGTCCCGGGCAGCCCTTAAATGGGCAAGGGGTGCGAAGAATCTCCCGGCTCAGAATAGTGAAAACCAGATTGCGAGTGTGTACATGGAATGTCAGAAGTCTCTTCATGGCCGGAAAATTAAACAACGCTATCAAAGAAATGAGAAGACTTAAAGTTAAGTTCATGGGAATCAGCGAACTCAGATGGCCTGGTGTCGGTGTTTGTTCTCAGGAAGGAGGAACACTCTATTACTCAGGAAGTGAGAGTGGAGATAGGTTTCATCGAAACGGTGTCGGAATTCTAGTTGACTCGGAGTTCACGAGGTACGTTAAGAACTTTGTGCCCATATCGGATAGAGTGATGCTGCTACAGATTCATGGACAGCCATTTGACATAAATATCTTACAAGTCTACGCACCTACATCTGATAGTAAATACGATGAGGAAGTGGAAAAATTCTACAACACTTTAGAAAACACTCTAAACTCTCTCAAGAAGAATACCATAAACTTGATACTTGGAGACTTTAATGCTAAAATCGGTCAGGGCAGACGGGGGGATTTGGTCGGCGATTTCGGCTTAGATGAGTGTAATGAGAGAGGAGACCGGCTCTATGATTTCTGCCAAACTACAGAGATGGTAGTAACTAATACGCTATTTAAACTTCCAAAGCGACGTCTTTACACATGGAAATCACCCAGAGACTCTATTGACAACCAAGAACCAAGTAGGAACCAAATTGATTACATTCTGATAAACAGACGTTTCCGAAATTGTGTTAAAAGAGTCACAACATACCCTGGTGCAGACATAGGCTCAGATCACAACCCTTTGGTTGCGGACATGGGCCTAGCGTTGAAGTCTGTAAAAAGAAAAAACTGCAACGTTAATATTATTGATACATCAAGATTACAATTTGAGGATGTTAGGAATGCTGTTATTGATGATCTCAATGGCAAATTAATGAGGATATCTATTGACGATCTTGACGATATAAATACTCAGTGGGCACTGCTGAAAAATGCTTTGGTGGAGACTGGTTCGCTTCACTTGAGGAGAACACGTACAATGAAGAGGAGGTCGTGGATGACGGACGAGATTTTGGATTTGATGGAAGAAAGGAGACTTCTCAAAAATAACATCGTGGAATATAAAAAGATGCAATTCAAAATAAGGAAAGGGATTAAACTAGCAAAACAAATTTGGATGACAGAAAGGTGTGAAGAAATAGAAGAATTAGTCTCAAAACATGACATGTTTAATATACATGTAAAGGTAAAGGAAATAACTGGACAATTCAGGAGTCGACCACCAATGTCAATACTAAATGAAGCCAAAAAACTAGTAACGGACGAAGCTGAACTCATGAAAGCCTGGCAATTGTACGCAGCAAAACTTTTTGAAGATTCCAGAGAGGAAGTTGAAATTGATGATTGCGATCCTGAAGGACCAAAAATAATAAAATCAGAGCTAATTCACGCTATTTCAATTGCTAAGAACAAGAAAGCGCCGGGACCAGATGGAATCCCAATGGAATTAATCAAATTCATCAATGAAGACAATATAGACCTGGTATTGAAAATATTTAACAATATCTATAACTGCGGTGTGCTTCCAGAGGAATGGCTGAAATCAACATTTGTTACTATCCCAAAGAAACAATACCCTAAGAATTGCAGTGACTATCGCCTCATCAGTCTTATGAGCCACATGTTAAAGACCTTTCTTCGAATAATACACGCCCGCATCCGATTAAAATGTGAGTTAGACTTAGATGACTCGCAGTTTGGATTCAGAAACGCCTTCGGTACAAGAGAAGCATTATTTGGCTTCAATGTTTTGCTTCAAAAATGTCGTGACCAACACAAGAATGTATTTGCATGTTTTGTTGACTACGAAAAAGCCTTTGACAGAATAAAACACACTAGACTGATTGAACTTCTGTGCGATGCTGGAGTGGACGAAAAAGATATCAGGATTATAAAAAATCTGTACTGGAGGCAATATGCCGTAATCAGAGTAGGAAAATCCACAACACCGGGAATTGAGATCCAGAGAGGAGTCCGACAAGGATGCATTCTCTCTCCCCTTTTATTTAATCTCTATGCTGACAGAATTTTTAAGGAGGCCTTGGAAGAACTGGATATGGGGGTGAAAGTAAATGGCGTACCAATTAGTACAATTAAATATGCCGACGACACTGTGATCCTGTCTGAAAACATTGAAGACCTTCAACTACTTCTAAATAAAATTTCTCAAATTGGAATTAAAGCGGGCTTAAACATCAATATAGCCAAAACAAAATTTATGGTCTTTAGCCGCCAGCCACATGGAAACGCCTCCCTCCACCTCGATAACAAACAAGTTGAACGAGTAAGATCTTTTAAATATCTTGGTTGTATCATAAATGACCAGCTAGACCCGGATATCGAAATTAAGTCCAGAATTGAGGCTGCGAGGTCCACCTTCAATAAAATGAGATCCTTCTTCTGTGATGACAACCTAAATCTTAAATTACGACAGAGAATGGCCAAATGCTATGTTTGGTCCATTCTCTTATATGGTGTGGAAGCATGGACACTCAAGGTCAGTACGATGAATCGCCTGGAGGCTTTTGAGATGTGGATCCTCAGGCGAATGCTGCGAATTCCCTGGGTCGAGAGAGTTACCAACAGGGATGTCTTGAGGAGAGCAAACACACAGCGAGAACTCCTCAACACTGTCAAATGCCGGAAAATCTCTTACCTCGGCCACATCTTGAGAGGTAATAAATATCAACTCCTTCAATTAATCCTCAAAGGGAAAATTGAGGGTCGACGTGGACCCGGGAGAAGACGCCAATCCTGGTTAGGGAATATCAGGGAATGGACCGGCATAAGGAGCGTGGGAGAGCTGTTCCGCACGGCGGAAAATAGAGACGTTTTCGCCAGAGTGATCGCCGACGTCAGGGAGACCGGACAAGGCACTTGAAGAAGAAGAAATTTAGGTTCTGGTTAAATTTCTTTTTACAATAATTACATTCAAAAGACTTTTCTCCTGAATGAATTAATAAATGTATTTTCAAATATGATTTCGAATTAAATTTCTTTTTGCAATAAGTACATTCAAATGTTTTTTCTCCTGTATGAATTAATAAATGTTGAGCTCAATCAGATTTTCGAGTAAATTTCTTTTCACAATAATTACATTCAAAAGGTCTTTCTCCTGTATGATTTAATAAATGTCTATTTAAAAGGGTATGTGATTAAATTTCTTTTCACAATATTTTGAATGTGCTTATTGTAACACTAACATTTATAACTAATTAATTTAATTAATATTTAAACATAGTCGGAGGGTGGTAATTCAAATTTATTTGAATTTAGGTTCCATGCGGAACCATTTACAATTATAGATTAGTAAAATGAAAGAATCATAGATATATTTTAGATTTATATTAATAAATAATAAATAAATTATTATATGGATAATAAAGGATAAAAGGATTCTTCAATGTAATAGATAGTAATTAGTAATAATCTATTTATTAATAGAGCACTTAATAGAGTAAAGTATATAAGCTAAGTTAAATAAATCAAATTTTTATTGATTTAAACTACAATTTGTGTTCTATAAAATAAGTAATATTCAAAATAAATCTTGTTTTCATTATTAAGCCTATTTTTCAAACATGTATTAATAAATGTCTATTTAAAGAAGATTTCTGATTAAATTTCTTTTTACAATAATTACATTCAAAAGGCTTTTCTCCTGTATGAATTAATAAATGTATTTTCATATTTGATTTGAAATAGAATTTCTTTTTGCAATAATTACATCCAAAAGGCTTTTCTCCTGAATGAATTCTTAAATGTTTTTTTAAATTTGAGTTCTGGTTAAATTTCTTTTTACAATAATTACATTCAAAAGGCTTTTCTCCTGTATGAATTAATAAATGTTTTTTCATATTTGATTTGAAATTAAATTTCTTTTTGCAATAATTACATTCAAAAGGCTTTTCTCCTGAATGAATTCTTAAATGTTTTTTTAAATTTGAGTTCTGGTTAAATTTCTTTTTACAATAATTACATTCAAAAGGTTTTTCTTCTGTATGAATTGATAAATGTGTTTTTAAAGTTGATTTCAGATTAAATTCCTCTTTACAATAATTACATTTAAAAAGTTTCTCTCCTGTATGAATTAATAAATGGTTATTTAAATCAACTTTTCCACTAAATTTCTTTTTACAATAACTACATTGTAAATGATTGTCTTCAGTTTGGATTGGATCACTTTCTTCTTTAAATTTTTCGTCTCTATTTTTCTCTGTATCCTTTTTGATTTTTAACTCATTTTTGAGTATTGAAAATATTTTTTTATGAAGACATTTTTTAAGATGTTTAGATAAAAATTCCTCACCAATAAAATTGGTATGACAATATACGCACGGAAACAGAGGACCTAAAAAAATAATTGTTTTCGTTATTTTAAAACATTAAGTTTTTATATATCTAAATATTTTAAAATACAATTTATGAATAAAATCATTACAAATAATATTAAAAAAAAATAATTTTAGTGACAATTAACATTACTTTAGATGAAAAAAAAAATAGAAATAAAAACTAACCTATATATATTGGATATTTTGTGTCTTCATGGGAATAATGATCCATTTTTAATTGATTAATATATTATCAATTATAAAATATATACTAGCTAATAATTAATATAACCCAGATTAATATAACCCAGATGGTCTTTGATATAAACGTTTTATATTTGGGATTAAATTTACAATTAAAATAACATCCAAATAATTGTCTATGATAGCAAAAGAATTTGACTTCCGGAAACATGTTTTTTTACTCCTATCATTGTTAGATGGCGCTGCTGTTGACAAAATAACATCTAATATTTTCAATTTATATCACAATAAAAATTCATATATCCAATCGAAGTTATATTTTCATTTAAATTAGATAAGTAAAAAATAGTTAAGTGTTATTTATTTATTAATTTTTTTATTTTCCAAATAAATAACCACTTAGAAATTAAATCTTTTAAAATTTATAGAAATAAGAAAATTAAAGATTTTTTTATATTTATAATATATTATATACATTGAATCTCTCTTAAACGTAGTATTATTAATAATTCCATGTTACATTAGATGGAAATATATTTCAAATGCAAATTTTTTTAAATTTTTTTTTTAAACCGGATGTCACAGAGAATCCTTACCAGAGGCGTCTACTCAATGCTATTTTTTTTTCCTTGCTGATGATGGCAGGGCGGGCATGTGTGAGCGTTTTTACCGACCGACGATAGTAGGGAAGTATTTTTTAATTTTTTATTGGGAATTTAAAAATTATTTTGCCATGTTTGCTGGGTTTGTTTCGAAGATTATGTGTACGGATGGTATGTGGGTGTCGAGTTTGATATTCAAATAATTGCATGGAATTCGAAAGCACTGTGGGAGGGGTTGATTTTCGGTCATTTTTTTGCGATGCCATCTAATGGGCGTCTGAAGGGTCAACTGTTTTCGCCTGCAACACCATCCGGATGTTTTCATATGTAAAAAGTCAAATATTTAAATAATTAAATATTTCAAAATATTTTAATAGCAGATTGTGTGATTTATATACTAAAATAAATAAATAAAACCTTAAAATATCTTCAATTTATTAAATTTAAATTATAAATGAACTTTAATACAATTTATTATATTCACATTGAAATATTCTTCTAATCCTGTCAAATTTTTAATTTTTTTTTTTATTTTATATTGTTTTTAATTAATTAATTATTCAATTTATTATTTTTTTTTGTATTCAAATATAATTTGGTAAATATGAACAAATTTTATTATTTCTTTAACCTTTTCATATTAATCAAGGCAAAAAATGTTTATTTGCAATTAATCAAATCTTTCTAATCCTATCAAATTTCTTATTTGCAGTTAATTTTTATATTATAATATAAATTTTGAAGCTTGTTTCCCAAATAACATCTCATATTTGCAATTAATTTTTTTGGTTTCAATTGTAATTTGGTAAATATGAACAAATTAGATTATTTCTTTAAATTTTTTATATTAATCAAAATAAATAATAATTTATTGCTATATATATATATATTGTTATATATTCTTATTCACTTCTTCTAATCCTGTCAATTTTTAGTTTTTTTCAGATATACTTTTGTTTTAGTTTATATTATTTCTAATCAATTAATTATAATTAATTATTCATTTTACTATTTTTTTGGTTATTGTCAAGGTTGGTTCATCAAATTATTTTTTTTTACTTTTTATCTAGTAACTAATTATTTATATTTTAATTGAAAATGATTTTTTTTTCTTTTTCAGAATCTCTTCAATAATTTTCTTATTAATTTCTCTTTTTTTATCCTTTTTCTCTATAATTCCAAGATTATTTGAACCCTAGAACTTGTGACAAATGTTATCATATTTACCAAAACAGTAATCTTTTGCTAAATATGAACATCACAAATGTAATGTACCTGATGGTTGTCTAGGGCAATCAATTAGTAAGTATATCTATTACTTCTTTTATTATATTATATATATTCCTTCTATAATGCTGCTAATTCAATTTCTTTTAAATCTCCTAACACTCTAAATCTTTGTTTCCAGATGTTTTATTTTGAATCGCAAATGCTAGACCATTTAATTTTCTACATAATTTAAAAACTACTTGGAAATATCTAAAATTTTCAGTTAAAATTGTATTTAACAATTGGTTAATTAATGAATTCAATACCAAATATATTTTTTTTAGAAAATTATGTGGATCAATAAATACATACACATATTTTGTTAACAATTTCCACACTAAATCTTGCCAAAAAAAGAAAATAATTTACTAGTAGAAAAATTATTTCTAAAGTTAATTTAATTCATACGTATTGGTCTTGTAGGGTTATAGTAAAGGAAAAATCAATTAGTATTATTCTAGTAAAATATTATCCGGCTCATTACCATAAATTAGGAATCAAAAATACAAAATTTCAAAACTTGCAACGTGAGGCTATAAATTTTATTAAAGCAAATTGTTCGATGGGGGTTAATATTGACAAAAATGAGATTATGGGGTCATTCCACGTCAACTCATCCAGGCCGTTTCACCCAAAACCTCAGATTTTTATGAAAATTGGTAAATATGTTCTATTTATAAACATGAAAAACACCACCAAATTTTAATTTTTTATCTCACATAGTTTTTGAGTAATGGCAGTTTAAATATTGGCGTTTTTAAATTTCCGATCCTTGGATAAAGCCAGATAAAACGTGTATTGGAGTAGAAAATAGATATGTGTGTAAATATTTCTTTGGTGATCTATTACCTTCAAATCCACCAACCGTGTCAATAGACATGATCTCATATGGTTCTGTCGCTGGGCCTAGTTTTGACATTAAACCAATTAGTCTACTCCTACGAACTTTATTTTCGATGCAAATCGAACAGTTTTTACAAAATGTATCTATTAACTTATCCATATTTTTAAAATAATAATATTTTCTTATCCTTTTTTTCAGATGTGCAGCTCCAATATGACCATAATATTCATGTACTCTTTGTATTAGTTGAATGCCAAAACTGACTGAAACGAATATTCTAAATTTTCCCCTTAAATTTTTGAATGTAATATTATTACGTCGTACGGTGTTTGTCCATGCTGTTTTTAGTTCATCTATGTTTTCTTTTTGATCTCTTATTATTTCATTAAATTCTATTAAATTTACCACTTGAATTGCATCTTCATTCTCAAAATATTCCAAAACTGGTTGTCTTGATAATAAGTCAGGTAAAACATTGTCCCTCCCTTTCTTATAAATAATTTTAAAATTATATTGGGATAAGTAATTAACCAAATCACCTAGTATTTCATCCGTTCTAGCTTTGGTTTTCAAATTTTCTAATGGTTTATGATCGCAGAGCATACGGTAAATTGTCGACCAATAACATAATATTGCCAATGTTTTATAGCATCTTTAATAGCTTTACATTCTAAATGTATTATGTCCATCCGTTTTTCTTTTTCAGATAATTTTCTCGAAAAATATGCTACCGGGTGTAGTTTTCCATCATCTTGTGGTTGTTTTAAGGTGGCTCCCATACCTTTATAGCTCGCATCTGTTTCAATATATATATCCTTATTTATGTCATAAATCGATAAAATTGGTGAAGAACATAAATACTCCTTTATCATGTTAAAACTTTTTTCACATTCATCTGTCCAAATAAATGGGATATTCTTCTTGAGTAATCTATGCAATGGTTAAAATTTTTCAGAACTATTTTCAATATATTTTAGGTAAAAATTTATTGATCATAAAACGCTACGCACTCCCGATTTATCCGTTGGTCTTTGGAGATTCTTTATTGCAACAAGGTTTTCACGGGCTGGTGAAATTTTATTCTCCTCGAGTAAATGGCCTAAATATTTAACAGATTTATTTGCAAATGTACATTTTAATAAGTTGAGCTTGAACCCTTCTTCTGCGATAACTTTTAACAGTTCTTCAATCTGTTTAATATGATCATCCCATGTTCTTGAAAATAGTAAAATGTCATCGATATAATTAATGCAAAATTGGGATAGATTATTTTTTCTTATGATATTTGATAAAATTCTTTGAAAAATTGTTGGCGAATTCTTTACTCCAAATGGAAGCACTTTAAACATAAATTTACCAAATTTTGTAATAAAAGATGTCTTCTCTCGGTCATTTTCTGTAAGAACTATATTCCAAAATGCAGAATTTATATCGATGACTGTAAAATATTTACAGTTGGATACTTTTTCTATAACATCGTTAATGGTTGGAAAAGGGTAGCATTCTGGTATTATTAAATTATTTAATTTTCTAAAATCAATGCATAATCTCGACTTACGGCCCTCTTGTTTTTTATAAGCAAGAGGTACAGGGGAAGAAAACGGCGAATCTGATTCTTCTATTAAATCTGCTTCTAGTAACTGTTTAATTTGTGATCTAATTTCTTTTTCATCTGGAATAGAACATTTGTATGGACGAGAATTTACATATTCTTCTCTTATTAATTTAATTTCTGCTTCTTTTGACTTCACCCTTCCAACGTCGAATTTATCTTTAGCAAATATATGTTTATAACTCTTGATTAAATTGCTTATCATTGATTTTTGTTTTTCATTGTTTATGTGATTTAAATTCATCTTAAATTCCTTATCAAAAGCAGGACTTCGAACCGTTATTTTTTTCGTTTCGGTTTTCGTTCCGGTTCAATAAAAAAAAAAGCAAAATGTGCAGCATCGTACACGTGGCGGAAGTGAAACTTCTTACAATCTAGAGAATAAGATAAATTTTAGTTGAGAGTGTGAGTGAGAGAGAAATAGAGAAAAAGAAAGGGATCATTTCGAAAGACATATAACAGTATAAAATTTTCGTAACAAATATTCGCTTTATTATTATTATTATCTACTCTATCATCATATCTACATTGCCTGTACTATTGTCGGTTGGTGCTTCAATTGGTAATACTGATATTAATGGCTTGTGATAACTAAAATAAGATATATATGTTCGTGATTCGATATTTTCTATATAACGTGTAAAAACAGCATCTATTGTAGTTCCAGATTTTGTTGTTGATTCCTTGGGATCGTTATTTATAAGCAGACCAAATGTTTCTCGAAGAAAGTTGATCAACGGCAACGAATCATCAGATCCAAAATTTACATTAAAATCTCCCCCGAGAATTAGAGGGATTTTATCTTCGCCTCGTTCAAGTGCATTAGCACCTGTGTGGCTATAAACCAGTAGTGAACGGTGTATGAAATAAATAATATCGTCTAAATTTTGGTCGTTATTTTTTTTCGGCATAGTGAAATCTGTGGAGTAGAGAAAAGCAGTTTTAAATGCAATAATAATTTTAAATTGATTTAGTAGTGTTAAAGTAATGTTGAGATTCGGATAAATAACGTGAATGGTCATCGACGCATATAACTGTATGTGTTGGCGTGTGAATCGCCGACCATGTTCACACACACAATTACATGCGTCGGTATGCGTGCACGCTGTATATTTGACTTGAGAATTTTAATTATTTCACGATTTATATATATATATATATAAATATCAATTTTTACTATCTCGCCAGAGATAGTATTGCGATCACGAAAATTTTCGATGTTGAGATTTTGATGTTTTTATACGTTTTGAAGGTTCCTGAATCATTTTCACTAAGGTTGAGAAAAATGTTTGTATGTGTGTGTGTGTGTGTGTGTGTGTGTGTGTGTGTGTGTGTGTGTGTGTGTGTGTGTGTATGTGTGTGTGTATGTATGTAGGCAAGATTACGCAAAAACGGTTTGAGCTAGAATGATGAAATTTGGTACATGGACATTATTCAAAATTCATAGTTTTCTATCAACTTTTGAGAAATGTAGGTCAACCGGAAGAGGGTCATTACCTACAACGTTTTGATTTTTTTTCCTCTAAAGTGACCGTAAAAATAAAGATATATGTTTGATAATTTTTCACATGATTAATAATTGTATAAAACTGCTATATATAGAATTTCAGCTTGATTGATTCGCTAAAATTACCAGAATTAATTTTTTAACACTGCAAATCTCACGCGCCAACACGTAACGTGGTGCCATCAACAAAAAGCCAAACATGCGCTGGTTTAATATTTATTATTTATTATTTATAATTTATAATTAATTAAATTTAATTTAAATATAATATATTATGTTATTTAATCCAATTCAAATTGCGAGATAGTCGAGTGGAGACACTCCAGCTAATTATATATGACTTAACTAGCGCGCATGCGCGTCATGGACTTTGGACCTAGAGTGGGGATTAGAACGAAAGACAGCACAAAAGGGAAACGCAGATAGAGGCTATCTCATTCTCACTCGTTATACCTATATCTTCTTTCTCTCTTGCGTTACGAAATTTCAATTTTTCAATTCACTCTCCATTCTCAACCAAATGTCAGGACGCCGCTAAAGAAGTTTCACTTCAAAAATATCAGTTCGGTTCCGGTTTTCGTTCCGGCAAAAATAATGGTTTTTTTCGGTTTTTGGTTTTCGGTTCAGAGTTCCGTTAATTAATTTTAAAGACCTTTTATTTGTAATAGAAATTTAGGTCGGGGTATGCCGAGTCTGCCATAAATATATAAAAATATTTCTAGCTACCACCCTAAATCATACTACATGAATTGATACAATATAATATAAATAATAATAATTAATTAAAGGTATAATAATTAGAAGTATATAATATAAGATGTTAATATAATTTATTAAACGGAACAAATAAGTATGAATATTTTTTTACATCCTTCTACTTTCACAAACACTCAACAAACGAAACAAATTCGTATATTTAATGTTAAAGTATACAGGATTCTTGGATATATTTACTTACAATTATAACTATAATTATAAAAGATGAAAATTACCTCTAATTATTAAAATATCTTCCAATATATTTTTATTTAAACTATTTCTATTGTCTCGTAAAATAAACTTTAAACCAGAGAAAGCTCTTTCAACACTAACATGTGTTGCAGTAGCTCCTAAAACCACCATTGCAATTTTGTATAAATGAGGATATGTATTTTTATTTTCCTCCCAAAATTCTAAAATAAGTTTTTTACTGTCTAAAAAAAATATTAAGACAATATCTTTTAAAAAAAGGCGGGAATCAAATTTCAATATGAGTGTCATTTGTCCATATATAAATTAATAATAAATAATATTAATAAATATTAAATTTAATAAAAGAACAATGAATAAATAAATATAAAATAGTAATTTATTAAAAAATAATAGATTAAAAAAAAAAAAAATTATTTTCCGCCGGTTTCGATCCTGCGAAGTTGACTCGTCAAAACAGTCCCTTTACCCAATAGACTAATATATTTAGATGAACAAAATGACATTTTTTACTCTCTTAGCAAGAATTATATGTTTTTTTGTTTTTGTTTTTTTTTGAGAGAGATTAATAAATATATATATATATATATATATTTTATTAAAAATAAATATTTTTAATTTTATTTCGAAATTAAATAATAAATTTTAAAATATTTTAAATATAAAAAAAATATTAATACAATATCCTTTAAAAAAAGGCGGGAGTAAAATTCCAAATGACGTCACCCATATATAATTTTTAATTAAGAAATAAATAATGAAGCTGTATGTTTCAAGAGATATGATCAATAAAACTTAATTTTTCTTTATAAATACTATATCTAGTGTGAATTTGAAAAAAATCGTTAGAGCGGTTTTTGAGAACCAATGGCTATATATATATAGATAGATAGATAGATAGATAGATAGATAGATAATAATATACAATATTATATTAGCTAGCATAATAAGATAAGATAAGATATGAAAATTTATTTTTATCCATTATGTATACTTTTAATCGATTTTTGACATTTCCAATTTGTAATATAACATTACTCCGGGCAGTGCTTAAGTTGAATCCATTGAAAGTTTTAAAACTATTTTCAGAATCAATTGTATCTAATTTTAAAAGATTAGTGATTCTTCTGTTTATTAAACTAACATTAGAACCACTATCATAAATGGCTTTAGTTTTTATTTTCCCATTGATAATTACATTTATTTTTATTAATGGATTCAATTTTCCCGGGCTTTCTAGTTTAAAGAAACTTTATTTTCTGTTTCATTTTTGCCATAATTGGATTTATTCATTTGTATTTTCTTTTCAAACAAACTTTTATTTCTACATTCGTTACTTGGATGGAAACGATTAAACCATCCAAGATTTTCGCAAATGAAACATGATTTTTTTAAAAAATTAGAAAATTTAAGTTTTTGTTCATATTTTCCTGGTTTAATATTTTCATTAAAATTCGATTCAATTTTCTTTTGATTAAATCTATTGTCTGATTTCCTTAATTCTGTAAAAAGTTTTTCTATAGTTGTAATTTCTTCCCTATCTAATTGATTTTGAATATCAATTGGTAATCCGACAACAATCATGTTAATTCTTGCTTCAACTCGACTCTTATTTTCAGCTTCTAATAATAAATTCTCTTTACATATCGCATAATCTATAAATGATCCGCCTAGATATTTATAATTATAAGCTTTTCTAATTATAGACCATCCTTTAACTATAAATACATTTAAAAATGAATCTTTCCATGAATTCCATTTTTCTAATCCAATTTTTTTTAAATTAGCATCATACCAATCTTTGTTTGGGCCAGAAACAAAAAAACGTAAAATTTCAACTTTATCAATATCCAAATCAACATGGTGTCTTTCGCATTCTTTTTCAAATTGCTCAAACCATTTTATCGGATTGTGTTGTTTATCAAATTTGTTTAAAATAAATTTTTTTTCCACCTCGTGAAAATTTATTTTATTTAAATATTCTTTTAACTTCAAATCATTTATTTCTTTAGTCAAAACATTTTCTTCATCAGATTGATTATACTTTAGTTCCGATTGAATTGACTTTATTTCTTCCAATGGAATATTTTTATAGCAAAGGTTATCATCTTCATCGAAATATTCTTTCATTAAATTTTCGTCTATTTTAAGTCCTATTTTCCGATAACCATTAATAGGTTTTATAGCCACAATAGCGTTTTTTATTGATGATTTTTGAATAAGTACCTTGTGATCTGCCAAATTTTGATATTCGTCTGGAAGTGCATACCACAAAATTTTATCTTGCTTAAGACCTTCCAGTCTAAATTCATTTTCATTTGTCTTATGATGTGTACATATAATTTATTTTCTTCCAATCGGCTTGTATCCATTCTAAAAATGTCCAAGTAATTTAATTTGTAAGGTGGCTTTCAAATGAGAGAAAGGTTTCTTCGTTTTTGTTGTGATTTTATTAATTATAAAAGAATATTTACAATTATTAGAATATTTACACATTTAAATAATACATACCTAAAAGAATAATTAAATTACACGTTATTTATAGAATATTATATACACAATCCAAATTAAACTAACAACTTATCTTACATTAATACTTAATAAATACTTCATATAAGCCCTCTATCCTAAACTATATATACTAAGGTTAAAAGAAGCTATAAATATAATATATAATTTATATATATAGCCTATGTTCCAATAAAGGTATATAAAAATATTGTGATGTGTAATTTCATAGAAATCGGTTGAACCAATTTGGAGTCTATAACTTCAAAATTTCCGGACAGACAGACAGACATGAAAAATTGTAAAGTCATGAAACGCGAAGATATGCAAAAAGTTTTAAATTCTGAGCAATGTGCAGACAAAAAGGTTTTTGTATATATATATAATCTATATTGAATAGTTAGTTTATTAATGATTTGATTCAATAAATAAATTTTTACCGAAGTGAATAGAATTATTTATTTAATTTTATCCTAGCAACATGAATACAAATTATTAATAAATAATCGTGGTGTATTCCACCGCCTCTGCTTAACGAAAAACATGAGAAATATTAATTATTAAGTATTATATTCTTTCATCTTCTATTATTATGTTTTTTAAATTAAAGTTAAAATTAAAAAAAAAAAAATTACTAGAACTCACGCTTATGATTTTTTAATATTAGATTTGGATTGTTTTATTTCATTGAAAGACATATCTAATATAAATCCAACTAATCAATCAAAATTAAATTTGAATTTATTATTTATAAACATTAATTTGCTATTATTATATTCTTATCTTATAATTTATCTATTTGTTTTTTACAAAATATTATGAAAATTGTTTCATGCACACTCATAATTTTAAACTTTTATTTTATTGATTATAAGTACGATATTCAAGAGAAAATAAAATTTAACCAAATACTTTTATCATATATTAATATTATTTTCAGTTCTAACTAGGGGGATCATATTGTCTAGTGATTAAAACGGGGCATTTAATGTCAAAAACGGGACGGTGTTATAAAATCAAGACTTGAAAATTAGAAAGATCTATAAACAAATTTTGGTATACTATTATAACCTTTATGCATATTATATATAAAATCTTCAAATATATAATGTATTCATGAAAAGGTAAGATAGTAAAAAATTTTATTATAATATACGAGGTACGTCCAGAAAATAAGTTCCGTTTGGTAATGTGATTAAATTGTGTACAGATACAGAAAAGTTATTTATTGCACAAAATTCTACAACTCTTAAACTACTTTTCCACATAACTGCCAATATTTTGCAGGCATGTCTCATAGCGTGGCACAAGTTTTTGAATACTTTCTTCATAGAAATTTGCCGCCTGTGTCTTCAACCAGTTGGAAACAGTTTCTTTCAGCTCGTCATCATCGTTGAAGTGTTGACCGCCAAGGAAAGTCTTGAAATGTAAGAACAAATAAAAGTCGCTAGGAGCGAGGTCAGGGTTGTACGGAGGATGGTTAAACACTTCCCAGCCAAATCCCTGTAGGAGGTTTTTCGTCACATTTGTGCAGTGTGTGGTCGAGCGTTGTCGTGAAGAAAAACAATTTCATCTGTTCTTACATCTCAAGTCTTTCCTTGGCGGTCAACACTTCAACGATGACGACGAGCTGAAAGAAACTGTTTCCAACTGGTTGAAGCAAATTTCTATGAAGAAATTTTGGCATTGATAATTTAAAAGAATTATTATCAGAAACTTTTGTTTTAGTTGGAAAGAAGCTTTTTGAGCTTCTTGATATGTAAATGAAAGTAAAATGTGTCATTTCACATGAATTATTCAATACAATATAAATTTGATTTAAAATATTACTAAACAAATATATAGATTTTAATTTTTTAAATATATATTAAACATTAAACAAGAAGACAATTTTAAAAAAACTCTCTTTACTATACTACCTATAGGATGATGTCATAAGTTAGGAATTTTATTTGATATTAGAAAAATAAAAAACTATATATTATATTTAATATAATTTGTGTAAATTATATTTATTTATTTTATTTATAATGGGGACATGCAAATTAAACATAAGTAAATAAACATATAAATATATAAAATTTGTAATAAAAAAATTAATTATTGGTAGGTTAAATTCATGAATGTTAAAAAAAACAACAGATAATATTATATTCTATTATACATTCGACCTGTCCCGTATTTAATATTATATATTACACACAATTTTTTGATTTAAATAATTGAATATTCTCACAATTCACAAAATAAACAATAGAAATATATTGTTTATAGTATAAAAAAAAAAAAAGCAAAATGTGCAGCATCGTACACGTGGCGGAAGTGAAACTTCTTACAATCTAGAGAATAAGATAAATTTTAGTTGAGAGTGTGAGTGAGAGAGGAATAGAGAAAAATAAAGGGATCATTTCGAAAGACATATAACAGTATAAAATTTTCGTAACAAATATTCGCTTTATTATTATTATTATCTACTCTATCATCATATCTACATTGCCTGTACTATTGTCGGTTGGTGCTTCAATTGGTAATACTGATATTAATGGCTTGTGATAACTAAAATAAGATATATATGTTCGTGATTCGATATTTTCTATATAACGTGTAAAAACAGCATCTATTGTAGTTCCAGATTTTGTTGTTGATTCCTTGGGATCGTTATTTATAAGCAGACCAAATGTTTCTCGAAGAAAGTTGATCAACGGCAACGAATCATCAGATCCAAAATTTACATTAAAATCTCCCCCGAGAATTAGAGGGATTTTATCTTCGCCTCGTTCAAGTGCATTAGCACCTGTGTGGCTATAAACCAGTAGTGAACGGTGTATGAAATAAATAATATCGTCTAAATTTTGGTCGTTATTTTTTTTCGGCATAGTGAAATCTGTGGAGTAGAGAAAAGCAGTTTTAAATGCAATAATAATTTTAAATTGATTTAGTAGTGTTAAAGTAATGTTGAGATTCGGATAAATAACGTGAATGGTCATCGACGCACATAACTGTATGTGTTGGCGTGTGAATCGCCGACCATGTTCACACACACAATTACATGCGTCGGTATGCGTGCACGCTGTATATTTGACTTGAGAATTTTAATTATTTCACAATATATATCTTATCTTATTATGCTAGCTAAAATTGTATATATCTATCTATTTATCTATAACCATTGGTTCTCAAAAACCGCTCTAACGATTTTTTTCAAATTCACACTAGATATAGTATTTATAAAGAAAAATTGAGTTTTATTGATTACATCTCTTGAAACTTACAGCTTCATTATTAATTTCTTAATTGAAAATTATATATGGGTGACGTAAATGGCATCCATTTTGAAATTTTACTCCCGCCTTTTTTTAATTTTGTATTAATATTTTTTTTATATTTAAAATATTTTAAAATTTATAATTTAATTTCGAAATAAAATTAAAAATATTTATTTTTAATAAAATATATATATATATTTATTAATCCCGCTTTTTTTTTAAATGATATTGTATTAACATTTTTTTATATTTAAAATATTTTAAAATTCATTATTTAATTTCGAAATTTTATATTTAAAATATTTTAAAATTTATTATTTAATTTCGAAATAAAATTAAAAATATTTATTTTTAATAAAATATATATATATATTTATTAATCCCGCTTTTTTTTAAATGATATTGTATTAACATTTTTTTATATTTAAAATATTTTAAAATTCATTATTTAATTTCGAAATAAAATTAAAAATATTTATTTTTAATAAAATATATATATATTTATTAATCTCTCTCAAAAAAAAACAACAAAACAAATAAATGTCTTTGAAAGATGGTAAAAATATCTTTGTAATTATCAAAATATCATAGACCAGCAGTAAGAACAATTGTTTTTACTCCCCGAGTTCGAAGGATCGAAACTCGCCGCGTGCATTTTTTTTTTATCTATTTTCGTGATTTATTTATTCATTGTTCTTTTATTAATTAAGTTTTAGATAGTTTTATAATTTTTAATATTTTTTCAATAAAATATTATTTAATACATTTAATAATTGTAATAAATAATTAAAGAATTGTATATCAATATTTTTTAAAGGGTAGAGCGAGCTCGGTGTCTCAGGTATTAATATTACCAGCCAAATCCAATAATAATGAATCATTTTTTACTATCTCGCCAGAGATAGTATTGCGATCACGAAAATTTTCGATGTTGAGATTTTGATGTTTTTATACTTTTTGAAGGTTCCTGAATCATTTTCACTAAGGTTGAGAAAAATGTCTGTGTGTGTGTGTCTGTGTGTGTGTGTGTGTGTGTGTGTATGTAGGCAAGATTACGCAAAAACGGTTTGAGCTAGAATGATGAAATTTGGTACATGGACATTATTCAAAATTCATAGTTTTCTATCAACTTTTGAGAAATGTAGCTCAACCGGAAGAGGGTCATTACCTACAACGTTTTGATTTTTTTTCCTCTAAAGTGACCGTAAAAATAAAGATATATGTTTGATAATTTTTCACATGATTAATAATTGTATAAAACTGCTATATATAGAATTTCAGCTTGATTGATTAGCTGAAATTACCAGAATTAATTTTTTAACACTGCAAATCTCACGCGCCAACACGTGACGTGGTGCCATCAACAAAAAGCCAAACATGCGCTGGTTTAATATTTATTATTTATTATTTATAATTTATAATTAATTAAATTTAATAATAATTTTTAAATAATATAAATAATATTTAATTATAATCTAATCAAAGAAAATAAAAGTTTGAATCTATTTGATAGTTGATCTTTTTACATATAATTAATCTCAAATTAAATATTTTTTAATATTAAAAAAAAATAACAAATTTCATATGTATATTTATTTTTATAAATGTTTAGGCAAATTTTGAAATTAATATATATTTAAATTCAAATTGTATTTAATTGCGATATCTACTGGACAAGGTGGAGATCTCGCCCTCTTTTGATCATAAGTCATACTAAATTTTATTCTTTGACCCAGTAGAAGCTGAGAAATATTATTCCGCGTCAACGTACTACCGCGCATGCGCGCCGTGGACTTTGGACCTAGCGAGAGCGTAGTAGAACGAAAGACAGCACAAAACGAAGAGGCAGATAGCCTCTTTCTCAAAGACGAAAGACCGGACAAAAGAAAGACCCAGATAGCCTCTCTCTCAAAAACGAAACACCGCACAAAAGAGAGTCGGAGATAGAGGCTATCTCATTCTCACTCGTTATATCTATATCTTTTTTCTCTCTTGCGTTTCGTAACGCGTTACGAAATTTCAATTTTTCAATTCACTCTCCATTCTCAACCAAATGTCAGGACGCCGCTAAAGAAGTTTCACTTCAAAAATAAAATATAAAAACAAAAAAAAAATTTCAAAATTTTGGTAATTAAATTCAAATGAAAGAAAATTCGTTATTTTATTTTTGTCCAATTTTTAATATCTTTAATATTTTTAATATTGTGATCATATAAGCTATATTTAAAGAAATTCAAAAATTATGCATTAACAAATGTCTTGCTAAATGGGATTTTTGACATTCAAAAGGTCTTTCTTCTCAATGAATTAATAAATGTCTATTTAATCTCGATTACAGATTAAATTTCTTTTCACAATAATTACATTCAAATGGTTTTTCTCCTGTATCATTCTCTTGTATGAATTAATAAATGTGTTTTTAAATTTGATTTCACATTAAATTTCTTTTCACAATAAGTACATTCAAATGGTTTTTCTCCTGTATGAATTAATAAATGCTTATTTAAATCACATTTTCGAGTAAATTTCTTTTTGCTATAATAACATTTAAAAGGTTTTTCTCCTGTATGAATTAATAAATGTAGCTAAATCACATTTTCGAGTAAATTTCTTTTTGCAATAATTACATTTCTCCTGTATGAATTAATAAATGTCTATTTAAAGTTGATTTCTGATTAAATTTCTTTTTACAATAATTACATTCAAAAGGCTTTTCTCCTGTATGAATTAATAAATGTTTTTTCAAATTTGATTTGAAATTAAATTTTTTTTTGCAATAATTACATTCTAAAGGCTTTTCTTATGAATGAATATTTAAATGTGTTTTTAAATTTAGGTTCTGGTTAAATTTCTTTTTACAATAATTACATTCAAAAGACTTTTCTCCTGAATGAATTAATAAATGTATTTTCAAATATGATTTCGAATTAAATTTCTTTTTGCAATAAGTACATTCAAATGTTTTTTCTCCTGTATGAATTAATAAATGTTGAGCTCAATCAGATTTTCGAGTAAATTTCTTTTCACAATAATTACATTCAAAAGGTCTTTCTCCTGTATGATTTAATAAATGTCTATTTAAAAGGGTATGTGATTAAATTTCTTTTCACAATATTTTGAATGTGCTTATTGTAACACTAACATTTATAACTAATTAATTTAATTAATATTTAAACATAGTCGGAGGGTGGTAATTCAAATTTATTTGAATTTAGGTTCCATGCGGAACCATTTACAATTATAGATTAGTAAAATGAAAGAATCATAGATATATTTTAGATTTATATTAATAAATAATAAATAAATTATTATATGGATAATAAAGGATAAAAGGATTCTTCAATGTAATAGATAGTAATTAGTAATAATCTATTTATTAATAGAGCACTTAATAGAGTAAAGTATATAAGCTAAGTTAAATAAATCAAATTTTTATTGATTTAAACTACAATTTGTGTTCTATAAAATAAGTAATATTCAAAATAAATCTTGTTTTCATTATTAAGCCTATTTTTCAAACATGTATTAATAAATGTCTATTTAAAGAAGATTTCTGATTAAATTTCTTTTTACAATAATTACATTCAAAAGGCTTTTCTCCTGTATGAATTAATAAATGTATTTTCATATTTGATTTGAAATAGAATTTCTTTTTGCAATAATTACATCCAAAAGGCTTTTCTCCTGAATGAATTCTTAAATGTTTTTTTAAATTTGAGTTCTGGTTAAATTTCTTTTTACAATAATTACATTCAAAAGGCTTTTCTCCTGTATGAATTAATAAATGTTTTTTCATATTTGATTTGAAATTAAATTTCTTTTTGCAATAATTACATTCAAAAGGCTTTTCTCCTGAATGAATTCTTAAATGTTTTTTTAAATTTGAGTTCTGGTTAAATTTCTTTTTACAATAATTACATTCAAAAGGTTTTTCTTCTGTATGAATTGATAAATGTGTTTTTAAAGTTGATTTCAGATTAAATTCCTCTTTACAATAATTACATTTAAAAAGTTTCTCTCCTGTATGAATTAATAAATGGTTATTTAAATCAACTTTTCCACTAAATTTCTTTTTACAATAACTACATTGTAAATGATTGTCTTCAGTTTGGATTGGATCACTTTCTTCTTTAAATTTTTCGTCTCTATTTTTCTCTGTATCCTTTTTGATTTTTAACTCATTTTTGAGTATTGAAAATATTTTTTTATGAAGACATTTTTTAAGATGTTTAGATAAAAATTCCTCACCAATAAAATTGGTATGACAATATACGCACGGAAACAGAGGACCTAAAAAAATAATTGTTTTCGTTATTTTAAAACATTAAGTTTTTATATATCTAAATATTTTAAAATACAATTTATGAATAAAATCATTACAAATAATATTAAAAAAAAATAATTTTAGTGACAATTAACATTACTTTAGATGAAAAAAAAAATAGAAATAAAAACTAACCTATATATATTGGATATTTTGTGTCTTCATGGGAATAATGATCCATTTTTAATTGATTAATATATTATCAATTATAAAATATATACTAGCTAATAATTAATATAACCCAGATTAATATAACCCAGATGGTCTTTGATATAAACGTTTTATATTTGGGATTAAATTTACAATTAAAATAACATCCAAATAATTGTCTATGATAGCAAAAGAATTTGACTTCCGGAAACATGTTTTTTTACTCCTATCATTGTTAGATGGCGCTGCTGTTGACAAAATAACATCTAATATTTTCAATTTATATCACAATAAAAATTCATATATCCAATCGAAGTTATATTTTCATTTAAATTAGATAAGTAAAAAATAGTTAAGTGTTATTTATTTATTAATTTTTTTATTTTCCAAATAAATAACCACTTAGAAATTAAATCTTTTAAAATTTATAGAAATAAGAAAATTAAAGATTTTTTTATATTTATAATATATTATATACATTGAATCTCTCTTAAACGTAGTATTATTAATAATTCCATGTTACATTAGATGGAAATATATTTCAAATGCAAATTTTTTTAAATTTTTTTTTTAAACCGGATGTCACAGAGAATCCTTACCAGAGGCGTCTACTCAATGCTATTTTTTTTTCCTTGCTGATGATGGCAGGGCGGGCATGTGTGAGCGTTTTTACCGACCGACGATAGTAGGGAAGTATTTTTTAATTTTTTATTGGGAATTTAAAAATTATTTTGCCATGTTTGCTGGGTTTGTTTCGAAGATTATGTGTACGGATGGTATGTGGGTGTCGAGTTTGATATTCAAATAATTGCATGGAATTCGAAAGCACTGTGGGAGGGGTTGATTTTCGGTCATTTTTTTGCGATGCCATCTAATGGGCGTCTGAAGGGTCAACTGTTTTCGCCTGCAACACCATCCGGATGTTTTCATATGTAAAAAGTCAAATATTTAAATAATTAAATATTTCAAAATATTTTAATAGCAGATTGTGTGATTTATATACTAAAATAAATAAATAAAACCTTAAAATATCTTCAATTTATTAAATTTAAATTATAAATGAACTTTAATACAATTTATTATATTCACATTGAAATATTCTTCTAATCCTGTCAAATTTTTAATTTTTTTTTTTATTTTATATTGTTTTTAATTAATTAATTATTCAATTTATTATTTTTTTTTGTATTCAAATATAATTTGGTAAATATGAACAAATTTTATTATTTCTTTAACCTTTTCATATTAATCAAGGCAAAAAATGTTTATTTGCAATTAATCAAATCTTTCTAATCCTATCAAATTTCTTATTTGCAGTTAATTTTTATATTATAATATAAATTTTGAAGCTTGTTTCCCAAATAACATCTCATATTTGCAATTAATTTTTTTGGTTTCAATTGTAATTTGGTAAATATGAACAAATTAGATTATTTCTTTAAATTTTTTATATTAATCAAAATAAATAATAATTTATTGCTATATATATATATATTGTTATATATTCTTATTCACTTCTTCTAATCCTGTCAATTTTTAGTTTTTTTCAGATATACTTTTGTTTTAGTTTATATTATTTCTAATCAATTAATTATAATTAATTATTCATTTTACTATTTTTTTGGTTATTGTCAAGGTTGGTTCATCAAATTATTTTTTTTTACTTTTTATCTAGTAACTAATTATTTATATTTTAATTGAAAATGATTTTTTTTTCTTTTTCAGAATCTCTTCAATAATTTTCTTATTAATTTCTCTTTTTTTATCCTTTTTCTCTATAATTCCAAGATTATTTGAACCCTAGAACTTGTGACAAATGTTATCATATTTACCAAAACAGTAATCTTTTGCTAAATATGAACATCACAAATGTAATGTACCTGATGGTTGTCTAGGGCAATCAATTAGTAAGTATATCTATTACTTCTTTTATTATATTATATATATTCCTTCTATAATGCTGCTAATTCAATTTCTTTTAAATCTCCTAACACTCTAAATCTTTGTTTCCAGATGTTTTATTTTGAATCGCAAATGCTAGACCATTTAATTTTCTACATAATTTAAAAACTACTTGGAAATATCTAAAATTTTCAGTTAAAATTGTATTTAACAATTGGTTAATTAATGAATTCAATACCAAATATATTTTTTTTAGAAAATTATGTGGATCAATAAATACATACACATATTTTGTTAACAATTTCCACACTAAATCTTGCCAAAAAAAGAAAATAATTTACTAGTAGAAAAATTATTTCTAAAGTTAATTTAATTCATACGTATTGGTCTTGTAGGGTTATAGTAAAGGAAAAATCAATTAGTATTATTCTAGTAAAATATTATCCGGCTCATTACCATAAATTAGGAATCAAAAATACAAAATTTCAAAACTTGCAACGTGAGGCTATAAATTTTATTAAAGCAAATTGTTCGATGGGGGTTAATATTGACAAAAATGAGATTATGGGGTCATTCCACGTCAACTCATCCAGGCCGTTTCACCCAAAACCTCAGATTTTTATGAAAATTGGTAAATATGTTCTATTTATAAACATGAAAAACACCACCAAATTTTAATTTTTTATCTCACATAGTTTTTGAGTAATGGCAGTTTAAATATTGGCGTTTTTAAATTTCCGATCCTTGGATAAAGCCAGATAAAACGTGTATTGGAGTAGAAAATAGATATGTGTGTAAATATTTCTTTGGTGATCTATTACCTTCAAATCCACCAACCGTGTCAATAGACATGATCTCATATGGTTCTGTCGCTGGGCCTAGTTTTGACATTAAACCAATTAGTCTACTCCTACGAACTTTATTTTCGATGCAAATCGAACAGTTTTTACAAAATGTATCTATTAACTTATCCATATTTTTAAAATAATAATATTTTCTTATCCTTTTTTTCAGATGTGCAGCTCCAATATGACCATAATATTCATGTACTCTTTGTATTAGTTGAATGCCAAAACTGACTGAAACGAATATTCTAAATTTTCCCCTTAAATTTTTGAATGTAATATTATTACGTCGTACGGTGTTTGTCCATGCTGTTTTTAGTTCATCTATGTTTTCTTTTTGATCTCTTATTATTTCATTAAATTCTATTAAATTTACCACTTGAATTGCATCTTCATTCTCAAAATATTCCAAAACTGGTTGTCTTGATAATAAGTCAGGTAAAACATTGTCCCTCCCTTTCTTATAAATAATTTTAAAATTATATTGGGATAAGTAATTAACCAAATCACCTAGTATTTCATCCGTTCTAGCTTTGGTTTTCAAATTTTCTAATGGTTTATGATCGCAGAGCATACGGTAAATTGTCGACCAATAACATAATATTGCCAATGTTTTATAGCATCTTTAATAGCTTTACATTCTAAATGTATTATGTCCATCCGTTTTTCTTTTTCAGATAATTTTCTCGAAAAATATGCTACCGGGTGTAGTTTTCCATCATCTTGTGGTTGTTTTAAGGTGGCTCCCATACCTTTATAGCTCGCATCTGTTTCAATATATATATCCTTATTTATGTCATAAATCGATAAAATTGGTGAAGAACATAAATACTCCTTTATCATGTTAAAACTTTTTTCACATTCATCTGTCCAAATAAATGGGATATTCTTCTTGAGTAATCTATGCAATGGTTAAAATTTTTCAGAACTATTTTCAATATATTTTAGGTAAAAATTTATTGATCATAAAACGCTACGCACTCCCGATTTATCCGTTGGTCTTTGGAGATTCTTTATTGCAACAAGGTTTTCACGGGCTGGTGAAATTTTATTCTCCTCGAGTAAATGGCCTAAATATTTAACAGATTTATTTGCAAATGTACATTTTAATAAGTTGAGCTTGAACCCTTCTTCTGCGATAACTTTTAACAGTTCTTCAATCTGTTTAATATGATCATCCCATGTTCTTGAAAATAGTAAAATGTCATCGATATAATTAATGCAAAATTGGGATAGATTATTTTTTCTTATGATATTTGATAAAATTCTTTGAAAAATTGTTGGCGAATTCTTTACTCCAAATGGAAGCACTTTAAACATAAATTTACCAAATTTTGTAATAAAAGATGTCTTCTCTCGGTCATTTTCTGTAAGAACTATATTCCAAAATGCAGAATTTATATCGATGACTGTAAAATATTTACAGTTGGATACTTTTTCTATAACATCGTTAATGGTTGGAAAAGGGTAGCATTCTGGTATTATTAAATTATTTAATTTTCTAAAATCAATGCATAATCTCGACTTACGGCCCTCTTGTTTTTTATAAGCAAGAGGTACAGGGGAAGAAAACGGCGAATCTGATTCTTCTATTAAATCTGCTTCTAGTAACTGTTTAATTTGTGATCTAATTTCTTTTTCATCTGGAATAGAACATTTGTATGGACGAGAATTTACATATTCTTCTCTTATTAATTTAATTTCTGCTTCTTTTGACTTCACCCTTCCAACGTCGAATTTATCTTTAGCAAATATATGTTTATAACTCTTGATTAAATTGCTTATCATTGATTTTTGTTTTTCATTGTTTATGTGATTTAAATTCATCTTAAATTCCTTATCAAAAGCAGGACTTCGAACCGTTATTTTTTTCGTTTCGGTTTTCGTTCCGGCAAAAATAATGGTTTTTTTCGGTTTTTGGTTTTCGGTTCAGAGTTCCGTTAATTAATTTTAAAGACCTTTTATTTGTAATAGAAATTTAGGTCGGGGTATGCCGAGTCTGCCATAAATATATAAAAATATTTCTAGCTACCACCCTAAATCATACTACATGAATTGATACAATATAATATAAATAATAATAATTAATTAAAGGTATAATAATTAGAAGTATATAATATAAGATGTTAATATAATTTATTAAACGGAACAAATAAGTATGAATATTTTTTTACATCCTTCTACTTTCACAAACACTCAACAAACGAAACAAATTCGTATATTTAATGTTAAAGTATACAGGATTCTTGGATATATTTACTTACAATTATAACTATAATTATAAAAGATGAAAATTACCTCTAATTATTAAAATATCTTCCAATATATTTTTATTTAAACTATTTCTATTGTCTCGTAAAATAAACTTTAAACCAGAGAAAGCTCTTTCAACACTAACATGTGTTGCAGTAGCTCCTAAAACCACCATTGCAATTTTGTATAAATGAGGATATGTATTTTTATTTTCCTCCCAAAATTCTAAAATAAGTTTTTTACTGTCTAATCTTCGTACCTGGTTAAAGTTATTCAATATTTGTTTAAATTTATTTAATAATTTTATTTATATTTATGAATCATTTTCTTTATATCAATACATAACCATGTAACAAATGGAATAAATAATTTAAAAAATTAATACTATCATTAAATCAATATCAGTATTAAATAAACGATGAAAACATTAAATTCTGTATTGCGACTACGAGACGCTGCCAACACAACCGAAGGGAGAGTATGACTAGGACACTAATTTTTGAAACAAAGTTTTTAGCGACACCTTGCAGTACGAGACATAACTAATTGAAATAATACTTTATATAAAAAAAAAACTTTTTTAAAAAACCACGTTTTTAACGCACTAAAAAGAAGAAAATAATTTTTCTGAAACCCCATAGGTACTGACATTACAAACAAGAGATATGATTTGAAGAAAATTTTCTATAACGTAAAACGTGGGGCGCAAATAATAATAAATTTTTTAAATGCAATATAATTTCTTTGATTAATTTATTTCAATATCCATGGATTTATATTTTAAGTTTTATATTTTTTACCAGACTTTTTGTAAAAGGGAATATTATTAGTAATCCAACAGAATACTTTTATTAATGTAAATTTTTTTTGGAAAATTAATTCCTTAATATTAAATAAACATCTTCAATTTACACTTTAGAAATTTTATTAACATAAATATTAAATATTTGCTAGAAGTTTTGCAGTAGCAAAATTTAGTTTTAGATTTCTTCAAGTTAAATTTCTTATATTATTTACCAGAATATTGTTAGGATGTCATTTTTTATCAGAATTTTTTAAAAGTGAATATTATTAGTAATCTAAAGGTAATCTTTTCATAAATTAAATTTACCTCTTTTAAAAATTTCGATAAGTTATAAGCTTTACTTTTTGAAGCTAATTAAAATATGAATTCATTTATCCTATTAATTTGTACCTAATAACATTTATTTATAAATTTTTATACGATACAGAATATTTTAGCCATAGTTGCGCCCCACGTTTTACGTTATAGAAAATTTTCTTCAAATCATATCTCTTGTTTGTAATGTCAGTACCTATGGGGTTTCAGAAAAATTATTTTCTTCTTTTTAGTGCGTTAAAAACGTGGTTTTTTAAAAAAGTTTTTTTTTTATATAAAGTATTATTTTCTACTTTTTAGTCTTCATATATTGCAATCGATTTCACTTGACCTATACTACTTTTAAGTTTTTTGATTGACTTTAATAGTCATGAAATACTATTATCCTGAAAGTAATAAATTTAAATTGAATTATAAAGAGAAATTTTTAAATTTGTCATATTTTAATTCTTTATTGCCTAAAACTCATCATAAATTTAAATTTTGTTTTCTAAATTACAGTACAAAACATTAATATACCTTCTTTCAAATTTATTTACATTTTAAATATTATACATATTATATTATTCTTTTAACAGGTTTTTAACGGTTTTTTTCAAATTTAAATATTTACACTTTTTGTTTTGATTTTCCCATACAAAATTATATTCATTAATTATGCTCTAATTAAACACTTGCAAGCTACGAATGTGTTATTTTATTGTATTGTCATCCAGAATACATTACTCTGAAAAGTTTCAGAGCGATTGGATGACTGGAAGTGGTCGAAATTTCGATTGCAAGATTTGACCCGAACAGATAAATAAACAAACAAACAAACAAGAAAGCAAGCTAAGAAAAACGTGGTAAAATACACTCAGTTAGCAAGAGTGCTAATGATGACTTGGTGAGATGCAGAGAGCAAATGATAGCTGAAGGAAATTGAGGGTGGCGTTTAAGTCGAAAAAAGGTGTGTCGAAACAGGCAACCAATCAGAAGACCCGTTAAGTAAAAATAAGAAGAGGGGAGTTTGAACCTTTTTTCTACCTCCCTATTATATTTTTTCAATATTTTGATTTTATTAATTTTTTATCTCTCTAATACATTTACCGTGTATATAATATATAGAGATTCTTTATTTCATTAGATTGAATATTATTTATTAGTAATTCATTTAATAAATATCTAATCGTTATTTGAAATTTATTTAATTATTATTTTAGAATTTATGATGCTTAATCCAAATTTAATTCGCAGCATGGAACATACGATCAGGACTGTCATTTAGTTGGAGGGGAGCGACCTGAACATTTTTTCAAACTTCTTATTTAAACGGATTTTAATATTTTGATTATTATTATTAATTAATGTATTATATTTGCATCCCGCCTCGTTTTTGTATTAGATATTGTATCAATATTTTTTATATTTAAAATATTTTAAAATTTTTTAATTAATTTCGAAAGAAAATTAAAAATATATTTATACAATTTTTGCTAGTATAATAAAATAAGATCTAATGAAATATATTTATTTTTATCGTCAATTCACAATGTGTCATTTATTATATTATTAATTTGTGAAATGATTACAAATTTTATGTAAAATCCATTCTCTATTCGTTTAGATCAAAAATAATATATTTAATATTTAATATATTGAATATATTTAATACATACTAGAATCAACTCTTGAATATTTTTTTAAACAAGCGGACTATGGACATCTGTATTATTTATTTTTAATGTTTTGACAAAGTCCCTTTTGTTGTTTTCTTCTTTTGTATTATGTATTGAGAAAGGTAAGTTTTGGAAAGGGCCTTTTGTTGTATTATTATTGTTTCTCCTTTTTAAGTTAACAAAATACAAATATTCATTAATTATGCTCTAATTAAACACTTGCAAGCTAGGAATGTGTTATTTTATTGTATTGTCATCCAGAATACATAACTCTGAAAAGTTTCAGAGCGATTGGATGACTGGAAGTGGTCGAAATTTCGATTGCAAGATTTGACGCGAACAGATAAACAAACAAGAAAGCAAGCTAAGGAAAACGTGGTAAAAAATTCGGGGTTGTGTGTGTGTTGCCAAAACGCCCAAAAACACCACTTCTGGCAACTCTGGATTGAACACGTACTGAACTGAAATAAAGATTAGTGATTCTTCTGTTTATTAAACTAACATTAGAACCACTATCATAAATGGCTTTAGTTTTTATTTTCCCATTGATAATTACATTTATTTTTATTAATGGATTCAATTTTCCCGGGCTTTCTAGTTTAAAGAAACTTTATTTTCTGTTTCATTTTTGCCATAATTGGATTTATTCATTTGTATTTTCTTTTCAAACAAACTTTTATTTCTACATTCGTTACTTGGATGGAAACGATTAAACCATCCAAGATTTTCGCAAATGAAACATGATTTTTTTAAAAAATTAGAAAATTTAAGTTTTTGTTCATATTTTCCTGGTTTAATATTTTCATTAAAATTCGATTCAATTTTCTTTTGATTAAATCTATTGTCTGATTTCCTTAATTCTGTAAAAAGTTTTTCTATAGTTGTAATTTCTTCCCTATCTAATTGATTTTGAATATCAATTGGTAATCCGACAACAATCATGTTAATTCTTGCTTCAACTCGACTCTTATTTTCAGCTTCTAATAATAAATTCTCTTTACATATCGCATAATCTATAAATGATCCGCCTAGATATTTATAATTATAAGCTTTTCTAATTATAGACCATCCTTTAACTATAAATACATTTAAAAATGAATCTTTCCATGAATTCCATTTTTCTAATCCAATTTTTTTTAAATTAGCCTCATACCAATCTTTGTTTGGGCCAGAAACAAAAAAACGTAAAATTTCAACTTTATCAATATCCAAATCAACATGGTGTCTTTCGCATTCTTTTTCAAATTGCTCAAACCATTTTATCGGATTGTGTTGTTTATCAAATTTGTTTAAAATAAATTTTTTTTCCACCTCGTGAAAATTTATTTTATTTAAATATTCTTTTAACTTCAAATCATTTATTTCTTTAGTCAAAACATTTTCTTCATCAGATTGATTATACTTTAGTTCCGATTGAATTGACTTTATTTCTTCCAATGGAATATTTTTATAGCAAAGGTTATCATCTTCATCGAAATATTCTTTCATTAAATTTTCGTCTATTTTAAGTCCTATTTTCCGATAACCATTAATAGGTTTTATAGCCACAATAGCGTTTTTTATTGATGATTTTTGAATAAGTACCTTGTGATCTGCCAAATTTTGATATTCGTCTGGAAGTGCATACCACAAAATTTTATCTTGCTTAAGACCTTCCAGTCTAAATTCATTTTCATTTGTCTTATGATGTGTACATATAATTTATTTTCTTCCAATCGGCTTGTATCCATTCTAAAAATGTCCAAGTAATTTAATTTGTAAGGTGGCTTTCAAATGAGAGAAAGGTTTCTTCGTTTTTGTTGTGATTTTATTAATTATAAAAGAATATTTACAATTATTAGAATATTTACACATTTAAATAATACATACCTAAAAGAATAATTAAATTACACGTTATTTATAGAATATTATATACACAATCCAAATTAAACTAACAACTTATCTTACATTAATACTTAATAAATACTTCATATAAGCCCTCTATCCTAAACTATATATACTAAGGTTAAAAGAAGCTATAAATATAATTTATATATATAGCCTATGTTCCAATAAAGGTATATAAAAATATTGTGATGTGTAATTTCATAGAAATCGGTTGAACCAATTTGGAGTCTATAACTTCAAAATTTCCGGACAGACAGACAGACATGAAAAATTGTAAAGTCATGAAACGCGAAGATATGCAAAAAGTTTTAAATTCTGAGCAATGTGCAGACAAAAAGGTTTTTGTATATATATATAATCTATATTGAATAGTTAGTTTATTAATGATTTGATTCAATAAATAAATTTTTACCGAAGTGAATAGAATTATTTATTTAATTTTATCCTAGCAACATGAATACAAATTATTAATAAATAATCGTGGTGTATTCCACCGCCTCTGCTTAACGAAAAACATGAGAAATATTAATTATTAAGTATTATATTCTTTCATCTTCTATTATTATGTTTTTTAAATTAAAGTTAAAATTAAAAAAAAAAAAAATTACTAGAACTCACGCTTATGATTTTTTAATATTAGATTTGGATTGTTTTATTTCATTGAAAGACATATCTAATATAAATCCAACTAATCAATCAAAATTAAATTTGAATTTATTATTTATAAACATTAATTTGCTATTATTGTATTCTTATCTTATAATTTATCTATTTGTTTTTTACAAAATATTATGAAAATTGTTTCATGCACACTCATAATTTTAAACTTTTATTTTATTGATTATAAGTACGATATTCAAGAGAAAATAAAATTTAACCAAATACTTTTATCATATATTAATATTATTTTCAGTTCTAACTAGGGGGATCATATTGTCTAGTGATTAAAACGGGGCATTTAATGTCAAAAACGGGACGGTGTTATAAAATCAAGACTTGAAAATTAGAAAGATCTATAAACAAATTTTGGTATACTATTATAACCTTTATGCATATTATATATAAAATCTTCAAATATATAATGTATTCATAAAAAGGTAAGATAGTAAAAATTTTTATTATAATATACGAGGTACGTCCAGAAAATAAGTTCCGTTTGGTAATGTGATTAAATTGTGTACAGATACAGAAAAGTTATTTATTGCACAAAATTCTACAACTCTTAAACTACTTTTCCACATAACTGCCAATATTTTGCAGGCATGTCTCATAGCGTGGCACAAGTTTTTGAATACCTTCTTCATAGAAATTTGCCGCCTGTGTCTTCAACCAGTTGGAAACAGTTTCTTTCAGCTCGTCATCATCGTTGAAGTGTTGACCGCCAAGGAAAGTCTTGAGATGTAAGAACAAATAAAAGTCGCTAGGAGCGAGGTCAGGGTTGTACGGAGGATGGTTAAACACTTACCAGCCAAATCCCTGTAGGAGGTTTTTCGTCACATTTGTGCAGTGTGTGGTCGTGCGTTGTCGTGAAGAAAAACAATTTCATCTGTTCTTACATCTCAAGTCTTTCCTTGGCGGTCAACACTTCAACGATGACGACGAGCTGAAAGAAACTCTTTCCAACTGGTTGAAGCAAATTTCTATGAAGAAATTTTGGCATTGATAATTTAAAAGAATTATTATCAGAAACTTTTGTTTTAGTTGGAAAGAAGCTTTTTGAGTTTCTTGATATGTAAATGAAAGTAAAATGTGTCATTTCACATGAATTATTCAATACAATATAAATTTGATTTAAAATATTACTAAACAAATATATAGATTTTAATTTTTTAAATATATATTAAACATTAAACAAGAAGACAATTTTAAAAAACTCTCTTTACTATACTACCTATAGGATGATGTCATAAGTTAGGAATTTTATTTGATATTAGAAAAATAAAAAACTATATATTATATCTAATATAATTTGTGTAAATTATATTTATTTATTTTATTTATAATGGGGACATGCAAATTAAACATAAGTAAATAAACATATAAATATATAAAATTTGTAATAAAAAAATTAATTATTGGTAGGTTAAATTCATGAATGTTAAAAAAAACAACAGATAATATTATATTCTATTATACATTCGACCTGTCCCGTATTTAATATTATATATTACACAATTTTTTGATTTAAATAATTGAATATTCTCACAATTCACAAAATAAACAATAGAAATATATTGTTTATAGTATAAAAAAAAAAATAAAATATAAAAACAAAAAAAAAATTTCAAAATTTTGGTAATTAAATTCAAATGAAAGAAAATTCGTTATTTTATTTTTGTCCAATTTTTAATATCTTTAATATTTTTAATATTGTGATCATATAAGCTATATTTAAAGAAATTCAAAAATTATGCATTAACAAATGTCTTGCTAAATGGGATTTTTGACATTCAAAAGGTCTTTCTTCTCAATGAATTAATAAATGTCTATTTAATCTCGATTACAGATTAAATTTCTTTTCACAATAATTACATTCAAATGGTTTTTCTCCTGTATCATTCTCTTGTATGAATTAATAAATGTGTTTTTAAATTTGATTTCACATTAAATTTCTTTTCACAATAAGTACATTCAAATGGTTTTTCTCCTGTATGAATTAATAAATGCTTATTTAAATCACATTTTCGAGTAAATTTCTTTTTGCAATAATTACATTTCTCCTGTATGAATTAATAAATGTCTATTTAAAGTTGATTTCTGATTAAATTTCTTTTTACAATAATTACATTCAAAAGGCTTTTCTCCTGTATGAATTAATAAATGTTTTTTCAAATTTGATTTGAAATTAAATTTTTTTTTGCAATAATTACATTCTAAAGGCTTTTCTTATGAATGAATATTTAAATGTGTTTTTAAATTTAGGTTCTGGTTAAATTTCTTTTTACAATAATTACATTCAAAAGACTTTTCTCCTGAATGAATTAATAAATGTATTTTCAAATATGATTTCGAATTAAATTTCTTTTTGCAATAAGTACATTCAAATGTTTTTTCTCCTGTATGAATTAATAAATGTTGAGCTCAATCAGATTTTCGAGTAAATTTCTTTTCACAATAATTACATTCAAAAGGTCTTTCTCCTGTATGATTTAATAAATGTCTATTTAAAAGGGTATGTGATTAAATTTCTTTTCACAATATTTTGAATGTGCTTATTGTAACACTAACATTTATAACTAATTAATTTAATTAATATTTAAACATAGTCGGAGGGTGGTAATTCAAATTTATTTGAATTTAGGTTCCATGCGGAACCATTTACAATTATAGATTAGTAAAATGAAAGAATCATAGATATATTTTAGATTTATATTAATAAATAATAAATAAATTATTTTACAAAATTTTATCTTGCGTAAGACCTTCCAGTCTAAATTCATTTTCATTTGTCTTATGATGTGTACATATAATTTATTTTCTTCCAATCGGCTTGTATCCATTCTAAAAATGTCCAAGTAATTTAATTTGTAAGGTGGCTTTCAAGTGAGAGAAAGGTTTCTTCGTTTTTGTTGTGATTTTATTAATTATAAAAGAATATTTACAATTATTAGAATATTTACACATTTAAATAATACATACCTAAAAGAATAATTAAATTACACGTTATTTATAGAATATTATATAAACAATCAAAATTAAACTAACTGCTTATCTAGCATTAATACTTAATAAATACTTCATAAGCCCTCTATCCTAAACTATATATACTAAGGTTAAAAGAAGCTATAAATATAATATATAATTTATATATATAGCCTATGTTCCAATAAAGGTATATAAAAATATTGTGATGTGTAATTTCATAGAAATCGGTTGAACCAATTTGGAGTCTATAACTTCAAAATTTCCGGACAGACAGACAGACATGAAAAATTGTAAAGTCATGAAACGCGAAGATATGCAAAAAGTTTTAAATTCTGAGCAATGTGCAGACAAAAAGGTTTTTGTATATATATATAATCTATATTGAATAGTTAGTTTATTAATGATTTGATTCAATAAATAAATTTTTACCGAAGTGAATAGAATTATTTATTTAATTTTATCCTAGCAACATGAATACAAATTATTAATAAATAATCGTGGTGTATTCCACCGCCTCTGCTTAACGAAAAACATGAGAAATATTAATTATTAAGTATTATATCTTTCATCTTCTATTATTATGTTTTTTAAATTAAAGTTAAAATTAAAAAAAAAAAAAATTACTAGAACTCACGCTTATGATTTTTTAATATTAGATTTGGATTGTTTTATTTCATTGAAAGACATATCTAATATAAATCCAACTAATCAATCAAAATTAAATTTGAATTTATTATTTATAAACATTAATTTGCTATTATTGTATTCTTATCTTATAATTTATCTATTTGTTTTTTACAAAATATTATGAAAATTGTTTCATGCACACTCATAATTTTAAACTTTTATTTTATTGATTATAAGTACGATATTCAAGAGAAAATAAAATTTAACCAAATACTTTTATCATATATTAATATTATTTTCAGTTCTAAATAGGGGGATCATATTGTCTAGTGATTAAAACGGGGCATTTAATGTCAAAAACGGGACGGTGTTATAAAATCAAGACTTGAAAATTAGAAAGATCTATAAACAAATTTTGGTATACTATTATAACCTTTATGCATATTATATATAAAATCTTCAAATATATAATGTATTCATAAAAAGGTAAGATAGTAAAAAAATTTTATTATAATATACGAGGTACGTCCAGAAAATAAGTTCCGTTTGGTAATGTGATTAAATTGTGTACAGATACAGAAAAGTTATTTATTGCACAAAATTCTACAACTCTTAAACTACTTTTCCACATAACTGCCAATATTTTGCAGGCATGTCTCATAGCGTGGCACAAGTTTTTGAATACCTTCTTCATAGAAATTTGCCGCCTGTGTCTTCAACCAGTTGGAAACAGTTTCTTTCAGCTCGTCATCATCGTTGAAGTGTTGACCGCCAAGGAAAGTCTTGAGATGTAAGAACAAATAAAAGTCGCTAGGAGCGAGGTCAGGGTTGTACGGAGGATGGTTAAACACTTCCCAGCCAAATCCCTGTAGGAGGTTTTTCGTCACATTTGTGCAGTGTGTGGTCGTGCGTTGTCGTGAAGAAAAACAATTTCATCTGTTCTTACATCTCAAGTCTTTCCTTGGCGGTCAACACTTCAACGATGACGACGAGCTGAAAGAAACTCTTTCCAACTGGTTGAAGCAAATTTCTATGAAGAAATTTTGGCATTGATAATTTAAAAGAATTATTATCAGAAACTTTTGTTTTAGTTGGAAAGAAGCTTTTTGAGTTTCTTGATATGTAAATGAAAGTAAAATGTGTCATTTCACATGAATTATTCAATACAATATAAATTTGATTTAAAATATTACTAAACAAATATATAGATTTTAATTTTTTAAATATATATTAAACATTAAACAAGAAGACAATTTTAAAAAACTCTCTTTACTATACTACCTATAGGATGATGTCATAAGTTAGGAATTTTATTTGATATTAGAAAAATAAAAAACTATATATTATATCTAATATAATTTGTGTAAATTATATTTATTTATTTTATTTATAATGGGGACATGCAAATTAAACATAAGTAAATAAACATATAAATATATAAAATTTGTAATAAAAAAATTAATTATTGGTAGGTTAAATTCATGAATGTTAAAAAAAACAACAGATAATATTATATTCTATTATACATTCGACCTGTCCCGTATTTAATATTATATATTACACAATTTTTTGATTTAAATAATTGAATATTCTCACAATTCACAAAATAAACAATAGAAATATATTGTTTATAGTATAAAAAAAAAAATAAAATATAAAAACAAAAAAAAAATTTCAAAATTTTGGTAATTAAATTCAAATGAAAGAAAATTCGTTATTTTATTTTTGTCCAATTTTTTATATCTTAATAAATAATAAATAAATTATTATATGGATAATAAAGGATAAAAGGATTCTCCAATGTAATAGATAGTAATTAGTAATAATCTATTTATTAATAGAGCACTTAATAGAGTAAAGTATATAAGCTAAGTTAAATAAATCAAATTTTTATTGATTTAAACTACAATTTGTGTTCTATAAAATAAGTAATATTCAAAATAAATCTTGTTTACATTATTAAGCCTATTTTTCAAACATGTATTAATAAATGTTTTTTTAAATTTGAGTTCTGGTTAAATTTCTTTTTACAATAATTACATTCAAAAGGCTTTTCTCCTGTATGAATTAATAAATGTATTTTCATATTTGATTTGAAATAGAATTTCTTTTTGCAATAATTACATCCAAAAGGCTTTTCTCCTGAATGAATTCTTAAATGTTTTTTTAAATTTTAGTTCTGGTTAAATTTCTTTTTACAATAATTACATTCAAAAGGCTTTTCTCCTGTATGAATTAATAAATGTTTTTTCATATTTGATTTGAAATTAAATTTCTTTTTGCAATAATTACATTCAAAAGGCTTTTCTCCTGAATGAATTCTTAAATGTTTTTTTAAATTTGAGTTCTGGTTAAATTTCTTTTTACAATAATTACATTCAAAAGGTTTTTCTTCTGTATGAATTGATAAATGTGTTTTTAAAGTTGATTTCAGATTAAATTCCTCTTTACAATAATTACATTTAAAAAGTTTCTCTCCTGTATGAATTAATAAATGGTTATTTAAATCAACTTTTCCACTAAATTTCTTTTTACAATAACTACATTGTAAATGATTGTCTTCAGTTTGGATTGGATCACTTTCTTCTTTAAATTTTTCGTCTCTATTTTTCTCTGTATCCTTTTTGATTTTTAACTCATTTTTGAGTATTGAAAATATTTTTTTATGAAGACATTTTTTAAGATGTTTAGATAAAAATTCCTCACCAATAAAATTGGTATGACAATATACGCACGGAAACAGAGGACCTAAAAAAATAATTGTTTTCGTTATTTTAAAACATTAAGTTTTTATATATCTAAATATTTTAAAATACAATTTATGAATAAAATCATTACAAATAATATTAAAAAAAAATAATTTTAGTGACAATTAACATTACTTTAGATGAAAAAAAAAATAGAAATAAAAACTAACCTATATATATTGGATATTTTGTGTCTTCATGGGAATAATGATCCATTTTTAATTGATTAATATATTATCAATTATAAAATATATACTAGCTAATAATTAATATAACCCAGATTAATATAACCCAGATGGTCTTTGATATAAACGTTTTATATTTGGGATTAAATTTACAATTAAAATAACATCCAAATAATTGTCTATGATAGCAAAAGAATTTGACTTCCGGAAACATGTTTTTTTACTCCTATCATTGTTAGATGGCGCTGCTGTTGACAAAATAACATCTAATATTTTCAATTTATATCACAATAAAAATTCATATATCCAATCGAAGTTATATTTTCATTTAAATTAGATAAGTAAAAAATAGTTAAGTGTTATTTATTTATTAATTTTTTTATTTTCCAAATAAATAACCACTTAGAAATTAAATCTTTTAAAATTTATAGAAATAAGAAAATTAAAGATTTTTTTATATTTATAATATATTATATACATTGAATCTCTCTTAAACGTAGTATTATTAATAATTCCATGTTACATTAGATGGAAATATATTTCAAATGCAAATTTTTTTAAATTTTTTTTTTAAACCGGATGTCACAGAGAATCCTTACCAGAGGCGTCTACTCAATGCTATTTTTTTTTCCTTGCTGATGATGGCAGGGCGGGCATGTGTGAGCGTTTTTACCGACCGACGATAGTAGGGAAGTATTTTTTAATTTTTTATTGGGAATTTAAAAATTATTTTGCCATGTTTGCTGGGTTTGTTTCGAAGATTATGTGTACGGATGGTATGTGGGTGTCGAGTTTGATATTCAAATAATTGCAGGGAATTCGAAAGCACTGTGGGAGGGGGTGATTTTCGGTCATTTTTTTGCGATGCCATCTAATGGGCGTCTGAAGGGTCAACTGTTTTCGCCTCCAACACCATCCGGATGTTTTCATATGTAAAAAGTCAAATATTTAAATAATTAAATATTTCAAAATATTTTAATAGCAGATTGTGTGATTTATATACTAAAATAAATAAATAAAACCTTAAAATATCTTCAATTTATTAAATTTAAATTATAAATGAACTTTAATACAATTTATTATATTCACATTGAAATATTCTTCTAATCCTGTCAAATTTTTAATTTTTTTTTTTATTTTATATTGTTTTTAATTAATTAATTATTCAATTTATTATTTTGGTATATATTTCTGACCCCCTACACCTCGCAGAATTTAATGAAACTTCGCCAGTTGATTCTTTGATTAATTCTAAGAAACTTTTTCCATAGGCATTTCTTGGGAGAACTTCTAGTTTTCGAGATACAAGTGATTAAAGATTGGATATCAATCCATTGATATCCCATTTAGCTACCATGTCTTAGCAGTTTGACCAGCAGAGGGCGGGACTAATTTTCGGTATTTTCAGTTCGGATTGTATATAGAAAAATTAAAAAATTAATTAATAAAATAATTTTCCTATATCCAAACCGAACAGAAAAAAACTAAAATTAGTGAATATGTGAATAATTAGTGAATTAGTCAATGAAAATTTCTTAATGGCTGCACATTTCGACCTTCATAACCATCTAATTGATATCCAATCTTTAATCACTTGTATCTCGAAAACTAGAAGTTCTCCCAAGAAATGCCTAAGGAAAAAGTTTCTTAGAATTAATCAAAGAATCAACTGGCGAAGTTTCATTAAATTCTGCGAGGTGTAGGGAGTCAGAAATATATACCATTATTTTTTTTGTATTCAAATATAATTTGGTAAATATGAACAAATTTTATTATTTCTTTAACCTTTTCATATTAATCAAGGCAAAAAATGTTTATTTGCAATTAATCAAATCTTTCTAATCCTATCAAATTTCTTATTTGCAGTTAATTTTTATATTATAATATAAATTTTGAAGCTTGTTTCCCAAATAACATCTCATATTTGCAATTAATTTTTTTGGTTTCAATTGTAATTTGGTAAATATGAACAAATTAGATTATTTCTTTAAATTTTTTATATTAATCAAAATAAATAATAATTTATTGCTATATATATATATCTTATATATAAAATTCTCGTGTCACAAAACTTTGAAATCATACTCCTCCGAAACGGCTGGACCGATTCTTATGAAATTTTTTATGTATATTCAGTAGGTCTCAGGGCATGTCAGACTTCCTTTAGAAAACCGCTAATTGGTAAGGTGTGTCCAGGAAATGCTAATTAATTAAAAATAGTTTAGTTACCATACTAGCTCATAGAGGCGCTGGTGGCAAAAATTTGAAATCTTATATATACCCTTATAAGAAGCTTCTAAACAAAAGCGGTTCCTGGCCGAGCGAGCTAGCGCGTCTTCTTATGACTTTGCACCCTGAGTTCGAAACTTGCAAAGGCACATTTTTTTCTTTAAGTATTATATATTTTTTTTTAAAATTTATTAATTTTTATTATTTTAATATTTTATTAAATTAAATTTTATTATTAAAATAATTTTATTTTATTAAATTAAATTTTATTATTAAAATAATTTTATTTTATTAAATTAAATTTTATTATTAAAATAATTTTATTTTATTAAATTAAATTTTATTATTAAAATAATTTTATTTTATTAAATTATAATATTAAATTTTATTTTATTAAATTAATAATTATGTCAATTAATTTTTTCTGCATAAATAAACATATATAAAAAACTATATAAAATTTGAATTTTCATTCATTCATTTAAAATGATATTAAAATATTCCTTTGAAATATAATAAATAATTAAATTAATCCCTACTAGGGCCTCGGGGGGGGGGGGGGGGGGAAAGGTAACTTTCTCTTTTTGGAAAAACCCATATTGCCATCCCCAGCTCGACTATCTATATATAAAAAAAAGGTTTTTGTCTGCATATTGCTCATTTAAAAATTATTATAATATTTCACTTTTTATTTTAAATTCTAATATTTAAATATCAATTAAATTAAATAATTTATTCTAAAAGTTCTCATTTAAATTTATTTAATAAAATATTTAGATCATATTTAACTTAATTTTTATTTATTCTTTCTATATAATTGAATATTTCTTCTTTTCTATATTATTTTTGTTTTTGTTTCAATTATTAATTACAAATATATTTTAAGTGCAAAAATGATTTCTTGGTTAATTAAAATATGTTTTTTAGACAAATGATATAAACGAGATGTTTTAAATTTATGTCTTTTTTATATTGAGTATTTTTTTTAAAATTAAAATTTGTTTTAAATCAAAATTATTGTATTCTATTATATTTTTTTATTAATAGGCTTCTTTTTTTATTTTTAATTTTTAATAAATTCTCTTTTTTGATATGATATTAATAAAAAATAATATTAAATTGTATATAAAATTAAAAATTAGAATATTTGAATTTTTTTAAATTTTAACACATGTAATCAATCATATGGATAACGAATGGAACATTTTGAAAATCAAGTTGGTATTAAATTCAGAAAAAAATACTGATATATAGAATATAATAGACCATTCGAATATAATTTAAAACTATTTATCTCCTTTTATTTTAAATTTAAATAAGTTGACCTGTGGCCAGGTCCGAACCGACCGACGCGACGGTTTGAAATAAATTAATTTCCAGCTACAGAAACAATTTCAAATAATTTTAATATATCTATTAATGTAAAAACAGATATGGATATAACATAAATATTTTTAATTTTATTTTATTTATAATATATAGCTGAAGTAGCCGGCGTTGCCGGCGTTACCCGAGGCTGTGACGTCATGAAGGGCTGGGTGACGTCATATAATTTTAAATTAAAAAAACATAATGAAGATGATTTTTCCCGAGGATAAAACCAATACATTCGTGGTGATATGTAAAAAAATCTCCTTATGTGAAATTTGGTGCGAAAATAACCCTTCCCTTCTTATCGTCGATCGCTAATACTACCACTTCCGGTTTCCGGATTTGCACCAAAAGTTGATCAATTCATCCCACTGATGCATTAAGTAAATATACCAAATTTCATCAAAATCCGTTAAGCCGTTCAGGCTGTACACATCTATACGGACGGACAGACGGACAGACGGACAGACGGACGGACAGACATCATGCTAAAAATACTTTTTTCTGTTAAGAAAATGCATGATTCGTGGAGATATGTAAAAATCTCCACATGTGAAATTTGGTGTGAAAACAATACCTCCCTTACTATCGTCGGTCGGTAAAAAACGGAGTGTTAAGAAATTAAGATGCCTGGATAGGTAAATGGGCTGGAAGAGGAGGTAATTTATAATTTTCTTCTAATTCAGATTGAAATTAATGGTGATAAGAAAAAATATTTAGTAACAAAATCTATATACAAAATGTAGAATTTGAATATGTAGAAAAATTGAATGTAATCACGAAGGATAATAATATTTGAGAAGAATATATATATTTAAATCGAAGTTGTAATCGGGAAACGCCTGTTATCATGCAGTAAAGAGGCTTATCTCATCAAAATTATTATCAAAAGGAATCAAAATTAAAATATATAAACCAATTATTTTGCCTGTTGTATTATATGGGTGGGACGCAAGGTCTATGACCCTGGGAGATGAGAGTAGATCCAGAGTATTCTTTCCAGCATTTATTGGCCAAAGAAAGATGAGGTCACCGGGGAATGGCGGAGACTGCACATCGAGGAATTGCATGACCTCTATGCATCTTCAGAAATAGTTAGGGTTAGGCACGGGACGCGGCTAGAATGGGAGAGGAAAAAGATTTTGGATTGGAAAACGTCCGCTTGGAAGACCAAGGACGTGTAGGAAGGGACGTAAGAGAGATGGGACAAGGGCTCAGGATAGGGACACTTGGAGAAATGTGGTTGCTGCGGCCTAGAACTTTCGAGTTCCTTAGAGTCACATAGATAGATAGATATAACATATACAATAATAATATATATAATTAATTTAGTGATTAAATTAAAATGTATTTTAAATAAGAACACAAAAAGAAATGAATGTTTTATGTAATATACTGATTGAAACAAAATGGATGAAAACCTTTTACTCGGGGGGGTACAGGGGGCGGAGCCCCCGTCTAGGTGCGGAGAGCGCCGAAGGCGCTCGGGGCAGCTAGTATTGTTATATATTCTTATTCACTTCTTCTAATCCTGTCAATTTTTAGTTTTTTTCAGATATACTTTTGTTTTAGTTTATATTATTTCTAATCAATTAATTATAATTAATTATTCATTTTACTATTTTTTTGGTTGTTGTCAAGGTTGGTTCATCAAATTATTTTTTTTTACTTTTTATCTAGTAACTAATTATTTATATTTTAATTGAAAATGATTTTTTTTTCTTTTTCAGAATCTCTTCAATAATTTTCTTATTAATTTCTCTTTTTTTATCCTTTTTCTCTATAATTCCAAGATTATTTGAACCCTAGAACTTGTGACAAATGTTATCATATTTACCAAAACAGTAATCTTTTGCTAAATATGAACATCACAAATGTAATGTACCTGATGGTTGTCTAGGGCAATCAATTAGTAAGTATATCTATTACTTCTTTTATTATATTATATATATTCCTTCTATAATGCTGCTAATTCAATTTCTTTTAAATCTCCTAACACTCTAAATCTTTGTTTCCAGATGTTTTATTTTGAATCGCAAATGCTAGACCATTTAATTTTCTACCTAATTTAAAAACTACTTGGAAATATCTAAAATTTTCAGTTAAAATTGTATTTAACAATTGGTTAATTAATGAATTCAATACCAAATATATTTTTTTTAGAAAATTATGTGGATCAATAAATACATACACATATTTTGTTAACAATTTCCACACTAAATCTTGCCAAAAAAAGAAAATCTTTTACTAGTAGAAAAATTATTTCTAAAGTTAATTTAATTCATACGTATTGGTCTTGTAGGGTTATAGTAAAGGAAAAATCAATTAGTATTATTCTAGTAAAATATTATCCGGCTCATTACCATAAATTAGGAATCAAAAATACAAAATTTCAACACTTGCAACGTGAGGCTATAAATTTTATTAAAGCAAATTGTTCGATGGGGGTTAATATTGACAAAAATGAGATTATGGGGTCATTCCACGTCAACTCATCCAGGCCGTTTCACCCAAAACCTCAGATTTTTATGAAAATTGGTAAATATGTTCTATTTATAAACATGAAAAACACCACCAAATTTTAATTTTTTTATCTCACATAGTTTTTGAGTAATGGCAGTTTAAATATTGGCGTTTTTAAATTTCCGAGCCTTGGATAAAGCCAGATAAAACGTGTATTGGAGTAGAAAATAGATATGTGTGTAAATATTTCTTTGGTGATCTATTACCTTCAAATCCACCAACCGTGTCAATAGACATGATCTCATATGGTTCTGTCGCTGGGCCTAGTTTTGACATTAAACCAATTAGTCTACTCCTACGAACTTTATTTTCGATGCAAATCGAACAGCTTTTACAAAATGTATCTATTAACTTATCCATATTTTTAAAATAATAATATTTTCTTATCCTTTTTTTCAGATGTGCAGCTCCAATATGACCATAATATTCATGTACTCTTTGTATTAGTTGAATGCCAAAACTGACTGAAACGAATATTCTAAATTTTCCCCTTAAATTTTTGAATGTAATATTATTACGTCGTACGGTGTTTGTCCATGCTGTTTTTAGTTCATCTATGTTTTCTTTTTGATCTCTTATTATTTCATTAAATTCTATTAAATTTACCACTTGAATTGCATCTTCATTCTCAAAATATTCCAAAACTGGTTGTTGTCTTGATAATAAGTCAGGTAAAACATTGTCCCTCCCTTTCTTATAAATAATTTTAAAATTATATTGGGATAAGTAATTAACCAAATCACCTAGTATTTCATCCGTTCTAGCTTTGGTTTTCAAATTTTCTAATGGTTTATGATCGCAGAGCATACGGTAAATTGTCGACCAATAACATAATATTGCCAATGTTTTATAGCATCTTTAATAGCTTTACATTCTAAATGTATTATGTCCATCCGTTTTTCTTTTTCAGATAATTTTCTCGAAAAATATGCTACCGGGTGTAGTTTTCCATCATCTTGTGGTTGTTTTAAGGTGGCTCCCATACCTTTATAGCTCGCATCTGTTTCAATATATATATCCTTATTTATGTCATAAATCGATAAAATTGGTGAAGAACATAAATACTCCTTTATCATGTTAAAACTTTTTTCACATTCATCTGTCCAAATAAATGGGATATTCTTCTTGAGTAATCTATGCAATGGTTAAAATTTTTCAGAACTATTTTCAATATATTTTAGGTAAAAATTTATTGATCATAAAACGCTACGCACTCCCGATTTATCCGTTGGTCTTTGGAGATTCTTTATTGCAACAAGGTTTTCACGGGCTGGTGAAATTTTATTCTCCTCGAGTAAATGGCCTAAATATTTAACAGATTTATTTGCAAATGTACATTTTAATAAGTTGAGCTTGAACCCTTCTTCTGCGATAACTTTTAACAGTTCTTCAATCTGTTTAATATGATCATCCCATGTTCTTGAAAATAGTAAAATGTCATCGATATAATTAATGCAAAATTGGGATAGATTATTTTTTCTTATGATATTTGATAAAATTCTTTGAAAAATTGTTGGCGAATTCTTTACTCCAAATGGAAGCACTTTAAACATAAATTTACCAAATTTTGTAATAAAAGATGTCTTCTCTCGGTCATTTTCTGTAAAAACTATATTCCAAAATGCAGAATTTATATCGATGACTGTAAAATATTTACAGTTGGATACTTTTTCTATAACATCGTTAATGGTTGGAAAAGGGTAGCATTCTGGTATTATTAAATTATTTAATTTTCTAAAATCAATGCATAATCTCGACTTACGGCCCTCTTGTTTTTTATAAGCAAGAGGTACAGGGGAAGAAAACGGCGAATCTGATTCTTCTATTAAATCTGCTTCTAGTAACTGTTTAATTTGTGATCTAATTTCTTTTTCATCTGGAATAGAACATTTGTATGGACGAGAATTTACATATTCTTCTCTTATTAATTTAATTTCTGCTTCTTTTGACTTCACCCTTCCAACGTCGAATTTATCTTTAGCAAATATATGTTTATAACTCTTGATTAAATTGCTTATCATTGATTTTTGTTTTTCATTGTTTATGTGATTTAAATTCATCTTAAATTCCTTATCAAAAGCAGGACTTCGAACCGTTATTTTTTTCGTTTCGGTTTTCGTTCCGGCAAAAATAATGGTTTTTTTCGGTTTTCGGTTTTCGGTTCAGAGTTCCGTTAATTAATTTTAAAGACCTTTTATTTGTAATAGAAATTTAGGTCGGGGTATGCCGAGTCTGCCATAAATATATAAAAATATTTCTAGCTACCACCCTAAATCATACTACATGAATTGATACAATATAATATAAATAATAATAATTAATTAAAGGTATAATAATTTAAAGTATATAATATAAGATGTTAATATAATTTATTAAACGGAACAAATAAGTATGAATATTTTTTTACATCCTTCTACTTTCACAAACACTCAACAAACGAAACAAATTCGTATATTTAATGTTAAAGTATACAGGATTCTTGGATATATTTACTTACAATTATAACTATAATTATAAAAGATGAAAATTACCTCTAATTATTAAAATATCTTCCAATATATTTTTATTTAAACTATTTCTATTGTCTCGTAAAATAAACTTTAAACCAGAGAAAGCTCTTTCAACACTAACATGTGTTGCAGTAGCTCCTAAAACCACCATTGCAATTTTGTATAAATGAGGATATGTATTTTTATTTTCCTCCCAAAATTCTAAAATAAGTTTTTTACTGTCTAATCTTCGTACCTGGTCAAAGTTATTCAATATTTGTTTAAATTTATTAGCTAAATCTTTCCTTTCTTTTTCCTTTTCTGCGTACTTTATTAGGATTTCGCATCCCTCAAAAGTAGCTGGGAGCCCGAATTTTTTGCATCTTATACAATAAACGTTTTCTATTTTAATTGGTTAGCCGAGAGTGGCCGCTTATAATTAACTAATTTGTTAATTCGCTGCCTATTGCTGGGGCTTTATAATTTTATTTTGAACGGTGATGTCCGGTACGGGCTGGTAGTTTTAAAAGGTCCCAAAGGGTCAGGTATATGTCCTGCCTTTTGGACCGTAAAAGATGTTTCGTCTGGGCTAAGGGTGGCCAATTTGACAATAGGTGTTGACCGTACTGAGGCACAAACGAGACTGACTACCCAATAGACTAATATATTTAGATGATGAAAATGACATTTTTTACTCTCTTAGCAAGACGTATATGTTTTGTTTTTGTTTTTGTTTTTTTTTTAGAGAGATTAATAAATATATATATATATATTTTATTAAAAATAAATATTTTTAATTTTATTTCGAAATTAAATAATAAATTTTAAAATATTTTAAATAAAAAAAATATTAATACAATTTCAGTTAAAAAATAAAAATGGCATCCATTTTTGACATCTCTATATATAATTTTAAATTAAGAAATAAATAATGAAGTTGTATTTTTCAAGAGATGTGATCAATAAAACTCAATTTTTCTTTATAAATACTATATCTAGTGTAAATTTGAAAAAAATCGTTAGAGCGGTTTTTGAGAACCAATGGCTATATATAGAAATATATATACAATTTTAGCTAGCATAATAAGATAAGATATTTGCAATTAATTTTTTTGGTTTCAATTGTAATTTGGTAAATATGAACAAATTAGATTATTTCTTTAAATTTTTTATATTAATCAAAATAAATAATAATTTATTGCTATATATATATTGTTATATATTCTTATTCACTTCTTCTAATCCTGTCAATTTTTAGTTTTTTTCAGATATACTTTTGTTTTAGTTTATATTATTTCTAATCAATTAATTATAATTATTCATTTTACTATTTTTTGGTTGTTGTCAAGGTTGGTTCATCAAATTATTTTTTTTTACATTTTATCTAGTAACTAATTATTTATATTTTAATTGAAAATGATTTTTTTTTCTTTTTCAGAATCTCTTCAATAATTTTTTTTATCAATTTCTCTTTTTTTATCCTTTTTCTCTATAATTCCAAGATTATTTGGACCCTAGAACTTGTGACAAATGTTATCATATTTACCAAAACAGTAATCTTTTGCTAAATATGAACATCACAAGTGTAATGTACCTGATGGTGGTCTAGGGCAATCCATTAGTATATCTATTACTTCTTTTATTATATTATATATATTCCTTCTAATGCTGCTATAATTCTATTTCTTTTAAATCTCCTAACACTCTAAATCTTTGTTTCCAGATGTTTTATTTTGAATCGCAAATGCTAGACCATTTAATTTTCTACCTAATTTAAAAACTACTTGGAAATATCTAAAATTTTCAGTTAAAATTGTATTTAACAATTGGTTAATTAATGAATTCAATACCAAATATATTTTTTTTAGAAAATTATGTGGATCAATAAATACATACACATATTTTGTTAACAATTTCCACACTAAATATTGCCAAAATAAAAGAAAATCTTTTACTAGTAGAAAAATTATTTCTAAAGTTAATTTAATTCATACGTATTGGTCTTGTAGGGTTATAGTAACTGAAAAATCAATTACTATTATTCTAGTAAAATATTATCCGGCTCATTACCATAAATTAGGAATCAAAAATATAAAATTTCAACTTTTGCAACGTGAGGCTATAAAATTAATAAGCCTATAATCAGTCCCATTTATAATAAATCAATTTATGTTTATTAGTAATACCAAATTGATTCAGCATAATACAAGCTTCTTTATATTGAAACTTATAACCCAGTGTTTCTAATAACTTACCTTTAACCTATTGATTTTATTATTTATTTTCTCAGTAAACCTCCCCGATTATAGACTGGTTCCAAGGTGATAAATTTAATCTTATATTAATTTGTCGATTTCTGTTGTTATGATAGTAAAAAAATTGCTTATGTAATTTCAAGTGAGTTGTAAAAATTTATTTTGCAATTCTTTAAATAGTGAAGTGGTTTGTTATTGAGAAGGGGTAAGAACACTCAATAGCTACTTGGTTGCTTGGTGACTTTTTGCTTTTTCCACAATTGCCAGATTAAAAACTTTGCTCTTGATGCGTATCTGAAAATCAAACAAGTGTGTGTTAAGAGCCTCGAAAACAGATTGGAGCCTCTTCTCTCCTCTCCGAAATGGCATTGCCATACACAAACGACGTTATTGACTTTGCCAAGACTGCACTGAGCAACTCTCCTATTTTTTTTCACTCGATTGAATTATCCTGTTTTATTTGGAGCCCGTCACAGGGTTGTTTTATTTCAACCTCCCCTTCCCATTTTTTTCTTTTTACCTAGTTTCTCCCTCTCTTGAGTGGGCCAATATTTATTGCAATCTCGCCTCGAGTTTCATGGAATATTCTAAAGCATGTGCGAAGGAGAACTATGAAGAATCTTGGTAAGGGCGATTATTCTAGCTTGAGTGATTTACAAAGGAACTAAATCTCACAAAACGTTTTATTTTATTTTTTTTTCATATAACCAATGAAAATGAGTTATTTTTCTACGTCCCGTTCAAATATTGATAAATAAATAAATATTATTAAAATTAGATGAATTATATATATTTATTTCAAAATTAAATGAATGTCTTTATATATATAGATATATATATTTTCCAAAAGTTGAAAATAAAAAATCTGGAGTGTCTAATCGGCTATCTCGAAATTTAAATTGGATTAATTAACACATATAACATACACGGGTTAGACAAAAATATGGAAACACCTTAAAAAACACGTTTCCTTGCCTAATATGATGTAGGAAACCCGTTGTCATTCAAAACAGTTTGCAGTCTTCTCGGAATGGATAAATACAGTTCCTGTATGTTTGCCAAGAGAATATTGTACCATTCGTCCTGCAAAACGGTGCTAAGTTCAGATAACGATGTTGGCGGTGGTTAGCGAGAACGCATTTTCCGCTCCAATATAGACCACAAAGGTTCGATAATATTCAGGTCTGGTGACTGTGGTGGCCAGAGGAGATGCGAAAAATCATCCTCGAGCTCTGAAAACCATTATTGTGAAAAGAAATTTAATGATAAATCAAATTTAAATAGACATTTATTAATTCATTCAGGAGAAAAACCTTTTGAATGTAATTATTGTGAAAAGAAATTTTATCGAAAATCACATCACTCTGGCGAGATAGTAAAAATTATATTTAGATCGGAGGTTCAAGATTTTTGAAGTTGGTACCACAGAAACTTCAAAAGTTTCAGGTACCAGTAAATTGATTTCGTTACTAAAAGTAAGTGTACTGTAGGTATCCCAGTGGTACATGTATCACAGTTTGAGAAGTTCTGATCTAGATGAATTACAGATTTTAACACCAGAACACATGAAGTGATTGAAGATTTTTCTGTTGAATTACCCTTTTAATAAATCTGTTCCTATTCAAAATATGTTTATGTGTATTCTCTATAATTGGAGATTTTTAGTTTACCAGCTAACAGAAAAGTATTATCTCTAAAATATTATAGAATAATATAATAATATTCTCGTGCCATAAATTATTCTTTCGGGACATTTTCAGGGACAAATATTAACAGAAGACAGGGTTGTCCAGAGATAATCCCAGACGAATGATCATTTTACCTATAGGATATAATATAATTTTGTTCAACTGAAATTTAAAAATATAGGATATTATTATATTATAATTAATAAAGTAATTTTGGGTATATACGTAATGGTGTATGTACTTTAAAAAAAACAGAAATTATACCACAAAGTGTGTTGACTAGAATAGCATTAGTAGTTAGTTGGCGTAAGCTGTTAGTAATTTAATTAGAGTGTTCTTGAGCACTCTCGACTCATTTGCGAACTTGTTGGCAATTAGTTGCACGATGCATGCTGTTTACTTCTTGGACGAGAGAGAGAGAGGGAGTCTTATCAATGCAATAGAACAACTTGAGCATAGAACTCCACTTAAGTGGATATTATTTATATCGCCAACGTGCAGTAACATTGGGGGGACCGATCCATAAATAAAAAAACCCTCTCACTGCAACTGAAAATTAGGTTTTAGTTTAATTTTATTATATTCTAAAAAAAATATTTTTTTTAATAGAAAATATCTATATTATATTTTATAATAATTAACAGCGCTTGTATATCAGAGCAAAAATAAAAAAAAACATTTTTACAAGATCAGCCCAGAGCGATTTAATTACACTCAAAACTTACATTAATTTTTTAATAAAAACATGATAACTTTATTTATTGAATATATTAACCAAATAGTTTCCATAAGCCAACATGATATATATATATATATAAATCAGGGGCAGTGGCGTACCTAAGGGGGGGGGGTGCGGTCCGCATCGGGCGGCACTTATCTTGGGGCGGCATTTTTTATATTTAGTTATAGTTGTAAAAAGCAACTTATTTATTTCATATTTATTTTTTTTCTTTCTTGAATAATAAATGATTATTATGATTATTATAAGTTTACTATTTGATTTATATAAATTATGATCAATTATATGATTTTGAATATTATTCCTCGGTGTATATAAATGCATTTTAGTGTAAATTTTGAATTCTAATTCCAAGAACAGGATAATAATTTTATTTTATTGTATTCATTAAAATTCGTTGAATTCGTATACGCATCTTTAAGATTTTGTTCGGCAAAATTATCTTCGTTCTACAATGAATCAATTAAGAGTATAAAATCTTGCAATATTGTCAATAGAACAAGAAATTACAAATAATATAAATTTTGAGAGCATTATACACGATTTTTCTAGTATGAAAGCTAGAAGAGTAAATATTATATAAATATGTTTACGAGTGCATACAAATATGTGTAAAAAAATTTACTCTGTATTAATTAATATTGATTAAATAACTTAATAATTTATTTATGTGTATTAATTTATAAAAACCACTATTTGATTGAGTTATAATAGAAAGGGCGGCAAAAGTTCTAGGTACGCCACTGATCAGGGGACTAATATGCTAAGTGGAAGGAGGGAAGCACAAATCCCCTCCACGAAAAAGAAGAATTAACAAATCTGAATAATTGTAAAGCATAAAGCTATAATATTTCGGTAATGGTCCATCGTAACTAATCCCTCAACGGATCGAAAAAAAAAAAAATACCAGTGCCTACCTTAGATTATCCTGATTGATTTTTGATATGAAATAATTGGTGCTCATTTCGTGTTTACGGGAGAAAAATTAATATAATTTGCATATAAATTGGGGGTGGGGGGCCATGTTTTGATAGTTATAGTATGACATATGATCAAAAGAGGGCGAGATCTTCACCTTGTCCAGTAGATAGCGCTATTAAATACAATTTGAATTTAAATATATATTAATTTCAACATTTGCCTAAACATTTATAAAAATAAATATACATATGAAATACGTTTAATATTAAAAACAAATAAATATACATATGAAATTTGTTTTTTTAATATTAAAAAATATTTAATTTGAGATTAATTATATATAAAAAGATCAACTATCAAATAGATTCAAACTTTTATTTTCTTTGATTAGATTATAATTAATTATTATTTATATTATTTAAAAATTATTATTTTTCTATTTATTAAGGATGTCTTTTAAAAAATTGTAATTAACCCTATCATATGTCAAATATTATAGCTAAGTTTTTTTGAATTTTTTAAAATTAAAATAAATATTAATTAAATAAAAAACCTTTGTACTGTATAACTCTAAATTATATAACCTTATACAAATAATAATATCCTAAAGGATTTTTAGAAATATAATTATAATAATTAGAAATATAATATAATATAAGGTTATATAATTTAGAGTTATACGGTACAAAGGTTTTTTATTTAATTAATATTTATTTTAATTTTAAAAAATTCAAAATAACTTAGCTATAATATTTGACATATGATAGGGTTAAAGCAAACACAATGGTGAAGGCCCCGCCATCTCTTGGCCTGTCTTGACCTAAAGCCAAGCGTGGTTGTTGGTTACGCCCTCTTAGGGACAATCATTTCTATCTCGGAGCCACGGATGTAAATAATTACCAATATTTCTAATTATAAATGAAATAATTTCAATATTATAACATAAAATAAAATAAAAAATAAAATTGAAAAAGAAACTTGCTTTTTGCTTTGTAAAATTTGTTCGGGCACGACCTCAATCAACAGACAGAAATACATATTTATTATTATATATATATATGTAAAATTGGAATATCTTTGGAGTTTATGGCGGAATAAAAAACGAGTTCCTAGAAAATTAGGTTATTTTATTATTATTATTATATACAATTAAAAACTATTTACATATGTTGTTTATTTACCTAGAAAATTAGGTAATCGAATTTTAATGTCCTTAACTCGTTCTATTTATAAATGATCTATATATGTGTTTCATACGCATATAATATCTATTTACGGGTTTTCATCAATTGTCACGATGATCTTTTTCATATTTTCTCCACATTCATGAAGTGGCGCTACTTTCCAGTCTGTTACCGGCTATTTCAAATTTACATACATATACATATACATATACATATACATATACATATACATATACATATACATATACATATACATATACATATACATATACATATACATATACATATACATATACATATACATATACATATACATATACATATACATATACATATACATATATATAAGTATAAGTGCTCCAAGTCTATTGGTTCTATGTACAGTGACGGAAAAAAGAAATCGTCAGGGTGGCGCTATTGTCGGACAATGGCAATGAGCCTTTCTAAACCGGTTGATTGCCCGACAATAGCGTCATCATTTTCTTTTTCCCTTTACTTAAGTTATCCTTCAATAAACACACTAGTTTTCATTATTAGTTCAATAATTGAATCGTTTATTTTGAAAGTAGTCTAAGTCCAATTATATTTAAATTGAGATAGAATTATTATAATTTTTATAATGGTAAAGAATTCTAACAGAGAATCACTTAAACTGATTAAAAATGTTTTATCAAAAATGAACCGTATAATATTTTCTATAAGACATCAATGAATGAGAACGTAAATTTTAAACTCCTGAATTTATTACTACCTGGGTAGAATAAAAAAGTTTGAAAATATTGTAATGACATCACTGGATAAAAAAATATCAAACAAATAAAAATTCAATGATTAGAAGTTGACTCCGTCCCATAGACTCCAGCTAGTCCCGGGACTTGAACACGAGACCACGAGAATGTGAGCCAGCTACGCTTCCTCCCACCCTGTGGCGCTTTCTAGTACGATATGTAATTAAAAAAATACTTTTAAAATAAAATATATTATGTTATTGAGTGTTGTAAAGATATGTAAAATAAAATGATTATTTTTTTCAATTTGGAACATTTCAAATTATGTTGAATGGACTTGAGTTTCTTCTAATTCTATTAAAAATCTGATTGTTAATTTTGAAAGAGATCTAACTTCATTCATTGTATAAAAACACATAAAAACACTTAATAATTGCTTTTATTTTAAAAGACACTATAAATTTAACTCATCATTAGATACACTTAACTCATTAGTATATTATATTTTTAATTGGATTGAAACACAAACCCTTAAATATCTCAATTTAAGTATAAATGGACTTATGCCACTTTCAAAATAAACGACTCATATATATATATATATATACATGTATACGTATTGGCAGTGAATCTTTTGAAATTTTCCTTACTTACTTCTCTAGAAAACATTTGGCATTAATATTTATTTTATCATATCAATTATAATTTTATATATATATATATATATATATATATATTAAATTCAATCTCAATTGACGGGCTTAAAATAAAAATTATCAATCGAATAATTAACATAAAATAAAAAGTAAAAAAAAATATTCATTAATAAATAAATAGCGAATGGATAATTGAAAATTCTATTCAAGCCCAAATTTATTTAAATTGTATTGAGCCCACTTAATGAAAGCCTTTTGAAATATTTTATATAAACAAATTCCCCGTTAAATTATTATTTATTCAAAAAGACTCTTTGTATTTATTTAAAGAGATTAACAGCAAATCACTTTTCATATATTAATAATATGTAATTCTGTCATTGAAATTTGACCAAGCATAATGAAAATTTTCTAGTATTGAAAATAATTTCAATTAAATGGAATATTTAATAAAGCAGAAATATATTATATCTATATATCTATATGTCTTTAAATTGATATATAGATAAATATATCTATATATATAAAAAAAGGTTTTTGTCTGCACATTGCTCAGAATTTAAAATTTTTTGCATATCTTCGCGTTTCATGACCTCTAGAATCCAAAAGTGACTTTAGAATTTTTCATGTCTGTCTGTCTGTCCGGAAAATTACTATTTTTTAGACTCAGAATTGTCTGAACCGATTTCTTTGAAATTACATCACAATATTCTTATATACCCCTAGAGTAACATAGGCTATAAATTTTATTAATATTTAATCAATAACCGCAGAAATTATTTTTTTAAAGTTTATATAATTCTCCGTGTTGTTCATTCAAGAGCCTGGTGTGGCCCACTGGCTCTAGCGGAATCATTTTAAACAATGAATTATCATAGCGATTCCCAATCAAAGAATTATTATAATATTTCATTTTTTATTTTAAATTCTAATATTTAAATATCAATTCAATTAAATCATTTATTCTAAAAGTTCCCATTTTAATTAATTTAATAAAATATTTAGACGGGAAACGCCTGTTATCTTGCAATAAAGAGGCTTATCTCATCAAAATTATTATCAAAGGGAATATATAAAAAAATTATTTTGCCTGTTGCATTATATGGGTGGGAGACATGGTCTATGACCCTGGGAGATGAGAGTAGATTCAGAGTATTTGAGAATAGGATTCTTCCCTGCATTTATTGGCCAAAGAAAGATGAGGTCACCGGGGAATGGGGGAGACTGCATAACAAGAAATTGCATGGTCTCTCTGCATCTTCAGAAATAGTTAGGGTTATAAAAGGGAAAAAGCTGCGATAGGCAGGGCACGTGGCTTGAATGGGAGAGGAAAAAGATATTGGTGGGGAAAACGTCCTCTTGGAAAACCAAGGACGAGTAGGAAGGGACGTAAGAGAGATGGGACAAGGGCTCAGGAGAAATGTGGTTGTTGCGACCAAGAACTTTCGAGTATCTTTGAGCCACATAGATAGATAGATATAACATATACAATAATAATAATATATATAATTAATTTACTGATTAAATTAAAATATATTTTAAATAAGAACACAAAAAGAAATGAATGTTTTATGTAATATACTGATTGAAACAAAATGGATGAAATCCTTTACTACTTTCAACCAAATAATATGTACCACTCGGGGGTACAGGGGGCAGAGCCCCCGTCTAGGTGTGAAGAGCACCGAAGGCGCTCTGAGCAGCTAGTATTTATATATAAATGGGTTGTAAATAGTTTTCCAAATGGAATCCACTTATAAAAAAAACAATGGTAATTGTCCAGATTAGTTGTCATCTCATGGATATCTATAAAACTTTACCAGTGGATTCCTTTTTTAATTCAAAAGAAACTTTCCTTATGCAATATTTTTCGGTCTCTACTAGTTTACGAAATAAATAAAGAATTTTTTTAAGTTTGACAGATTAGCGAAATGTACAGTCATTAAGTAGTTTTATTGACTAATTCACTAATTATTCACTTATTCACTAATTTTCGGTTGAGTTTGGATATAGGAAAATTTTTTAATTAATTAATTTTTTTAATTTTTCTATATCCAATCCGAACTAAAAATAAACAGAAAATTAGTGGAGTCCTCTGCTGGTCAAATGGATGGTATAGATTAGAGGGACCTCACACCTCGCAGAATTTGATGAAACTTCGCCAGTTGATTATTTGATTAATTCTAAGAAACTTTTTCCTTGCGCAATTCTTGGGTAAACTTCTAGTTTTCGAGATAAAAAGAATTAAAGATTGGATATAAATTAGATGGTTATGAATGTCGAAATGTGCAGCCATTAAGTAATTTTTATTGACTAATTCACTAATTATTCACATATTCACTATTTTTTTGTTTTTTCTGTACGGTTTGGATATAAGGAAATTATTTAATTAAATAATTTTTTAATTTTTCTATATATAATCCGAACTGAAAAAACCGAAAATTAGCCGCGCCCTCTGCTGGTCAAACTGATAAGACATGGTAGCTAAATGGGATATCAATGGATTTATATCCAATCTTTAATCCTTTTTATCTCGAAAACTAGAAGTTTACCCAAGATTTGCGTAAGGATAAAGTTTCTTAGAATTATTCAAATAATCAACTGGCGAAGTTTCATCAAATTCTGCGATGTGTGAGGTCCCTCTAATCTATAATCTATATCTATAATTTTTATCCCGTAAACAAGAAGCGACCCGGAAAAATTGTATGAGGAAAGTTTCTTTGGAATTAACAAAGGAATCCACTAGTAAAGTTTTATACAAATCCATGACATGATAACTTATCTGAACAATTACCAAACAAAATAAAATGTAAGGATGTTAAATAATTTTTATCAAATTAAAAAACAAAGACCAAAAACAATGATTTAAAGATTTAAACTCTTTCAAGTGGTTGATCAGAGAAACACTCTAGGAAACAATTCCCGCATAATTTTAATTTAGAAAAAAAAAACTATAATCACATTTTTTTGCCTAAAATGTTGCAGCTAGATTGCGAATATAGTAAATCTTCAATTAATAAGAAGAGAGTTTTTTTTTTAACAAAGAATCTCTCTCTTATCCAAAAGAAAAGAATGAAATGGTGTATATGAGTTTGAATTAGAATAATAATAATAAAAGTAATGATCCATGAGGGAGTGGAAAAAAAAAACTTTCAGCTTTTTTTTTATGTTCTTCAAGTGGAAAGATAAAGTAAAAGAGGCTTTCCAACCATAGGACCACCACTCCATATTTGAAATGTGTCCCAGAGGCAACATGAGTGGATTTCGATTTTCAAATTTTATCTTTTATATTCCATCTCACTTATAATACACAGGCTGAAAAAAAAATCCAAACATTAAGAATGTGTTGTGCTAAGTAAACATAAAACATTTGGATGCTTGCTAGTAACTCTACATGGATTAACTTAGAATTGTCTACATCATCCAATCAAATATTATTTAAATTCATGAATATATTTCAAGTACCATTGTAGATATTTAATAAAATTATATAGTTATTATTTCCACTCCTATTTAATCACTATACAGATAATACTCTACTAGAATTGGAGAATAATATTAAGATAAAAAAATCTGGAGTCTCCACTCGATTATCCCGGAAATTTGAATTGGATTAAATAACATATATTATATTTAAATTAAATTTAATTAATTAAATTATAAGTTTAAAATAAATAATATTTATTAAACCAGCGCGTGTTTGGATCTTTGTTGATGGCACCACGTCACGTGCTGGCGAGTGATTTGCAGTGTTAAAAAATGAATTCTGGTACTTTTAACGGTTCAATCAAGCTGAAATTCTATATATAGCAGCTTTATACAATTTTTAATCATGTGAAAAACTATCAAACATATATTTTTATTTTTACGGTCACTATAGAATAAAATAAGTTGACCTGTGGCCAGGTCCCAACAGGCTGACGGTTTGAAATAAATTAATTTCCAGCTACAGAAACAATTTCAAATAATTTTAATATATCTATTAATGTAATAAAAAACAGATATGGATATAACATAGATATTTTTAATTTTATTTTATTTATAATATATATGTAAGACCAGGCTGTGACGTCATGAATGGCTGGATGACGTCATATAATTTTAAATTAAGAAAAAAACTAATAAAAATGATTTTTCTCGAGGATAAAACCAATACAAAGTGCATGATTCGTGGTGATATGTAAACAATCTCCTTATGTGAAATTTGGTGCGAAAATAACCCTTCCCTTCCTATCGTCGATCGCTAATACTACCACTTCCGGTTTCCGGATTTGCACCAAAAGTTGATCAATTCATCCCACTGATGCATTAAGTAAATATACCAAATTTCATCAAAATCCGTTGAGCCGTTCAGGCTGTACACATCTATACGGACGGACGGACAGACATCATGCTAAAAATACTTTTACCGACCGACGATAGTAAGGGAGGTATTGTTTTCACACCAAATTTCACATGTGGAGATTTTTACATATCTCCACGAATCATGCATTTTCTTAACAGAAAAAAGTATTTTTAGCATGATGTCTGTCCGTCCGTCCGGCATTGTGACAGATCATGTCCGATTTTACCTTACCTGTAGACATTAAATTTCAAACAGATATATATATTTATATACAAAGCTGAATACTAATTATTTAATTTAATAATAATAATTCTTATTAAGACCCTACAGTGGTTTAGTGGTTAGCACGACAGTCTACCACATTGAAGACTCGAGTTCTGCCTTAAGGAAATTCAATAATTAATAATTTATCTTTAAAAAGCTCTGCGTGATCCTCAGAGTCTATCGGCAAATAATAATAATTATTATTATTATAAGAAATTAAATTGTTCATTGAAAAATAAAAAAAAACAAAAATAAATGAAAAATCTCAAATTATAATATATTTGAATTTCATTGACGTTAATTAAATTTGTCATGTGTTTCAATTTTATTGGAAATTGTATTTTTGAGACAAAATAATAATATCATCCGAGACAAGTGGTTAATGAGGACGCAGAGGATTAATTTGGTCTGATCGTTATTCCAATTATTTCGTTATTGCCGAGTGGATAATCAAACCATAGAATCACCTATTATTAGTAGTACTACTACCATGACAGAGGAAATGTCGGGACAAATTTACACACAAATGATTGGATAAAAGATCGAACTGATGGCTTGGAGTATAAAAATTTGTTCCCATGTCACACCAATAATTGTTTCCTATGCCATCCATCCGGGTTCAATAGCAAATTCAATTGCAATGCTTGGATACTGGAAACCGCCATTTGATTGTTTATTAAATGGTCCAATTCAAAAAACACAATTCACGCTTTTTCTTCTTTTTTTTTCATTTTTTTTTTTTTATTTTTTTTTTTATTTTTTATTTTTCACATTTGATCTTTTCACTATACAATAAAAATATACGATTATTAAACCCGATTATTTTTTTTTAATTACTTTCATGACAGAAACTTTATCTCATCTTTTTTTTTTATAAATGATCACACGATGGATTGGCAACATAAACGGGACTAAAAATAACATAGAAAGAAGGAAAATGGAGAAAATATTTTATTGTAATATTTTTTATAGGATACCCAGTCTTAATCAAGATAATGTATTAAATAATATATCCACATGTAAATATATAAATGTATTATTATTATTATTATTATTTTCCTCAGAAATCCTCAACACTCTCTAGTGTCAGTTAATTCTTTTTTGAGAACTAGGCTCACGGTTGCGATGGAGAGGGAATTCACCCTAACCCACAACAACCTTTATATTTCCTTTATGGCATTAGGACTTTTCTAAGAATATAACACGTTTGTAGAATAACTGCTTTCTGGATAATGATGGAAAGTTTATCCGATAGTCCTAATACCTTTAAATTATCTTTAAATTTCACTGGAGATACTCCCTCTACCGACATCACTATTGGAACTATCTTCACACTTGTCAGCTTCCACAGAGATTTCAGCTCCATAGCAAGGTTTTGATATTTGTAATATTTCTCCTTCTCGGTTTTTGAGACGTTGTGGGACAAAGGGATGCTCACCTCTATTATTGTTGCCTTTTTCTCTTTTTTATCAATCAACAGAAGGTCAGGGCGATTGTAATCAATAGATTTATCGGTTATTATGGGACAATCCCAATACAGCACATAGGAATCGGATTCTAAGACCGTGGGAGGTGAGTATTTGTAATAGGGTTCCGGGATAGTAATAAGGTTGCACTTAAGGGAAATTTGTATGTGGAGGATTTTTGCCACTTGGTTATGTCTACAAGTGTAGACATTATCCGCTAGAGCACTGCAACCACCAGTTAGATGTTCTACTGTTTCCCCAGGTTTCCCACATCTCCTACATCGATCAACTACGTTCAACTTGAGGATGTTTTTCTCATAATTACGCGTCCTGATTGTCTTGTCTTGAATTGCTGTGATAAATCCCTCTGTTGGTGGGAATAGGTAGCCCTTTTCAAACATTGATAGTGATGTCTCCCTATCGACATTGGGGTCACTCAATTGAGTGGGATATTTCCCATGGAGTATTTTATCTCTCCAGGATGTTATGAGGCTCTCATATGGTTCAACTACATCGTCTATTACCTGTTGCTTTAGTTGGAGTGGGGTAAATTTGTCTATTTTTACTAATCTATCGATCTTAGGATTAGCATGACATTGGAAATAGGAGCGCATCATTCTAATTTGCTTTTTGCATAGTTGCGAGATGTTTAATAGACCACGGCCACCATCTCTCCGAGCGAGATAAAGGCGTTCGATTGCTGACTTAGGGTGATGACAATTGAATTTATATAGCATTCGGCGAGTTAATCGGTCTAATTCATCCAAGTCCGCTTTGCTCCACTTAATTATGCCAAATGAGTAGGTAAGCAAAGGTACTGCCCAAGTATTGATCGCCTTAAACATATTTTTTGAATTCAACTTTGAGTTCAATAGCTTGGTCAGCCTAGACTTATATTTGGTGGTAAGCTCATTCTTCATAACTGTATGACTTATATTAAGGTTTTGTTGCATACCTAGATATCTGTATAGCTCTTCAGGTGTTAGTTGAGATATACCATGTATTATTAGATTTGAATGAGTTATCTTACCTCTAGCCACGTGAAGCATCGCGCACTTATCCATTCCAAAGTTCATTTTTATGTCATCACTGAACAATTTAGTGGTGTTAATTAATGTTGCCAATTCTCGCTCTGACTCACCATACAACTTGAGGTCGTCCATGTATAGAAGATGGCTATATTTCATTTTATCCTTTTTTTCCAATCTAAAACCTACTTCGGATCTGTTTAGTAGGGTAGATAGAGGGTTAAGCGCCAAACAAAACCACATTGGGCTTTTATTATTATTATTATTATTATTATTATTATATAATAAAATAATAATTAAAATAAACTTCAAAAATTTGAATTCATAATATCAATTCAAGTATTAATTATTGATAGATTGAATAAATTAATTAGAATAAAATAATATTTCCAATGAAAGGATTCAAGTAGTTGTGGTGATATTGAAGTAGATGGATAAATATTAATCTTAATATTCTTTAATATTTATTAATATTAGCAATTAAATTATCAGTGGTATAAGTTAATTGACCGGGTCGGGACTTCGGGAAAGTGTCTAGGATAGCCACGGGTAAAGAATAAACAGAGTATCTTTTATATAAAGAATTGAATATAATTGGAAAAGAAATATAGCAAATACAATAATAATGACAAACAGTAAAACGGATAACAGGAAAATGTAACAGACAGAATGAACGGAAGTATAAACTGAACAGAGAATCGGTGCGTCGGGTTGAATCGTGTATCGGAAATCGTAATGGATAGACAAGCGGAGGTCGGGTTCAGGAGAGTAATCAGATATTGAGCAAGCAAGGGTCGTTGTCGGGAGAATAATCAGACAATAGGATAGCGAGGTCGGGGTCGTGAGAGAGAACAGGTATTGGATAAACGGAGTCGGTAAGCGGTAGACAGAGGTTAACGGAGCGGATTGATGTGTCTCGGACGGCGGTTAGACAAGCAAGACCGACTCTTCGCCGGGGCTGCTTCCGCTAAGGAGAAAGATATAGAGAGAAGACAGTGCATTTCTCCACCCAGCGCTCAGTACGTCGCTCGACTGCCAGAGGCGCTGGTCGTGCCGCTAACATTAATATTCGTTAATAAAATAATAAATTATCATATAATTTTTATTTATATAATAAGATTATATAAAAATAAATATGGTAAACCATATGTGACCAATGTGCCAGTAATGACCATTTGATAGATCTTTGATTAAAAAATAAGCTTTTTAATTTCAAATTAAGCTCAAGATATCGATCAATATCAAGAAGAGCCTCTTCCGGATGGCTTATCAATGAAACAGGGACCAATCGCTGCATTTATATTATCATTATGAATTTTTTTAAAACATGAGGTAAGCGTTCTTGCATTTTAAGGTTCGTTTCTTATGCAAAACGTTAAGGATAGGCTTCACTTTATTTTCAAGAGATTATGTTTTATTTAATAATAATTTCAAATCGACTGACCAAGTCTCCGGTTTTGAACATAGACTCTCCTGGCTCCAGGTCTTGTTACAAAATCTCTGGGTTTAGCATTTTTTGGTTTAATATTAATATAAATACTGATATAACTCAAGTAAATGAATTTGAAGATGATTTGAATGGCCGTTTGAGTTTTCATGAATGTTATATTTATTTTGTTCATCATTACATGATGATTCTCCATAGTACTCTCTTGCAATTATAAAGCAACTCATTTACTAGTTCAAAGGTTCATCCTATTATTGAAAAATTAGTATTAAAGCTGACATACAGACTACAAGATAGTTTTTTTGGCAGCAAAGTAAAATTTGCTTTATCATATTTAAATGCTAGTGAGCAACAAAAATTTGTAGATGAAGCTACTGAAGTATACCAAAGATCTTTAGATTATATAAAGAAATATTATAATTTCGAATCATCCTCATTTAAATATTTTACTGTGATAAATATTAAAGAAAAGCGTTTGATTTTGTTTGATGACATTATAAAATGAGTAAACTCCTTGTAGCAACACATAAATGAAGATCTTTATGATGAAATAACAAAAGTAAATGATGTTTTATCCAACTTCTTGTTGAAAATTCGTCTATTGATCAAATTTGTGTAAAAATCTTGAATGTGCAAGTGGTTGTCCGCAACTGTTAAAAATAATTTCAAATGTATTATCAATACCTGTGAGTAACGCATAAGTAAAGCGAGTATTTTCTTTAATGTCCAACTTGTGGAACGATAAACGCACTAAAATGAGAGTAAATTTAGTCAAAGCTGAATTATGTACCCAATTAAATTTTAATATGACATGTGCAAGGAGTTTACTGAGTATCTTTCTAAAGAGGAACAAAAGTATTATTAAAATGTTGCCAGGTTAATAAAAATATAATTTCTAAAGTAGTTAGGTTTAATGTTATTTGCAATATATACCAGAGAGTTCCTATTTTTGAACATGTACATATCTGTAATTTATGAATAAATAAATTCTTCTTCTTCTTTCTCTTCTGTATAAGTGCAAGCACCTGTTCCACCAATATCTGTCTCAGACGTCGTGATGATAACTCTCCTTCCATTTTTGTTTTTGGTCTTCCTCGACTTCTGACCCCTTCAGGACGATTGGTAGCTACGATCTTGGGGAGATTGACATCTTCCATTCTGTCCATGTGAACGGCCCAGCATTTCATTCTCATGTCCACCCATTCGACTATGTCTATACTATAAATTATTTATTATAAATAAAAATATTTATTTATTGTTTATTTTCTTTTTACCACGTTTATCGTTGTTTTTCCTTTTATTTTTAAAAAATCTCCGGGTTTGGGCTAATTGAAATCTGGTTATCTTGATTTGAAACAAAAAATTGATACTACAAATTATATTAATCAATTTGAAATATTTTCTTAATGTGACTCGAAATGCGTCCGTTCAGCTTGGACTCTCGCACTCGACCATACATAAATTAAATTAGTAGAAATTATAAATTATTGATCTCATTTTTAGATAATATATCATTGATATAATCTACTCTATTATGTATTTTTTGCTTTTTTTAATTTCTTTATAATAATTTAAAAAATTTATACGTACCAGTGCTGGACCATTGTGCCAGTAATTGAGCATTTGATAGATTTATCATCAAAATAAGCTTTTTAATTACAAATTAAACTCGAGATATCGATCAATATCAAGAAGATTCGCTTCCGGATTTCTTATCAATGAAACAGTGACCAATCGCTGCATTTATAATATAATTATGAATTTTTTAAAACACGAGGTAAGCGTTCTTGCATATTAAGGTTCGTTTCTTATGCAAAACGGTAAGGATATGCTTTACTTTATCTTCAAAAGATGATGTTTTAATTAATAATAATTTCAAACCAAAAGTGCATTTCAATAGTTGATACTACAAATTATATTAATCAAATTGAAATATTTTCTTAATGTGAAGATTAACAATTATCAAGGTGGTGGTCCATTTCTGAAACAAATATCACACTTTTTTTAGAAATTGACCGGGGTGGTCCATTACTTATATTTTCATATTAATATAATAATAAATATCTTTTATTAAATTTATGAATTATTCAAATAAGAAAAAAAGAAAGAATAATTAGAAAAGATTAAAGATTAGCTGCTTTAGCGAGGCAGAGGAAAAAGAAATGAAGGAAAAAGTTGAATAGCGAAAAAAAACAAAAGGAGGAAAGACAGTTTGTAAGGAACAAACGAGTTAATATTTATAAATATTCTGACTTCAGTTTTAAAATATCACACAAATGAAAATAATTGTCTTAAAGTCAGTGATGAGGATCAGAAGGCTCTAAAATTCAATGGTTGCATGTTAGAAAAAAGATAAACAAATACATTCCCGAAAAAATCACAAAATTTCCTGAAGAAGAAACTACGATTTCATCAATGGAAAATACAAGATTTACATTTATGGAAATATCCAAAACCGGCTGTCATTCTTGATCACAATTGGAATGGCGTAGCACCTCGAGCAATATACAAAACAAGAAATGTTGACTAATTCCTGATTTAACCTGTAAATATAAAGAAGAATTAAAATAAATTATTAGAAATTATAAAAAATATTAATAAAACCAATCCTCAGGGTATTTTATTACATTTATTTATTTTAAACCCATTTTAGGTTGATGGTCAATTACTAGAACGAAAAATACGTATAAAAAATATTTAGATATACATTAACCAAATGTTTGTGTTATAGTGGTAATTAAAAATAGTTATCCAATAGGTTAGCACTTGTTTTGTTGTTATTCACACTTTTATTACAGAATAATAGTGTTTTTTTATGAAATTTCTCAAAAGGCGGACCACCACTGTTACGTGGATTCAATTTTAGTCATAATTCATCTTCATCTTCTTTCATATAATAAATATATAAGTAGACATATTCAAGTATCGTAGTTAGCCTGTTTATGAAATTAAACATTCTTATCGATGGTTATTGAGTTACCACATTACTTAGATAGAAGCATATTATGTGGTTACATTGCCCACTCCCACCATGAGGATGTGTCAAGATTGCAATTTTGGGAGTAGATGAAGGAAACATCAGATAAGATTTCGGGTGGTAATATCAACCATAAAGATGGTTAGGCCACTTTGATATCATTTGCTTAAAAGAAAAGATTGAAAGTATTAAAAGAATATAGACAGCTGTAAAAAGGCCATTAGATAATAATTGGTCTTACTGTATACTGTTATTGTATTGAGCAGTGGTTTCCAAACCTTTTTGGCCAAGCGCTCCCTTTCCAGAAAAAAAATTAATCAGGGCCCCCTGAAAAATAACTTTTTTTAATTTTAATAATAATTAAACATATTAAAGATAAATGTACCTATTCGCAAAATATTATTAATAAAGGTGTAAATTAGAAATATTGAATTATGTATCTATTAATTGAACTCAGAATAGGAAAGTAATATACAAGTAATTTTCCCTAAATACACCATTACCGCCCCCCCCCCCCTGGATCGCTGCAGCACCTGCAGGGGTCTGTAGCGCCCACTTTGAGAATCACTGGGATAGAGGACTGACTACTTTAAATAAATACTATACATATATACAAAGATATCACTATAAATAAATAAATAAATAAATAAACTCTGTGTATCTATATATAGAAGTGATAATTATTTAAATCTCTAGTCGTGAATTTGGTGGCAATTATTACATCTTCTATTTATGTCACTACTCGAAATATATCTATCATTTTCTAAACAATTTTTTGTTAAAACATTGTATATGAAATATCTGTATTGATTTGAATTAATTGGACCTAAAAGAGGTAAATTATGTATTTTTTGAAAATCATAATAGCAAACAAATACACCTCAGCTTAAACTATCATTTTGATTGCAGCATGAAGGATAAACAACGACCTATTCGTTATTAATTCCTAATTTTAAATTTAATAATTAAATAGCTAATTTCTGTTTCTTTGTCATTTGGGTTATTTGACTGGATCGGAACATTCCAATATTCTTTCCCTAACATCTATATAAATTAATATTCAATGATTGCCTATATAATTACACGGAAATAAAATTTTGGGTGTCTTATGGAAATCAAAAAGATTTGAATTATTTAAATATTGTGAAAGGTAACAAGGGAAATAGGTTGTGTTTTGTCCAACATTGGCGAAAGAAAAACCTTCATCCAACCATCCTATATTGAAATCTTTAGATATTTTTGATAAAAAAGACTAATTTCTACTGAATTTATAAAAATAATTTTTTCTCCGATATTCGAAACAAAAGAAAAAAGAAATTTGATGCGACTAGAAAGATTTGATTGATTGCAAATAAACATTTTTTGTCTTGATTAATGTGAAAAGGTCAAAGTAATAATAAAATTTGTTCATATTTACCAAATTAAAATTGAAAACAAAAAAAGTAATAAATTGAATAATTAATTGATAAAAACAATATCAAATAAAACGAATATCTGAAAAAAACTAAAAATTTGACAGGATTAGTATAATATATAAATGGTTGCAAAAAAACATTATTTATTTTGATTAATATAAAAAATTTAAAGAAATAATAAAATTTGTTCATATTTACCAAATTCCAATTGAAACCAAAAAAATAATAAATTAATTGATTAAAAATAATATCAAATAAAAAGAATATCTGAAAAAAACTTAAAAATTTGATAGGATTAGTAGAATATTTAAATGGGTATGTAATAAATTCTATTAAATTTCTTTTTTAATTTAAATTAAATAAATTGAAAATATTTTAAGGTTTTATTTACTTATTTTAGTATATAAATCTCAATCTGCAAATAAAATATTTTAAAATATTTAAGTATTTAAATATTTAACTTTTTACTTATATAAACATCCGGTTAACAACTACTAGTAGTTCGTCCAAGCCCCCGCTAGAGGGTCTCGAGCTCTGAATTAAAAAACTCATTTTTTGAAAATCTTAAAGTAGTTTGGAGAAATATAGGAAATATTTAATTAAATAAAACAAATAAAATTAATTTTAATAATTAATTGTTTTTAAATATATAACTATTCAGGTATTGAATCATTTTTATTGTAGTATTAAATATGAATCACACAACAAAACATAACTTCATAAATGAATATTTAATTATTGCCTAAATTATTACACGGAAATAAAATTTTGCGTGTATTATGGAAATCAAAAGGATTTAAAAAAATCGAAAAGATTTGAATTATTTAAATATTGTGAAAGATAACAAGGGAAATAAGTGGTGTCCGAAATATTTTCCAAATTTCTCACATAAAAAAACTTTCTAAAATATAATCATCCAAGCATCCTATATGGAAGTCTTTATAGGTATTTTTGAAAAATTTAATTTCCGGAAGGCGGATACCTGTATCTAAAGATTTTAAATCAAAAAGACTAATTTCTACTAATTATATAAAAATAATTTTAATTAACCTGATTTTTTTTTGACCAAAACTATTGGCGATGAATAAGCAGAATTACTTTCTTTAATTGTTCCCTTGGCGATTAAGTCGTCAATCTCGGCTTGCAGCTGTCTTAATTCATAGTAAGATACTCTCCTAGGTCTGAAATTAAAACATTTATGATTAGTTATAGGCTTAATGTCAACCTCTTGTTTATGCTGAGGTTCAGGAGGTTTTTCACAATTTAAATAAGTATTTAAAACATTTTCTAATTCATTATTATTGTTTATATTTAACTGAGGAGACGTTTTCACTTTCTCACTATCTATCATCATAAGTGAATTAATTTCTTCATCTAATTTAGAATGTTTCACTGGAATGTTCACGTCGACAAAATCAGCAGGTACTACATTAATTTCTTCATCTAATTTAGAATGTTTCACTGGAATGTTCACGTCGACGAAATCAGCAGGTACTACATTAATTCTTCATCTAATTTAGAATGTTTCACTGGAATGTTCAGGTCGACGAAATCAGCAGGTACTACTTGGCAGTTCAAGTGTTTCAATTACCAAAGTTGAAGATGACGATGCTGGCTGGTCGGGCTTTTTGTTATTTGGACAAGCAGAAACCTTATGTCCAAATTCTTCTATAAGATGTTCTTTAAGTTGGTTAAATGTCATAATGCCTTTGGTCGCTTGGATAAAGAGTTTTGCTAGCCCTGACAAGGACTTTTTGCCATAAATTAGTCTTTCCAAGTCGCACCAGCCCATAAGTTGCGGTATTTCTTCAAAATCACTTATCCACGTTTTGATTTGATAAGAATTATCTCCAGAAAAGAGTCGAATAGAATCTTGAAGGTCGCTAAAGCTCATGGCCACTTTGGGTATTGATGATGAGTGAATTGAATGATCTTCTTCAACTTCTTCATCAGTAGTATAATCCTCTTCTAACCTTTGCTCCATAAGGTTGTTTAAATCAGATAAACATGAGCAAAGTCTCTTGGCCAATTCATTTACATCACCGTCAGTACTAATATTAAGTAAGTGGCAACAGTTGATTAGTTTTTTCTTAGAAAAATCATTAATAATTTGAGCGCACTTACTTGTAAATTCTGTGGATTGGTCATCATAGCCAAATCCTTCGAATTTTAAAATTTTTCCTCTCTTTAACCTTTGTCCTTTTCCAAAAAGTAGTGTAAACAGGTCAAAGGCAATTTCTGGTAATGCATTCTTGATAAGTTTTTTAACAAGTTCGGAGTCGCCTAATTTCATCATCAAAAATTGCACGGGTTGATTAAAATATTTTTTTTTAATCAGTACCCCACACCTGATAAATTGTAAGAATAATATTGGGCGACGAATAATAAAATAAAAATAGATACGGATTAAATATAAAATTATATTTATTTATTTAGAATATATACAAGTACATAAGCGATATAGAGAAGCATAAACAACATAAAAAATCACATAAGTGCTTAACATAAGTTTTATTATCATAAAGAGCGTATGCAATTCTTAATCATAAGATAACATCTAAAAATAATAGGGCTTAACATAAGTTATAATATATATAATATATATATATATAATATATAATATATATATTTAAATACTTAAATATTTTAAAATATTTTATTTGCAGATTGTGATTTATATACTAAAATAAGTAAATAAAACCTTAAAATATTTTCAATTTATTTAATTTAAATTAAAAAAGAAATTTAATAGAATTTATTACATACCCATTTAAATATTCTACTAATCCTATCAAATTTTTAAGTTTTTTTCAGATATTCTTTTTATTTGATATTATTTTTAATCAATTAATTTATTATTTTTTTGGTTCCAATTGGAATTTGGTAAATATGAACAAATTTTATTATTTCTTTAAATTTTTTATATTAATCAAAATAAATAATGTTTTTTTGCAACCATTTATATATTATACTAATCCTATCAAATTTTTAAGTTTTTTTCAGATATTCTTTTTATTTGATATTATTTTTAATCAATTAATTTATTATTTTTTTGGTTCCAATTGTAATTTGGTAAATATGAACAAATTTTATTATTTCTTTAAATTTTTTATATTAATCAAAATAAATAATGTTTTATTGCATCCATTAATATATTTTTCTTCACTTCTTCTAATCCTGTCAATTTTTAGTTTTTTTTTCAGATATTCGTTTGTTTTCGATTATATGATTTCTAATCAATTAATTATAATTAATTATTCATTTTACTACTTTTTGGTTGTTGTCAAGGTTGGTTCATCAAATTATATTTTGTACTTTTTATTTACTAATTATTTATTTTATTTGAAAATCATTTTTTCTTTCTTTTTCAGATTGTCTTCAATAATTTTTTTTATTAATTTCTCTTTTTTTATCCTTTTTCTCTTTTTCTCTATAATTCCAAGATTATTGGCGGTACCGTTACTTACCCTAGAACTTGTGACAAATGTTTTCCTATTTACCAAGAAAGAAATTTTTTGCTAAACATGAATGTCACAAGTGTAATGTACCTGATGATGATCTAGGACAGTGTTGGCGAGCCTATGGCACGAAAATTTTGCTGGCACGTAAACCGTAAACCGTTTTATACACGTTTCTAAAACTCCATTGATTTGATTTTTGAATTAATTTGTTACAGTTGCATTTAATATGGCCAGTTTAAAACAAAAATTATCAGAAACAAGTAGCACAGCGTTCCGAAATTGGTGGACCGATATGTATGTATTGACAAAGGCAACAAAGCAGTATGTCTTTTATGTTCCGGGACAGTAGTATGCAGAACGTCATCAGTAAAACGCCATTTTGAAACAAAGCATAAAACACTCATTAAAAAAAGCAAGGACGAACAGAAAGAATTGATTGCCGGAGCAATTAAAAAAAGAAATACTCAGTCAAAATCTCTATTTAAATTTATCGACAGTCGTTCAAATATAACTGCTGCTAGCTTTTTGGCCTCCAACGTAATTGCCAAGTATGGAAAACCATTTAGTGATGGTGAATATTTAAAAGAAGCATGGTTTAAATGTTCTGTTTGAAGATTTTGAAAACAATGAAAAAATAATTCAAAGAATAAAAGATATGCCTTTGGTTAGAAGCTCGGTGAAACATAGAATTTTCGAAATGACGAAAAATATAAGACACCAGCAAAAAATAGATATTAAATCTTCAGGATTATATTGGCTCTGTCTGTAATGACATAACTGGATCAGCTCGTTTAGCAATTATTCGTTACTGCGCTAAAAATAATATCAAAGAAGAAATGATAAGTTTGTTCATCTTTAGCAGCATTAACAAGAAGAGTAGATATTTGCAATGCAGTAATAAATGCACTCAATGAAAGAGAATTATCTTTCCAAAATAGTTTCTGTAACAACTAATGGTGCTCGCAGTATGATAGGAGAGGTTATTAACTGGTATTGTTTTTTTATAAGACAAATATTATATCACTTATGTTTTTTGTTTGTTAACTTGCTTACTCAACGTATTGGACACTCAATTCTATTGCATCATACATCAGCAGGTTTTATGCACAAAGACCAGGTTTAAGCCATTGGAAGATATTAAGATTATTGCTAGCATCTTTAGCAGCATTAAAAAAAGAGTAGATATTTGCAATTGATCAATAAACAAATCATCAATCAATTAATGGACATCGAATGGCTTGCCAATTTAATGTTATTTAATGATTTTTTACTTAAATGAACTAAACGTAATACTACTAGGTGGCAACAAGACAGTTATTGTCATGTTTGATTTAATTAAAGCATTCGAAGCCAAATTAGAAATTTTCAATTGGGATTTTATTTCCAATAAAAACAAATATTTTCCAAATACAAAAAATATCTTTCTATATCTAGAATCTCACGAGAAACCTGATTAAGTTGAATTATCAAAGAAAATTTCTACAGTTATTAGTCGTTAATAGACGAATTTTCTTCAAGGTTTAAGCAATTCAAAGAATTTGCAGAAATATCAAAATTTATTTTATATCCAGACACTTAATTAGCACCGATCAATTGTAATTTGGTAAATATGAACCAATTTTATTATTTTTCTTTCAATTTTTTTGTTTTATTGCAACCATTTCTTCTAATTCTGTCAAATTTTTAATTTTTTTTTCAGAAATTATTTTTATTTTATATTATTTTTAATTAATTAATTATCCAATTGATTATTTTTATGGTTTCAATTTTAATTTGGTAAATATGAACAAAGTTTATTATTTCTTTAACCTTTTCACATTAATCAAGACAAAAAAATGATTATTTGCAATCAATCAAATCTTTCTAATCGCATCAATTTTCTTATTTCTATTGTTTCGAATATCGGAGAAAAAATTATTTTTATATAATTAGTAGAAATTAGTCTTTTTGATTTAAAATCTTTAGATACAGGTATCAGCCTTCCTGAAATTAAATTTTTCAAAAATACCTATAAAGACTTCCATATAGGATGCTTGGATGATTGTATTTTAGAAAGTTTTTTTATGTGAGAAATTTGGAAAATATTTCGGACACAACTTATTTCCCTTGTTATCTTTCACAATATTTAAATAATTCAAATCTTTTCGATTTTTTTAAATCCTTTTGATTTCCATAATACACGCAAAATTTTATTTAAGGGCACTTCTAGCGAATTGCGTTACTTCATGTACTGCATCGATTGTCGATCTTCTTTGTCTGAATCCATATTGATCTTCAGACAAACCCCCTGCTCGAACGATTTCTCTCGTAAGCCTATTTACAATTATTTTTTCCAAGATTTTTGCCTGGGTATCTATGAGACATATAGGTCTAAACGAGTTTGATTTAGATTTGGGGATCAGGACGGTTCTTGCAGCTTTCCATTGTTCTGGGAATTCGCCCGTAGACAAAATTCCATTAAACAGTCCAGTGAAGTATGTAGGGCGTGCTTTTATCGCCAGCTTGGTGACTTCGGGTGGTATGCCGTCCGGTCCGGGAGCCTTCTTGTTTTTTAGCTTGCCTGACGCCTCCATTACCTCCTCTTCAGAGAGGCCATGGAAGTCGTCCAGCTCTCTCTTTCCGAGCACCCAGTCGGGGGTTGTCCTCACAGGGAATAGCCCGCTTATGATTTCTAGCTTCTTTTCGGTGTCTAATTTTATTATCTTTTGGACTCCCAGCTTTTTAACAACTATTTTGTAGGCATCACCCCAATCATCTTGTTCCACGCTCTCTACTAGCTCCTTCCAGCATTGCTTCTTTGCATTCCTGATTGAGTCTCTTAAAGCAGTTCTAGCTGCACGGTACTCCTCGTATATCACGTTTGCAGACTCAGATTCAAAGGATCTTCTGCCTCTCATGCGTGTCCAGGCCCTCCTCTTGCGAATGCATTCGGATCTTAAAACTTTTATTGATGGGTTCCACCAATATACAGGTCTTCTGGTGTGGGTTGACTTACTCCCCAGTACCCTCCGGCATGCTTCCTGTATGGCCTTCGTCGAGTCTAATGCAGACTGTTCATTGAGCCTGTCCAGTTCTTGTTTTAGAACTTCTTCTAGCTGTTTTGCTTTATTTTCTTTAAACCGCCAGCCGGTAAATTTTATTTTTAGATCCTGAAAGCGTTTTTGTGGCTCATTAATTTCGAACGCGATTATTCTGTGGTCACTAAGTGACTCATCTTCGACAACTCTCCAGTTCATTATTTTACTGGCCAGACTCGTCGATACAAGTGTAATGTCAATGATGCTGCTTTGGGTGCCTCTGCAGAAGGTTGGTTCCGTTCCTTGATTTGCCACCGTCAGGTCATGTACGGCCATCCATTCAACTAGGAGAGTGCCCCTTCTGTCCTCTCTTAAAGACCCCCACGCGTGACTTTTGGCGTTAAAGTCTCCAGCTACTATTATGTCCCTGCCTCTGACATTTTGTAGATGTGCAGAGAGATCGTCTAGGAACTCCTCGTATTCCTCCCCTGTGGAATTGGGTGAGTGGTAACAGGAGAAGACCCAAACACCACCCGACTCTATCCACACGAAGCCCTTCCCCTTGCCGAAGCTCTCAATCGGAACATCCCTTCCACAGAGAGAAGCATTCTCGAGTTCATCGGTTGTCCATCTATCGCTTGTTCTTACGTGTGCTTTATTGGGCTCGCTTATGATCAAGATATTGGCGTCGTATTTTGTTGCTGTAGCGTAGATTAGATCTTGTGCTTCCCTACTCCTATTCAGCTTTGCTTGAAGTAAGATCACTGTCGGTTTTAGTCACGCCCTTGCTTACATTGGTTGTTGCGTCATTGGACACCTTGGCAGACGCGTTGTTCGTAGGTAACTCACAGTCGTTTTTCTGTGGACTGGAGGTAGAGCATTCCGCTTTGCTTTCCTCCCGGTTGGGCAGTGCCGTCTTCGCGGCTGTCTTTTTTGTTTTAAGAGATCCAACAGCTTGAGTCTTTACCCTGCTCCTGATATCCATGTCTAATGCTTTGTACTTTGGGCAAGCCATGGATGACGCCTGGTGCCCATGTTCGTTACATGCATAACAATGCGGTTCGTTGTCACATTCTTTCGCGTTGTGTTCTCCCTGGCAGCATTTTAGGCATTTGCCTTGCATGTTGGGTTGCTTCTCCGTACATTGCCTGGCATAGTGTCCAAATCTGTGACACTTGAAGCACTTAGTTGGTATGTGCATTTCTGTTACGCGGCAGTAGACCCACCCAATTAGCAATCTTTTAGAGTCTATTAGCCATTTAGCAGCCGCTGCGGGTAGATTCACAACAACCATCCTGGCTTTCCCTACTGATCTGATGTCGCCAACCAAATCTTCTTGTGCCTCTAGCCTACCTTCTCCCATCTTTTTTATTATTGCTTCTCTAATATCATCCTTGGTAGTGACATCGTCCATGTCTCTGACAATCACTTTCTTTTAATTTAGATGTAGTTCCTTGGGTTTGGCCATTCCCTCGAGACTCGCTATAACTGATCTTTTAAAAGCGTCTACTGTACCAGCGGATTTTTCATGTATGAGAAGTTTAACTCCCCCGTTTCTGGTCTTTTGGATTGCGTCGATGCGCATTCCATCCTGCATTTTCACATCCTTTTTCATTTTCATTAGGATTTTTGCATATGAGTCTCCTGAACAAAGTGGTTGGATCTCTAGGGCCTTTCTTTTGTTCCGCTTGTATTTTTTGGTTAGCCATCCTCCTTCGGAGTCTTCTTCCTCCTTATCATCATGCTGTCCTTTCGTCCTGTCCTTTTATACACGTTTCTAAAACTCCATTGATTTGATTTTTGAATTAATTTGTTACAGTTGCATTTAATATGGCCAGTTTAAAACAAAAATTATCAGAAACAAGTAGCACAGCGTTCCGAAATTGGTGGACCGATATGTATGTATTGACAAAGGCAACAAAGCAGTATGTCTTTTATGTTCCGGGACAGTAGTATGCAGAACGTCATCAGTAAAACGCCATTTTGAAACAAAGCAGTTTCTGTAATGACATAACTGGATCAGCTCGTTTAGCAATTATTCGTTACTGCGCTAAAAATAATATCAAAGAAGAAATGATAAGTTTGTTCATCTTTAGCAGCATTAACAAGAAGAGTAGATATTTGCAATGCAGTTATAAATGCACTCAATGAAAGAGAATTATCTTTCCAATATAGTTTCTGTAACAACTAATGGTGCTCGCAGTATGATAGGAGAGGTTATTAACTGGTATTGTTTTTTTATAAGACAAATATTATATCACTTATGTTCTTTGTTTGTTAACTTGCTTACTCAACGTATTGGACACTCAATTCTATTGCATCATACATCAGCAGGTTTTATGCACAAAGACCAGGTTTAAGCCATTGGAAGATATTAAGATTATTGCTAGCATCTTTAGCAGCATTAAAAAAAGAGTAGATATTTGCAATTGATCAATAAACAAATCATCAATCAATTAATGGACATCGAATGGCTTGCCAATTTAAAGTTATTTAATGATTTTTTACTTAAATGAACTAAACGTAATACTACTAGGTGGCAACAAGACAGTTATTGTCATGTTTGATTTAATTAAAGCATTCGAAGCCAAATTAGAAATTTTCAATTGGGATTTTATTTCCAATAAAAACAAATATTTTCCAAATACAAAAAATATCTTTCTATATCTAGAATCTCACGAGAAACCAGATTAAGTTGAATTATCAAAGAAAATTTCTACAGTTATTCAGTCGTTAATAGACGAATTTTCTTCAAGGTTTAAGCAATTCAAAGAATTTGCAGAAATATCAAAATTTATTTTATATCCAGACACTTAATTAGCACCGATCAATTGTAATTTGGTAAATATGAACCAATTTTATTATTTTTCTTTCAATTTTTTTGTTTTATTGCAACCATTTCTTCTAATTCTGTCAAATTTTTAATTTTTTTTTCAGAAATTATTTTTATTTTATATTATTTTTAATTAATTAATTATCCAATTGATTATTTTTATGGTTTCAATTTTAATTTGGTAAATATGAACAAATTTTATTATTTCTTTAACCTTTTCACATTAATCAAGACAAAAAAATGTTTATTTGCAATCAATCAAATCTTTCTAATCGCATCAATTTTCTTATTTCTATTGTTTCGAATATCGGAGAAAAAATTATTTTTATATAATTAGTAGAAATTAGTCTTTTTGATTTAAAATCTTTAGATACAGGTATCCGCCTTCCGGAAATTAAATTTTTCAAAAATACCTATAAAGACTTCCATATAGGATGCTTGGATGATTATATTTTAGAAAGTTTTTTTATGTGAGAAATTTGGAAAATATTTCGGACACAACTTATTTCCCTTGTTATCTTTCACAATATTTAAATAATTCAAATCTTTTCGATTTTTTTAAATCCTTTTGATTTCCATAATACACGCAAAATTTTATTTCCGTGTAATAATTTAGGCAATAATTAAATATTAATTTATGAAGTTATGTTTTGTTGTGTGATTCATATTTAATACTACAATAAAAATGATTCAATACCTGAATAGTTATATATTTAAAAACAATTAATTATTAAAATTAATTTTATTTGTTTTATTTAATTAAATATTTCCTATATTTCTCCAAACTACTTTAAGATTTTCAAAAAATGAGTTTTTTAATTCAGAGCTCGAGACCCTCTAGCGGGGGCTTGGACGAACTACTAGTAGTTGTTAACCGGATGTTTATATAAGTAAAAAGTTAAATACTTAAATATTTTAAATTAATTATTTAATTGATTATTTTTATGGTTTCAATTGTAATTTGGTAAATATGAACAAATTTTATTATTACTTTGACCTTTTCACATTAATCAAGACAAAAAATGTTTATTTGCAATCAATCAAATCTTTCTAGTCTCATCAATTTTCTTATTTCTATTGTTTCGAATATCGGAGAAAAAATTATTTTTATAAATTCAGTAGAAATTAGTCTTTTTTATCAAAAATATCTAAAGATTTCAATATAGGATGGTTGGATGAAGGTTTTTCTTTCGCCAATGTTGGACAAAACACAACCTATTTCCCTTGTTACCTTTCACATTATTTAAATAATTCAAATCTTTTTGATTTCCATAAGACACCCAAAATTTTATTTCCGTGTAATTATATAGGCAATCATTGAATATTAATTTATATAGATGTTAGGGAAAGAATATTGGAATGTTCCGATCCAGTCAAATAACCCAAATGACAAAGAAACAGAAATTAGCTATTTAATTATTAAATTTAAAATTAGGAATTAATAACGAATAGGTCGTTGTTTATCTTTCATGCTGCAATCAAAATGATTGTTTAAGCTGAGGTGTATTTGTTTGCTATTATGATTTTCAAAAAAAGCATAAATTTTTAGTTTTTTTTCAGATATTCTTTTTATTTGATATTATTTTTAATCAATTTATTATTTTTTGGTTCCAATTGGAATTTGGTAAATATGAAGAAATTTTATTATTTCTTTAAATTTTTTATATTAATCAAAATAAATAATGTTTTATTGCATCCATTTATATATTTTTCTTCACTTCTTCTAATCCTGTCAATTTTTAGTTTTTTTTCAGATATTCGTTTGTTTTCGAATATATTATTTGTAATCAATTAATTATAATTAATTATTCATTTTACTACTATTTGGTTGTTGTCAAGGTTGGTTCATCAAATTATATTTTGTACTTTTTATTTACTAATTATTTATTTTATTTGAAAATCATTTTTTCTCTCTTTTTCAGATTGTCTTCAATAATTTTTTTTATTAATTTCTCTTTTTTTATCCTTTTTCTCTTTTTCTTTATAATTCCAAGATTATTGGCGGTACCGTTACTTACCCTAGAACTTGTGACAAATGTTTTCCTATTTACCAAGAAAGAAATTTTTTGCTAAACATGAATGTCACAAGTGTAATGTACCTGATGATGATCTAGGACAGTGTTGGCGAGCCTATGGCACGAAAATTTTGCTGGCACGTAAACCGTAAACCGTTTTATACACGTTTCTAAAACTCCATTGATTTGATTTTTGAATTAATTTGTTACAGTTGCATTTAATATGGCCAGTTTAAAACAAAAATTATCAGAAACAAGTAGCACAGCGTTCCGAAATTGGTGGACCGATATGTATGTATTGACAAAGGCAACAAAGCAGTATGTCTTTTATGTTCCGGGACAGTAGTATGCAGAACGTCATCAGTAAAACGCCATTTTGAAACAAAGCATAAAACACTCATTAAAAAAAGCAAGGACGAACAGAAAGAATTGATTGCCGGAGCAATTAAAAAAAGAAATACTCAGTCAAAATCTCTATTTAAATTTATCGACAGTCGTTCAAATATAACTGCTGCTAGCTTTTTGGCCTCCAAAGTAATTGCCAAGTATGGAAAACCATTTAGTGATGGTGAATATTTAAAAGAAGCATGGTTTAAATGTTCTGTTTGAAGATTTTGAAAACAATGAAAAAATAATTCAAAGAATAAAAGATATGCCTTTGGCTAGAAGCTCGGTGAAACATAGAATTTCCGAAATGACGAAAAATATAAGTCACCAGCAAAAAATAGATATTAAATCTTCAGGATTATATTGGCTCTGTCTGTAATGACATAACTGGATCAGCTCGTTTAGCAATTATTCGTTACTGCGCTAAAAATGATATCAAAGAAGAAATGATAAGTTTGTTCATCTTTAGCAGCATTAACAAGAAGAGTAGATATTTGCAATGCAGTTATAAATGCACTCAATGAAAGAGAATTATCTTTCCAAAATAGTTTCTGTAACAACTAATGGTGCTCGCAGTATGATAGGAGAGGTTATTAACTGGTATTGTTTTTTTATAAGACAAAAATTATATCACTTATGTTTTTTGTTTGTTAACTTGCTTACTCAACGTATTGGACACTCAATTCTATTGCATCATACATCAGCAGGTTTTATGCACAAAGACCAGGTTTAAGCCATTGGAAGATATTAAGATTATTGCTAGCATCTTTAGCAGCATTAAAAAAAGAGTAGATATTTGCAATTGATCAATAAACAAATCATCAATCAATTAATGGACATCGAATGGCTTGCCAATTTAAAGTTATTTAATGATTTTTTACTTAAATGAACTAAACGTAATACTACTAGGTGGCAACAAGACAGTTATTGTCATGTTTGATTTAATTAAAGCATTCGAAGCCAAATTAGAAATTTTCAATTGGGATTTTATTTCCAATAAAAACAAATATTTTCCAAATACAAATTCTATTAAATTTATTTTTTAATTTAAATTTAATAAATTGAAAATATTTTAAGGTTTTATTTACTTATTTTAGTATATTTTTTTTTTTTTTTATATTATTTCAGAAAATATACAATCTGCCTATTTTAATATAGGCAATAAGTAATTTTTATACAAAATGAAATACAAACAATACATACATATCATTGGCAATACAATATCATGCCAAGCAACATATTTGCACTTGACACACACATATTAGTTTTAAATATTATACACTAAACACACACACTCATCCCGAACATTTCATAAACACGCACTTCACTTTGTCACACATGAATGTCAAAATTTTCTATTAACGAGATCCAATATATCATATCTTTTTAATCTCTTGATTGTATCATCCCTAACTAGTAATTTTTTAACTAACACATTTGGATGGTTTTCCATTTTTTTAATATACTTTTCACTTAGGATGTTTATTTCATCATTTAAGTTTTTAATTTCTAAGTCCCTTTGTATGAATCTAATTGGAACATACCACGGGGCTCTTACAAGATTTTTAAGTGTTTTGTTTTGAAAACTTTCAATTTTTTTTATGTTAGTTTTTGAGGCTGATCCCCAGAGTTGGATCCCATACAACAGTTTTGGTTTGATTATGGATTTGTATAGAAGAACTTTGCTTTCTAATCCTAGGCTAGAATGTCTCTCTAAAAGCCAATATAGTTTTCTATACTCTTCCCTTGAGTGGACAATTCTAGCTGAAATATGTTTTTTCGAAGTCAAGCGCCTATCTAGATGGATTCCTAGGTATTTTGCCTCATCTTTTTGCGGAATGATAGATTTATTCATGTATATTTGTGGGCATGTTTGCCTATTTAAGGTGTAGGTGACAAATATAGATTTGGTTGCATTTATCTTTAACCGCCATCTTTTAAACCAAAGATATAACATATCGAGATGAGTTTGAAGTCTTTCAGATACGACATTATGATTTACATTTGTTGAAATGATTGCAGTATCGTCAGCGATTGTTGCTATGTCATTATAAGGAGAGAGAGGCATGTCTATCATATATAATAGGAAAAGGGCTGGCCCTAGAATACTACCCTGAGGGACTCCTGCTCTAATTTGCATTAAGTTGGAGGAAGAACACCCATATTTAACAAAAAAGTGTCTATTCGATAGATAAGACTCTAATAATTGATAAAATGTGTCTGGTAAATAGTTTTTAATTTTATAAATTAACCCTGTGTGCCAAATTTTATCAAAAGCCTGTGTTATATCAAGATATACTATTCCACAGTAAGATTTACTTTCAAATGCATCTTTAATTTTTTTAACTACTCTATGCACCTGTTCGATAGTAGAGTGTTCTTGACGAAAGCCGAATTGATATTCAGGAATTATATTTGTTAAGTAAGGCTTTAATTCTCGGAATAAAATTTTTTCCAAGATCTTTCCCAAAATTGGGAGAAGACTAATAGGCCTATATGATGTTAATTCATTTGGATTTTTACCTGGTTTTGGTATCATTATAATTTGAGCTACTTTCCATAATGTTGGAAAGTAATTTAATTTAATTATAGCATTATAAATATTTGCAATAAAAATAAAGGCTATTTTGGGAAGTTCTTTTAATAATTTGCCTGAAATCAGATCATATCCAGGAGATTTTTTATCTTTTATATTTTTAATTTCGTCAAGAACCTGCTCAAGTTTGATTTTTTTAAATCTATGGGGGTCCTTATGTAATTTACTAGTTTTTATGATGATTTCATCACACTTGTATTTATTTTCATTTTCAGGGGGTTCATTGAACACATTAAATAAGTGCTTAGCAAAAGTATCTACTTTTTCTTTCTCACCTCTAGCCCATCCCTTAGAAGTTTTTATTGGTGGAATTTAGGTTTGGGGTCTTTTTAAGGTCTTAGTTGCCTTCCACAAAGAGTAATTGCTTTCTTCCCCTGGACTAAGGTTACTTAAGTATTTCTGAATACCTTTTTCTTTTTCAATTTTTAATATTTTTTTTAAATTTTTTATACATTTATTTAGAGTTTTTTTATCCGTAGGGGACCTTGTCTTTTGCCATCTCTGTCTAGCTTTGCGTTTTTCATCTATTTTGTCCTTAATTAATTGAGAACTAAGGTTTTTTTGATTTTTAATATTTGCTATGGGGGTAGATTGCAGAGAAGCTTTTTGAATTATTTTTGTTAAGTTGTTTATATTATCCTCAATATCATATTTGTCTTTTATACAAATATTGAGGTTTATATTTTTTGTTATTAAATTTAATAAATTGAAAATATTTTAAGGTTTTATTTACTTATTTTAGTATATAAATCACAATCTGCAAATAAAATATTTTAAAATATTTAAGTATTTAAATATTTAACTTTTTACTTATATAAACATCCGGTTAACAACTACTAGTAGTTCGTCCATCGACAGGACCATTGCTCTCTGTGGAACACCGAAGAGCCCGCCTTGCCTTTGCCAAAAAATACCGCCACTGGACAGAGTCTCACTGGAAAAACATTTTGTTTTCAGATGAGTCCAGATTCAATTTATTTGGACCAGATGGCCGTCTTTTTGTTTACAGAAGACCCGGCGAGCGTTACGCACAATGTAACATGGTTCAGTTTGGAGGAGGATCAGTGATGGTATGGGGTGGCATATCTTTAGAGGCAGGTATTTTTGAAAAATTTAATTTCCGGAAGGCGGATACCTGTATCTAAAGATTTTAAATCAAAAAGACTAATTTCTACTAATTATATAAAAATATTTTTTTCTCCGATATTCGAAACAATAGAAATAAGAAAATTGATGCGATTTGAAAGATTTGATTTATTGTTAATAAACATTTTTTTTTTGTCTTGATTAATGTGAAAAGGTTAAAGAAATAATAAAATTTGTTCATATTTACCAAATTACAATTGTAACCATAAAAATAATAAATTGAATAATTAATCGTTTAAAAATAATATCAAATAAAAAGAATATCTGAAAAAAACAAAAAATTTCATAGGATTAGTAGAAGAATATTTAAATGGGTATGTAATAAATTCTATTAAAGTTCTTTTTTAATTTAAATTAAATAAATTGAAAATATTTTAAGGTTTTATTTACTTATTTTAGTATATAAATCACAATCTGTAAATAAAATATTTTAAAATATTTAACTTTTTACATATATATTAACAACTACTAGTAGTTCTTCGAAGCTTCCGCAAGAGTGTCTATGGCGCCATTAAATAAACAAAAATCTCCCTTAATTTAAAAATGAACTTTTAATAGCATATATTTCTCATTTTTTCCTTTAATATTATTATTTTTAAATAAATCCATTTTTTAACTGTTTCTGTCCATTAGATATATTTAATTTTTCTATTCATCATTTTACATTATGTAATTATAAAATTTCAGAAAAATAAAAGAAAATTTTATAATCTAGATACTAAATTATTTGAAATAAATATTTAGAAAATTTAGAAAAATTTGCTGTCGAAATATATTTCCATCTAATCATATTATACTTACAAATATCTCTTATCTATGTATATAAAAATCCTTCTAAATCACTGAATAGTCGCATGAATGAATATCAACATGGAATCTATAATAATAAAAGCAAGTGTAATGTGTCTGTCTGTTTGTTTGTTTGACCGAGCTCTCCAGCAAAAACTATCGCACGCAGGGACCTGGAATTTTTTACACGGAAGCACAAAGGGGCTGGCCACCAGACCTCGAAGCCCGATTTTCGATTTTTTAATTAGAAAAATTTTAAAAAAATTATAAAGAATATTAATTAAAAATAGTTTAGTTACCATACTAGATCATAGAGGCGCTGGTGGCGATAATTTGGCGGTAATTTAAATTCTGAGCAATGTGCAGATAAAAATCATTTTATATATCTATTGATATTTACAATATCTCAATTGATCTTATTGGCCTTTTAAACTTTGAAAACATTCACATTACGGCTATAATTTAATACTATTAATTTTTAAGATTATGTGTGTAAATTATTTTAATTAAGAAAATTTGATCTCATAATTGGATTTTCACGTAAGATTTTAATATATAATATATTTTTTAATATTACTTTTATAGTAGTTTAGTGTTATGCTAATTTTATATTTTATTTTTATTTTGTTTACTCTGATTTTTTTTTAAATAAATTAATAACATTTAAAGTAGCATAAAAAAATTAATCGAGGCAGGAAAATTGATGGGGTTTGAAATTAATAGTGATAAGACAAAATAATTAGTATCAGAGAGAATAATATTTGCAAAGAATTTAAATCGAGGTTGCAATCGGGAAATTATTATCAATGGGGATCAAAATTATTAAATTATAGGTCATAAAATAGAGAAGGCTGGGGCCGACAGGGCACATGGCTAGCATGGGAGAGGAAAATATATTGGTGGGAGTTCGATTGGAAAACGTCTGTTTGGAAGACCAATTGTGAACAGGGTGGACAATGTAGGAAGGAACGTGAGAGAGATAGGATAGGGTAGGAGTTAGATGGTTATAGCTCAGAGAATAGGGACACTCGGGGGGGGGGGGTACAGGGGGCGGAGCCCCCGTCTAGGTGTGAAGAGCGCCGAAGGCGCTCTGATCAGCTAGTTATTAATATGAGTTTATGAGATTCAATGTATATAATATATTAAAGATATAAAAAAAAACTAAATATAAGTTTTGTTAATGATAATCATTTTAAATTTATTATTTCTATATATTTTAAAATATTTAATTTCTAAGTGGTAATTTATTTGTAAAAAAATAAATAAATAACACTTAAATATTTTTTAATTATCTAATTTAAATGAAAAATTAACTTGGATTAGATATATGAATTTTTATTGTGATATAAATTGAAAATTTTCATAAAAAATTCTAAAAAACTGAATTATATATTTAGATAGCATGTAGGTTTTTTAAATCAATTAATTATTTTTACCGACCGACGATAGTAAGGGAGGTATTGTTTAGTATTAAAATTAATTCTATTTATTCTATTTAATTAACTCTTAATAAACTCTTTTCAAAATTTCAATTTATATTTTAAAATATGTATGTTTTTAAATTTTTCGCTTTTACATATATTAATTGAACAACATCAGGTAATAACTACTAAGAAGTTCTTCCAAGCTACCGCAAGAGGGTTTCGAGCGCCATTAAATAAAATTAGAGTAAGACCAAAAAATACGTGGTTTGAAAATCATTAAGTAGTTAGGAGAAATATATGAAAAATTTATTTAAATAAAACAAATAAAATTAATTTTATTAAGTAATTATTTTTAAATATATAATTATTCAGGTTTTGAATCATTTTTTTTTCAGTATTAAATATGAATCACAACAAAACAACTTCTATATACACATTAACAGTATGTTGTACCTGAGGACATTGCAATAAAACACGATACATTGAGTAAATCTACATTTATTATTATTTATTGTAATATTAATAAAAAATATTAACTTTAAAAAATAATCATTAAATTTCATAAACTTAAAAAAAAATTCAAACAAAATTTAAATGTTGTGGAAGTTTAACATTAAAATAATAATATCCCTGCGGACATTGGACTCAGGCATAACTTTTTTTATTTGTTTGATGTTAATTGTGCTTTCATCCTTCACAGTAGGAAATACGTACTGTTTTTTACTTTTTTCAAGAAATTTACTGTGATTGGAGTGTCCTCTATTTGGGTAATTTGACCCACTTAATACAAATTCGTTTTCTTCCCTGCAAACTCCACAAGACCCCATCACCCAAGAACATGGAGTGGGGTTTCTTCAAAAAAACTGCATTCATCTACATCTTCCAAGTTAGAGATAGAAGCTGCACCATCTGACCCATCATTTTCTTCTTGCTTCTCTACTTCTTCCTCCTCAGAAGCAGAATCAAACTAAATGTTCCTTCCTTTATTCCTTCTTTTGATACCTCAATTTGGGTTTTTACAGGTGTAGAAGTTAGAATTTATGACTTTGCACGTCTTCTATTGCTTGGTTTCTTTTTCCCTTCTTTGGGAAAGGTCTTACCTCTTTTGGTGACTTAGAAGACACTGCAGCTGAAATAAAAGAACAAGAAGCCAAAGAAGTTGGAAGAACAGAAGAGAAAGTGGACTTGGAAGGTGCAGGAGAATTTGGTTTATCCACTATTTCTGAGTGATCACGTCGATCCGTAACAGATGATGGCAGGAATTCATCATCCCAAAAAACATCAAGGTTAACTGGAAAAATTCAAAAAAACAATACCTCCCTTACTATCGTCGGACGGTAAAAATTACTTCGAAAATTCTTTTCTACTTGTATGTAAATTAGAATTGTTTTATTTATTCTTAAAAATAGTTAAACATTTAATTCAAATATTTAATATATATATTTTTATTTTGATATTAATAATTTCCTTTGTGATGAGTAAAAGGAGTGTTTGTCTTTCATTAGGGACTTTCCTTCTATATCCTTTGCTTCTTCTTCTTATTTTTGGATACATATCCCTTAAATATAACTATACAAAATTGAGAGGAAAGTAAAAAAAAGTCCTAAAAATAATTATACATAAATTAAATTAGTAGAAATTATAAATTATTGATCTCATTTTTACATAATATATCATTAATATTATCTACTCTATTATGTATTTTTTGCTTTTTGTAATTTCGTTTTATATGGATTTGGTTCTAATAGTATAATATACATATAAATTATAATTTAAAAAAATTATTTTCAAAATTTACAAATCAATTGGAAATTATATTGGGGTCATTCCACGTCAATTCAACCAGAAAATAGTCATTTTTTCACCCAAAATCTCAGATTTTTATGAAAATTGGTAAATATCGCGAGAATTTCTCTTTTGTGATTCAAGATGAGATAAGATATCATTGGATTCTAACAGTGTATCTTGAATCTTATAAACCATACAAACATCATGATTTAAGTCATCGGAAATTATACAATGTGATGAGACTATTTTTTTGTCATCAACACACATGTTAATTATTACTGGGTGAACAGTGCAGGATTCCGAGATCCAATGATAACCCTGTACCTCATCTTGAATCACAAAAGAGAAATTCTCGCTGAAGTCAATTGATTGATATAATGGCTTGATTTGGCGCGCAGTTATCCTTTAGACTTTTAAAATAGCCCGACTGACTTTTTGCAATATAAGAATTTGGGATCAATTTTTCTATTTTTGTTGTTAGTTCATCAATAAATTCATCAATGGTTGAAGTTTGAGTTATCATCTGTGTCCTGTCTGTAGCTACCCACTGTTTGAATTTGATCCTATCTTCTTCCTCATAGTTTTCAAACTTTGTAAGAATGCTGTTAAACTTTCCTTCGATGGACATTTTTAGGTAAAAATATTTTATTTAATATTAAAATGTCTAATTATTAACAATATTCAGCCATTGAGACTCTCATATTGCTCATAATTAATGTGTTGTAACTTGCAGTGGTCTTAGTAAATAGAAGGAGGCAAATACACAAAACTTTTATTTTATTAAATTAAAGCCCATTTCATGTAGATAATTTAGGAAAAAAAAAAGTTCTTGATTATCTCATTCCCTTGTCCTGATATTTCATTTTACGCTAAACCTTGTTTGTAATTTTAAATTTTTATAATGTCCAACATATAATTTTTTTAAAAGTATTTTGGGGTCCGTTACATTTTTTTACAATTCCTCATAGTTATAAGAACATGCCTTAAAAATTTCAACAAGATAGGAGGTTAAATAAGTGAATGAGAAATTATTTTCTTCTCCAATACACGTTTTATTTGGCCTTATCCGAGACTCGGAAATTTAAAAATGCCAATCTTTAAACTGCCATTACTCAAAAACTATGTGAGATAAAAAATTAAAATTTGGTGGTGTTTTTCATGTTTATAAATAGAACATATTTACCAATTTTCATAAAAATCTGAGATTTTGGGTGAAACGGCCTGGATGAGTTGACGTGGAATGACCCATTGTTATATAATCAAAATATTTTAAATATTGCCATTTCTGGATAAAAAATATATATTAAATTAAAATAATTATATACAATTTTATAAATTAAATTAATAATTTTTTTTATATTTTAACTCAATTGAAAATGTTTTATTAATTGTATCCATTCATTATTTTGTATTTTCTTTCTTCAAGGAATGAGAACAGCATTCCAGGATAAAAATACTTTAATAATAATAAGCATTAACCTTTAACTGCTGTAATCAAAAATGAAAATATTAAATATTTTAGTAAATTTTAAAAATATAAGGTAAACGTGGTGGATTATTGTGCCAGTAATTGACCATTTGATAGATTTTTTATCAAAATAAGCTTTTTAATTTCAAATTAGACTCGAGATATCGTTCAATATCAAGAAGATCCGCTTTCGGATTTCTTATCAATGAAACAGTGACCAATCGCTGCATTTATATTATAATTATGAATTTTTTAATACACGAGGTAAGCGTTCTTGCATTTTAAGGTTCGTTTCTTATGAAAATCGTTAAGGATAGGCTTCACTTCATTTTCAATATAGATGATGTTTTATTTAATAATAATTTCAAACCAAAAGTTCAATTCAATAGTTGATACTACAAATTATATTAATCAATTTGAAATATATACTTAATTAATGTGAACATTAACAATTATCAAGGGAGTGGTCCATTTCTGAAACAAATTTGGCATTTTTTAGAAATTGACCGGGGGGGGGTGGTCAATTACTTAAATATTCGTATTAATATACTAATAAATATCTTTTATTAAATTTATGTATTATTTAAATAAGAAAAAAAGAAAAAAATAGTTAGAAAAGATTCATGATATGATATGATATGATAATATATATATATATATATATATTTTATTGTATAATATTCAAATTATTATTCATTAAATCTTTCAAAGTAAGTAATTTGAAAATGTATTTCTTTATAAACTGTAGATACTAAATTAAGAAATAAATATTTCAAAAATTTAGAAAATTCATAGCTAAGTATTTTTCCATCTAATCTTATTATACTAACAAATATTTCTTTTATCTATGTATATATAATAATCCTTCTGATTCCCATGGGAATTTTTGATGTAAACAAATGCTCTGTTTCATGTTCATTTAAAAATAAAAAATAAATTTAATATGATTTTTATTAATAAACTAAAAAGTTTGATATTTAAAATTGAATGATATAAATAAAACAAAAAATAAAATAGAAAATTTTATTATTTCTCCTATTAACTATTCTGTTCTTTTGTTAATACATAAAATTAATTTAATCAAAAAATAATTATTTTGTTAATTAAATAATTTTGGAGTTGGGGCGTAGAAATTTAATGGACTTTATAATTAACGTTTATATATACATCCTATGGATGTTCTATGATCTGAGTCCTCTCAAACTTTTTCTTGATTTTCTTGACCGGAGGGGCTAATATCTAGTATCAAAGAACTTCCAAATTTTTATCCTAATTCTAATTTTACGTAGTACCAGTAGTTTACCACTAATCTTTTATTAAATTTAAATTTATTAAATTAAATTTATGTATTATTTAAATAAAAATAATTAGAAAAGATTAAAAATGAGCATCTTTAGAGAGGCAAAGGAAAAAGAAATGAAAGAAAAAGTTGGAAAAAAATAAAGGGAAGAAAGACAGTTTGTAAGGAACAAACGAGTTAATAGTTCTGGATATTGTAACTTGAATATCATACAGATGAAAATAATTCAATGGTTGTATGTTAGAAAAAAGATAAACAAATACATAGTATTTTTACTTTCCCGCATACTTCGTATAAGGGAAGTATTGGAATCGTCAAAAATTTCGACTTCGAGATTTCGATAGATCTTGACGTTTTAGACCTCCCTGAGTCGGAAAATACCATTTTTCGAATTATGTCTGTGTGTGTGTGTATGTATGTATGTATGTATGTATGTAATGTCTGTGAGCAAATTTACTCAAAAACTAATCACAAGCTAGGACTTCGAAATTTAGTACACCGATATTATTCACAGTTTGTAGATTTCTATCAAAATTTCGTCAAAATCGGTTAACCGGAAGTGGTACTTTACCTACACTGGTTGCGTTTACCTTTCAAGTAAAGTACCAATTTGCTTCGAGATATTTGCTTCCTATTTTGTATATAGATTTAAAAATATGAAAAAAATTCAGATACCAAATTTCATCATGATCTGACTACCGGAAGTGACATTTTACCTATACAAGTAGCGTTAGGTGTAAATTATAAATATATATAATAGTGTTAAACCATTTTACTTTATAATTTAAATTAATTAGTTTGTTTATTTTTATTATTGTTAAAACATAATAATAATAACCTAATTACCGATTTATATGCGGGAAAGTCTAGGGGAGGACACTCCCGCTTTTTTATATGGTAGATTGCTTTCCCGAAAAATCATACAATTTCCTGAAGAAAAAGTCACGAATTCATCGATGAAGAATACAGGAGATTTATGGAAATGTTCAAAAACTGCTGACATCCTTGATTACAATTGGAATAGGCATCTCGAGCAATTAGCAAAACAAGAAATGTTGACCAATTCCCGATATAAACTGTAAATATAAAAGAATTAAAATAAATTATAAGAAATTATATCAAAAATATTAATAACCAATCCTTAGTGTATTTTATTCCATTTATTTATTTTAAACCCATTTTAGTTTGATTCCAAAATTAAAAAATAATATTTAAATATACATTAACCGAATATTCGTGTTATAGTGAAAATTAAAAATAGTTATCAAATATGTTAGCACTTGTTTTGTTGTTATTCTTATTTTTGTTACAGAATAATAGTGTTTTTTATGAAAATTTTTCTTAAGGCGGTGAACTACTGGTACGTTTACCCTATATAAAAAAATAATATTAATATATATATATATATATATATATAATATAAATTAGGCATATATCAAAGAATATTAAATATGAAATATTGCATTGATTCTAAGCAAACTATATATATTACCTAGATATAAAAATTTAAATAATTATTTTATTTAAAATGAATTAATTAACAATAAATAAATATATATATATATAAAGAAATATGAATATAGTACTTTAGAATTGTTTAATTTTGAATTATAATTTCATATAATTTTAATTTCTTCTTATAATAAGTATATATACGAGTATACCTATATATATATATAAAATAATAAATAAAAATGATTATATATATATTGTATAGAATGAAAGAGGAAAAAAATATACAAATAATAATAATTTGTCTATTATGAACCCAATTTGTTATCCGAAAGTAGTGCAAACCAAATTCGAATCACACAAATTTTGAATTTTTTTTTTATGATGAAATGAATAAAAAAAAATTAATTAAATTAAAATTGATGTTTGGCTAAGATTTCTTTTTTTCCCCAGATAACAATGACATTTTATTGAATATTTCATATCAAAATGTCACCTGCGATAAATTTATGAATTTAATTTTTACATTGCAAAAAAGTTTAAATGGAAATTGATATCAAAACCGTCACACAAATGATTTGATCGAATTTATAAACGCATATTAGATTCAATTTTAATTTAACTATTAAAAAAGAAATATTGAAAACAAGACTTGTGAACTTTCTATAATGTCATTTGAATACTTTTATAAGGCTTGAATAGAAATAATTAGGTATTTATTTCTATTACAAATGATGTCTTCTATTTTTATTTTAAATAAGTAATGAAAAAGTTTTAACAAAAAAAAAAAAAAAAATAAAACATAAAAAAACATTATGAATAGAGTAGATTTGTTGTTGTTGTTGTTCACTAATTGAAAAATACAAATAATCTTTGTTTTTAATTATCATTAAAGTACAGCGCAATAACCAAACAAGTGCAACAGGTGTATTTCACACTGAACTCATTTAGAATGCAACATAAAATATTATTTTATAAAATTTGTTTTTTACCGACCGACGATAGTAAGGGAGGTATTGTTTAAGTATTAACTCGTAGATAGGATCTTTGTTTCACATTCATTAATTCGTTTCATATATTTACCGCTCTTGGAATCTTGCAAATATTTAAATATTATATATAGAACATATTTATATTCATTTTTTTGATTAAATATATTATTTAAAATTATTTATTTTATAGAAATATTGTACCTTTTTGTTATGGGAAATACACTTTTTTTAGGGAAATTTTAATTATATTTTATTTTTTGTTTTCTTTTTTTCATATTCTTCAGATTCCTCCTTCCTGCTGATTTCGATTTGATTTGATAGGAATGAGATTATATTTCTTTTCATTATTATTATTAGAAGTAATTTCTCATTATTTTATATCTGAATTTTCTCATTTGCATTTGAATTTATTACAGAAGCCAACCCAACAAATTTTGTTATTTCTTAATTTCTTCCATCATAAACTTATAAATGTTAAATATGATTGACACGTTATTTTCTTTCTTGTTTATTTATTTATTTTTTTTTTTTTAATATAATATTTTATAAATAAAATTTGATCCCTTTTTAGATATTATCAAATCAACAATCTATAAATTAACATTTTTAATTTAAAATAAGTATGATTAGAATCAATTATATATTATTTAGAATTCTTTAAAATAGTCTAACTAGATTAAATTTTAACCATGAAAAGGATTATTTATTACGTTTTGTTAACCATTATTAATAGCAAATGATTAAAATTTCTTCACTTCTGAATTCTTTTCATTTTTAAATTTGATGTTTAAATAATCAAACCTTTATAAATTGATCCTAAAACAAAATAAAAACGTATTTAAAAATTGAATTGGTATGATATATTTAAACAAATTTATTTATGTATAATAATATTCTTTTTACTTTCAGTTTTTATAAGAAACTCAAGCGATTTTCAATTTTCTTAAAACATTTTCTTTTCTCATACTCGTTTAGAATTTATATAATACACAATCAAATATGTACCAAGTATGAATAAGTTATTCTAATATTTCTAATTGATATATTTTTTATAAAATGTACACAATTACCAGTTCATTTATTGAAATATTTTCATTTAATCTAAAAAATATTTTCTCGTGGGTGTAAAAACCTAAAATATTAATATAAATAAATATTAATAATTATAATATATAAAAGATTATCGAATTATATTCATAAAAGATATTAATTTATAATAAAATATAACTTTTGCAAATGTTGTCATTGAATATTTTTATCTTTTTTGTTCTTTTTATAAATAAATAAATTTTAGAATTGTTAGAATATTAGATTTATTAATTTTTTATATATACGAGGGTCTTTCAATATGTAATAAGACAAATGGATGGCTATAGATCAAAAACGGTTTATTTGATTGTTACAAAATTCAGCCTATTTTTAAACAAAATCACCCCCCCCCACAGTTATGCACTTGTCTCATCTATCTTGCAGCTTCCTAAGCTGAACCGTTATAAACTTGAAAAACAGGTTTGGGAGGTCTTTACACATCCTGCCTACAGTCCCGACCTCGTCCCATCTCAATTTTACCTGTTTGAACCACTCAAAGACGCCCTACGTGGAAAAAGATTTGCTTAAAATGAATAAGTTGCAAATGTGACTTCTAATTTCTAGAATTCTTTGCAAAGGAAATTATGAAGCTGCAAGAAAGATGGGACAAGTGCTTAACTGTGGGGGGGGGGTGATTTTGTTTAAAAATAGGCTGAATTTTGTAAGAACACAAAAAAGAAGAAAAGAGAATACTTTGATTATATTCTGTGCGGAATTGAACGTCCAAGATGGAAGGAATGAGATTCTTCAAAGCGAAAATTATTTCAGTGCAGATTATTTTATCTTGATCCTTGGCTCCTTAACATTTCATAAAGAACAATCAGACTTTTGGTGGTTTTCAAGAACAAGAAAGGCTACTCTACTTTTCGAGTTCTCTGGCGGCTACCAGCAGCGAAGAAGAGTCGTTCCGGAGTGGCCGGCGGCTTGCTGTTTGAACTTTTATTGCATATAGTCGCTCATCAGTGTTGAAAAGTTTATTTTTAATTTTACATAATATTAAATCATTTATAAAAGAAAAACATTTATTCGTTTTATTATCAATAAAAACCTATTAATTACATTGAAATCATCCTTTGATTTTTAAGCAATTTTCATCAAGAGCGAGCAGTCCAATTATTCCCATTATTAACATCTGTCATCCCTTGTGGGGAATATATATTTAAAAAGCTCGCCAAGAAATGGAATTGAAAAAAAATAAAAAAGGAGAGAACACAACTTCGAAGAATATTCTCCACTGCATGTAATTAAATGGTATCTACAATTGGAAAAGAGAATATTCAATTTGAGGATATTGACCTGGAATATAAGAAGGTAACGGATAAGTATGAACGCCTAGTGGTTTTGGATAATCAATTTAATGAAATATTTTTTAATATAACGGAAAGTGAAGATATTATTTAAATAGAATCCGATCAAACAGAGCCATATAGAGATAAATGGCTTGAAATCAATATATAAACTGTATGAACCTAAAAAACCAAAACAGCAAGAAAATGTTTCTCCTTCTGTCGTCACACAAGATAGAATGAAAACATATCGGTTGCCAAAGCTTGAGCTACAAAAATTTGATGGCAACATAAGGAATTGGATTGGTTTTTGGGCACAATTTCGCAAGATTCATGAAGATGACAACATCGAGGGCGAGGACAAAGTCCAATATTTAATACAGTCCACTCTCCAGGGCAGTTATGCAAGAGAAGTTTTCCACCATAAGCTTCAAATTATGAAAAGGCCATAGAATTGCTTAAACAAAGATGTGACCGGGACAAATTATTAATTGATTTATACGTTAGAGAGCTCTTAAAATTAGTATTGGAAAGAGACCCTTATAGGAAATTGAGAACCCTCTATGATAAACTCGAGACGTAACTGCGTGCGTTGGAATCTCTAGGAGTAACAAAGGATAGATTTGTTTATCTTCTGTACCCTCTAGTAGAATCTGCACTTGCTGAACACATAATACGCGAATGGGAAAGATTGAAACAATTAAATCAGAAGATGGTGAAGATGGTGAAGATGATGAACTGAGCAGTCTACTAGAATTTCTACGTAAGGAAGTAGAATGCGAGGAAAGACTTACAATTTCAAGAATGACTTTTTTCTAAATAATAAACCAAAGGAAAAGAAAAAGAATAAGATGACAGAGGAAAGGCTTCCTATAGCAGCAAGTCTTATGAACAGAGACTCTCGTTCGAAGTATCAGTGTGAGTTTTGTCAAGGACAGCATGCCGCTGATAAATGTATGAAGGCACGCTCAATGGAGATCGAAGAGTTAGAAATAATAATTAAAAAAGAAGAATGTTGCTTCAAATGTTTAAAAAGGGGGCATTTATCAAAACAATGCAAGGCCTTTCTAAAATGCATCATATGTGAAAAGAAGCACGAAATCATTATATGTCCTGAATTGAGAAAATGTAACAAAGAAAATGTGTCACCATCAGTCTTGGAGGGCAGTGACACAGGACAAATATATATGCAGTCACTTATCTTTACAGTGAGAAACGGTGACAAGCAAGTCGCAGCCAGAGGGTCACAGAGATCATACATCTCAACAGGACTAGCCTCTTACTTGCAATGTAAACCCGAAGGCCGGATTGGGCTAAGGCATGCATTGTTTGGAGGAGCGCTAGAAGATAAATCACACAACAAGTATAAAATAACGCTGGGAAACCCGAAGGGCGATTACAAATGCCAAGTTGAACTACTTGATTCTACAACTCTCTGTTCGGTTAGTCCAGTAGCCGCCAACAATCGATTGAGAGAAGTTCTCGAAGAAGTGAAAATAAATATCAATGATCGACCAGGACTCCGAATCGACATCGTGCTAGGGGCAGATGTAGCAGGTACACTATATACTGGCAACAAGATAGTTCTCAATTGTGGTTTGATAGCCATAGAAACCCATCTCGGTTGGACTTTAATGGGAAGAGAAAAGGACACAGAAGGCGATTTTCTTAAGTTAATTTGTTAAATAATGAACTTTCAGAGACCGAATTCTGGAGATTGGATGTGTTAGGAATAGCCGATCCCATACAAGTCAAATCTCGAGAACAACAGAAATTAGATGCGGAAGTAATTTTTGCAAACATTTTGGGACAGGCTCATTGGAGTCATAAAGCGAATGTTGTTGCGATTTTGGGTAGAGCTTTTCTAACGCAGGAAGAACTATATACGATAATTTGTGAATGTGAGTCCTATATAAATGCTCGACCGTTGACTTATGTGAGCGAAGACAACAAAGACCCATTTCCCATTTGTACACGAATGTTTCTTCAAGAGATTAATGAAGGAGTTCCGGATCTGGATTAGATTGATGGCAACTTTTTAGATCGCCGATTGAAACGAAGAAATCTTTTGAAACAAGAATTCAGAAAGAGATTCCGACAAGAATATCTTAGTCAATTAATTCAACGAAGAGAGAAAATATCTAAGAAAAGAAAGTAAAGTTCACGAAAATCGTGAATAATCCATTAAGATCAAAAAAGAAGAAAAAGAGAATACTTTGATTATATTCTGTGCGGAATTGAACGTCCAAGATGGAAGGATTGAGATTCTTCAAAGCGAAAATTATTTCAGTGCAGATTATTTTATCTTGATTCTTGGCTCCTTAACATTTCATAAAGAACAATCAGACTTTTGGTGGTGTTATAGATTTGAAGGATGAAAATCCACTTCACTGGCATTGATGATTCTAAAAATAATATTAATCATTGATTTTTAATATATAATTTGAATTTGATTAAATTATATAGATTTTTTCAATCATTTTAAATTTTAATTAAATTAGATTATTGCTGGATATTTTCAATATATTATATTAAGAGTTGTTTAAAATTTTTATACTTTACTTACTTTTTCCATATATAATACAGATATTCTATTTCTTAAAAGTACTAAGAATTCATTAGGATGAAGTCCTTTTATATTTCTTCTTCGCTCATTTCTAAATTTAATTTTTATATGCAATGTTTATTCTAAAATAATTGAATGACTAATAATAAAACCTTTTTAAAGGCTCCCTAAAAAAACAAAATGAAAACACATTTAAAAACATGATAGGAATGTTTTTTTAACAAATTTATTTATGTATAATAATATTCTTTTTACACACACTTTCAGTTTTTATAAGAAACTTAAGCGATTCTCAATTTTCTTAAAACTTTTTCTTTTTCCATACTCTTTTAAAATTTATAATATATATATCAAGTATAAATAAGTTATTCTAATATTTCTTAATTTATATATTTTTTATAAAATCTACATAATTACCAGTTCATTTTTTGAAATATTTTCATTTAACCTAAAAAATATTCCCTCGTGCGTGTAAAAGGCTAAAATATTGAAATATATATAATATATAAAAGATTATCGAATTATATTCATAAAAGATATTTATTTATAAAAAAATATAACTTTTGCAAATGTTGTCATTGAATATTTATCTTTTTTTTTTCTTTTATAAATAAATAAATTTTAGAATTGTTAGGATATTAGATGCATTAATTTTTTATATATACGAGGCTCCTTCAATAAATAAATAGACAAATGGATGCTCAAAAACGATTTATTTGATTCTTACAAAATTCAGGCTATTTTGCAACAAAATCACCCCCTCCTCCACAGTTATGCACTTGTCCCATCTTTCTTGCAGCTTCCTGAGCTAACTCATAATCAAAAATAGGGTTGGGTGGTCTTACCTCATCATGCCTACAGTCCTGACCTCGCTCCATCTGATTTTTACCTGTTTGGACCACATAAAGACGCCGTGGAAAAAGATTTGCTAACAATGAGGAAGTTAAAGAAGCTGTGCAAAAGTGACTTCGATGTAAATTGAAAGAATTCTTTGCAAAGGAAATTAGGAGACTGAAAGATAGATGAGACAAGTGCATATATAACTGAGTGTTTGTGCGTGGGGGAGGGTGATTATGTTGAAAAATAGCCGGAATCAAATAAACCGTTTTTGAGCTAAAGCCATCCATTTGTCTTTTTACTTATTGAATGACTCTAGTACTATATTTATATTGTAATATTGACTTAACACAAGTGTTTTTATTTCTTGTTTTTTATTATTATATTATAATAATTTATAATTATAATTTAATTCTTTTTTTAATATTAATCAATAAACAATCTGCAAATCAATACATTCTGGTCCTTCTACTTCTACCTATGATAATCAATTTTAATGGTTTAGATTTAGAAAATAATAAATAATTTATAAATAGATTTTTTGACTTACCTAATATGTGGAAACATTTATTTGTATTGTTGTATTGTTAGTATATTAGTAATGGTTCTACTTTGAAAATCTATTCTTCTAAATTGCACTTGCCGTTGGTAGATCTCCCACAGTTAAGGGAGAAGTGGACATTTCACTTTTATGTTTTTTATTGTATTTTATTGTATATTTATGAAGGTAAACCAAAGTTTATAATATGATACTAATATACGAATAGACCTTTTCTGAAAAAAAAAATGATCAAATCTTTAAATGTTAACAAGTTATTCATCATTTTTTATAATATATAAAAGATTATCAAATTAATTTATAAAAGATATTAATTTATACTAAAATATAAATTTTGCAAATGTTGTCATTGAATATTTATCTTTTTTGTTCTTTTATAAATAAATAAATTTTAGAATTGTTAGAATATTAGATGCATAAAATTTTTAGTGTACATATATGCTATACTTATTTAATTTGTAATATTGACTTACCACAAGTTTTTTTCTTTTTTTTAATATAATATAATAATTTATTATTATTATATAATTTAATTTATTTATTTTAATATTATTCAATAAACCATCTACAAATCAACTCATTTTATTCCTACTTATACCTATATTATTAATCAATTTTAATGGTTAAAATGATAATAAATAATTTATAAATATATTTTTTGACTTACCCAATTGAAATTTATATTTATTTATATTTAATTATTGTACATAAAACTTTTAATTTGAAAAAAAAATCCATTTTCTTTTATTATTTGCTTGTTATAACAATAATAATATTGGTATTTTTCTTAACTGTTTACTAATTTTCAGTTGAAATGTCATCATATTTGAATTATTTATGATTATTACATTGTAAGGTAAAATCGTTCTCTCCTATTCCTATATTCATGTTGAAACTAATTCATAAAACAAAATATAAAATTATTAAAAAAAAGACTAATTAAACCATAGAGTAGCATGGAGTTATGTTATCATGGATAGAAAACAAAAGAAAATAGAAAAAAATATTCAAATTTCTGAAGAAGGACATATATTAGGACCAAAATAGGTCACTAAATACCTGGGCATTATGGTAAACAAAAAAAAGTAATTGTTTACAAAACGGGAAGCTTCAGGGATTTGGATGAAACTTTGCCAGTGGATTTCTCTTTTAATTCCAATGAAACTTTCCTTATGCAATATTTCTCGGTCTCTTTTAGTTTAAGAGATAAAAATTATTAAATTCTGACAGAAAAACTAGTTTTGAATGAGCAGCCATTTAATTTTTTATTGACTAATTCACTAATTTTCGGGGTTTATTTCAGTTTCGTTTGGATATAGAAAAATTATTTAATTAATTATTTTTTTAATTTTCATATATCCAAACCGAACTGAAAATAAATCCCAGAAAATTTTTGCTGGCCAAATGAATAAAACATGGTAGCAAAATAGAATATAAATGGATTTATATGCAAATTTTAAGAATTTTTACGTCGTAAACTAGAAGAGATCGATAAATATTGCATAAGGAAAGTTTTTTTGGAATTAAACAAGGAATCCTCTGGCAAAGTTTCATGCAAATCCCTTAACCTTTCCGTTTTGAAAACAATTACTCCAAAAAAATAGCATACACTTGTATTTCAAAATATTGCTTGGAATGGATATTTTGGGTTGCTTATCTCAATTGTAGGAAGCCAGAACAGGAGAAAATAAAATAAAAATATATTGAAATGGACTTCTACTTGATACAATCGATCTTCAGATAACAATGATTTGGAGAATATTTAAACAAAATCTAAAAATAAATATTGAGCTCTAAATATTCATTTTTCAACCAAATAGATTCAATAATAATAGAGAAAACAATAGGATGAGAGATGATGAGAGGGAACAAGAGGTTATGATCTAAAATCAGTCGAAGAGTATTGAAGTCGGGGTCAAACATAAAAATATTGGGGGGCAGGGGGAATGGAAGTTGAAGTTTTAGCTGAAAGAGCAAATCGAAGAATCCCGCACCCCAAGAAGTAGAAAGATCCGGGTGTTAATAAGGTGGGTCTCCTCCCCTCACAAAAAAATAAATAAAAGAACAAGAAAAGCGGGTGTACTTTGACCTACGTTCCCATTGATGGATGACTTTGGATCCCCTCAAACAGCTTGTAAGTTGTAATTCGGTTAATCTTTTATATTTAACATTCGAAACAACCTTTACATGTCAATCAGTCAGTCCTGTGACAGATCATCTCCGATTTTCCTGTATTTTGACATAAATACATCATGGAATATTTAAAATATACAAATTTCTTATCATTTTAATTTTGATATAAATTTATTGAAATAATCGTATTCGTTATTCCGTGAATAGCTTATATTTAAAAAAAATAGACCTATTTACCCAAGAACCTTGTATTTAATCTTACAAGTTTGTTTCAAATTTACCTTTACCTTACCTAGAGTATTATTACTTCACATCATAAAATCTATAAAAAAATTCAATTAGAAATGAGCTAATTTTACCCCTTAACACAGTTAATTTATTAAATAAATAAGCTAGCAGCATATTAAAGTGAATGTACCAGCAGTTGACACTATAAGGCCAACTTTATAAGATAAACTTGATATCTTCTGTTTTTATCAGATGTCAATTTGATTCATTGGTTAATAATGAAGAATTTATCTGCAAACCAATGCAATTTTCTATTTCATTTATTTTTTATAATTTTTTTTAACATTAACATCTAAAAGCACCAGTAGTTGACACTCTTAAAATTAGGTAATATGGACATTCAATTAATAATATTTAATATATTGATGTCAATACTAAAAAACAAAAATAAAAATTAATGATTTGATCCCTTAAGCATTTGAAGAACAAAATATTAAAATATAATTGTAGTAGAAGGGAAAGGGAAAATAGAAAGAAAATAGAAAATTTAGTAAAAAGAAGGAAATAAAGAAAGAATGAAAAGATGAAAAAAGAAGAGGAAAGATGATTAATAATAAATTTATAGGAGAAGGGAAAGAAAGTGAGATAATGTCTTCTTAATATCAAAATTAGATTTACAATATATATATATATATATATATATATATATATACTAGGCAATATAATTATATAAATTAAACGATTATATGGGAAGGGAAATTATCGTAAGATAATTTCAGGGACTGAGGGCTATATAGTGGAAAACTAGCCTATTATAGTTTAGCCAAAATATTCCTTAAAATCGGAAAGTTTTCGGGCAAGAGTCCCTTTCGAGATCTGTTTTTAGTGTCCTTTTTCTCTATTGGCTTGGTCCAGTCACTTGTTTTTAAAATCAGCAAATAATATAATTGTTTTCATTTGCTTATTTAACCCACTTAAGTAATATTGGCGACAAAGTATAGAATTTAAGGTGACCAGTAGTTGACACTATAAGGATATCTTTATGAGAAAAATTTAATATCTTCTGTTTTTTATCAGATATCAATTTGAGTTTTGGGTAATATAATTCATTGGTTAATAATAAAGAATTTATCTGCAAACCTTTGAAATTCTTCTTTCTTTTATTTTTTATATATTTTTTAACATTAGCATCTAAAAGCACCAGTAGTTGACACCCTTAAAATCAAGTAATATGGATATTCAATTAATAATATTTAATAATGATGTCAATACTAAAAAAAATATAACAAAAAATTAATGATTTGCCTCCTTAAGCATTCGAAGAACAAAATATTAAAATATCCATTTGTTCGATTCTATAAAAAGTAATTTTTGTGCCGTTTATTAAGACGGTGACTCAAAACTCTTATATTTACACATCTTCAATAGAGTAGGAATTGCTTTCATTTAACGCGCATTTAGAAATGTTTAGGCAGATATAATCTTATTATCCGATATTAAATGTACAAGTGTCAACTACTGGTACATTTACACTAATTAATTTATATTATTATAATTTAAAACATTAATAATTAATTAATCGTGAAAGCATTTCTATCTTATCTGTAATTTATTAAACATTTTCAATATTTTAAATTATATTATTGTAAAATAAGAAACATGACTTGACAATAGATATTTTAATATGAAGAGAGAAGGTAAATGATTTTTAAAAGGATATTTATTATCTTATTAGTCCTTGCAATGGCATTTCATGCATTCCCAGAAATATGGAATAAGAAATGTGATTTTCATAATTAAAACATTTTTTTTTAATTTAAATCAAATTGATTTTAATGTTTCTGATTTATGTAATCAACATAAAACACAACAATTAAAATAATTATTACATAAACAATGTGTATAAACCTTGTTATTGAATTTAATTCAAATTGATTCTAATGTTTCTGATTTATGTATTCAACATAATATAATAACAATTAAAAAAATTATTACATAAACAATGTGTCTGATTTTTCTAATTACATAAAACACAACAATTCAAATTTATGTATATTAAACATTAATAAACAATATTATAAACTATATGCTTATAAAATACATATATATATATAAAAAAAAATAAGAATTTAAATTTTATACTTTCTTTCATTATAGTTAATAATATAAAGAATATTGTCATATATTATTCTGGTATGAAGATGCAACCAGGCCAGGCGTGCCTGATGGCTATTTTTAAATATAGTTTTAACTGAATGCATATGATTGTGACGAGTTTCAACGCATATAATCGGGGATATAAAATAGGGCTGGAAGGGGAATAACATATGTAAAACATTTGAATAAGTGTATCCGAATGGAAGATTTAAGATTAGTATGGTATTCTGCTGATTCTCCTTTCTATATGGTTCCAATGTTGCATGGATAGTCATCTCCATTTTGTCCTCTGGAATGATTAGCTCATCTAACGAACCATTCACTTCTGCATAATTATTTTTAAAGTGTCTTATGCATTTTAAATTTAATATATCATTGAGGTTCGTATAATGCATTATATTTACAATATCCTTAAATTCTTGGATACTTAAATACGGATCAAGGAAATCGATAGTAACAGCCCTATTCTGAACAATAATTTTGTATGTACAAACCATATCTATATTGCTAATAAAATCATCGTCAAAATCATCTTCAGAATGATATCCATTATCATCGTCTTCCATCTATGAAAAAATAAAATTAAAAATGAGAAAAGGATACAACAGAAATATATATATGTCGTAGATAAAAGGCAATTTTAGGAAAATAGCATTTGCCTGTTCAAATAGCTTCAACCATTATTTCATTTCAATTTGACCAGGAAAATAGCATTTGTCTAGACCAGTGATTCCCAACGTGGCCTATATCGACCCCCAGGGATCTATGGCAACCTGCATGGGGTCTACGCCAGCAAATAAAAAATTTGGGGGTCGATGAAATGAAAATTGGGGTCTACGATAGTGGATCTCAAGTTTATTTACTTATATTATACTAATCTTATAAATTCAATTTAATATGTCTCTAAAAAAAAGGTAAATTTTTTTAACAAAAAATCAATTTCAGGTTAAGTAAGGGGTCTACCCAAAACCGAAAAACATGACAAAGGGTCTACGACACAAAAAAAATTTGGGAACCTATGGTCTAGACCAGTGATGGCGAACCTTTTTGAGAAGTGGGTCAAATTTTGATCATTATTTCTTTTAGTATTAGCTCGTGGGTCACTAACATTAAAAATTTTAAAATAAAAGTCTGATCGCAAAAATCACTTTATCGTTATTTTTTTTTTGTTTTTTTTTTTAGAACCAAATTGAAATAAATTTATAAAAATCAAAGCGTGGGTCAGTTAAAAAGCTTGGGTGGGTCAGTGTCTGGTTCGCCATCACTGGTCTAGACAAAAGCCATTTGGCTAAATTTAGCCAAATAGCTTTAACGATTACAGTAGCCAATTACGAAATTATTCAAAAATTTTTTTGTGCTTTATTGTATATTTATCTAACTTCAGGTTGCCATAACTTCACTAGTTTTGAGTTCTAAATAAAAATCCGTTTGATATAAATAAAATAAATAAATTATAAAAAGTCAGTAAGGCGATTTTACCAGTAAGTAAATATTTCATTATTTAAGTCCCTATTTTAATTATAGAATTTTATATTGTTATTTGTTATAACTGATTTTAAAGTTATGTTCTGAAAAATTGTTAATTTGTAAATAATTTTGTTAGCCATCGGTTCACTATAAATGACAAGGATGAATATTAATTTCGCGAAAAGATGTACATGTTTTAAAAATAAACATATATGTAATAGTAGATATCATTCGAGAAATCCTTGTCAAAATAAATAAGTATTTAAGTCTCTTCTTGAGCTCTCACAGTGCAATTTCTCAATAAACAAGTATATGTTGTATATTCGAGTATAATTAATGTTTTCCAAATTATTTAGTTTCTATCTTTATTTAAAAATATTCGTATCCTTATTAAATTGTTTTAATGGGTTAAAAGATTTTTTTTTGAAAATAAATAATATTTGGGTATTGTTTCTGTTTATTTCCTCAACACTCTTTTTTCCAGGTTTGCTACTTTTACTAAGAACAGAATGCAAAGAAGGCAGATGAATACACTGACCGTGTGTCTTGTTCATCTGCCATCGGTCATCGGTCCAATAAATGTTCGACATTTTCTGAGGTATTTTCCTAGTCAAATTGAAATTCAATAATAGTTGAAGCCAGGCAAATACTATTTTCCAAAAATTGCCATTTATATATATTTAATATATAATAATATTAGAATATCATTTATAATTATAAGAAAGAATAGTACTGACCTTATGTGATTAAAATCCAATTTTATCCAATACCAAAATAATGTGAATATTGATAAGAATTTGAGTTTGTCTGAAAAAAAATTACTTTTAATGATTTTTTATTATTCATAATTGAAAAATGTTTTTTTTTTTATTTGTTTAATTTTAAATTTTTTAATATGGGTATATATTTATTTATTTATTTATACTATATATGTCCTAATAAGGTGCGAGGAACGCTAAAGGCGATCTGAGTAGCAAGTTATTAATAAATGAATTAAAATTTGTGATTTAATTTTTCAAAAATCTATTCAATTGAGGATTAGGTAATTATACAGGAGACTGGCGAAAGGAGGTAGGTGGTTGAAACTTACTTTGAGGTGTTCCTTGAATGATTCTGAACAACTTTATATGCAACTTTTTTATGATCTCTTTTAGTTTAATTAATAAAAAGTAATTAATTAAACTGTGTATTTGTCCTATAAGAATGCTCAGTGGCTGACATACTAAAGTTATTTAAAGACTTTTTCGGTTTTTTAAATTCGGTTTATTTTATTTTAGAAATAGTTTTATTCATACTAAAGTTATTTAAAGACTTTTTCGGTTTTTTAAATTCGGTTTATTTTATTTTAGAAATAGTTTTATTCATACCAAAGAGTTATTCAAACGCTTTTTCGTAGTTTATATTTTCTAAAATAACTAAGCATTCTTATAGGACAAATACACAGTTTAATTAATTACTTTTTATTAATTAAACTAAAAGAGATCATAAAAAAAGTTGAATATAAAGTTGTCCAGAATCATTCAAGGAACACCTCAAAGTAAGTTTCAACCACCTACCTCCTTTCGCCAGTCTCCTGTATAATTACCTTAATTATATTTATATAAAAATAATTAATAAATATAAATTATTTATATTTTTAATATAATATAATATATATAATATAGATAATTAATAAATAAAAATTAATTATATTTATATAAATATAATTAGTTTATATTTATATAAATTTATATTAATTATATTTATATTAATTATATTTATATAAATATAATTAGTTTATATTTATTAATTATATTTATACAAATATAATTAATTTAATATGTATGAATTCAAATTTGTGATTTAATTATTCAAAAATCTATTCAATTGAAGGTTATTATGTAAATGACATATACACAATCATATATATATATATATATTTACTTATTTACAAAAATATAAGTATATATATAAAATTTTACTTACATATACTCGTTAATATATAAATATTAAGATTATTTTCAAATGAGCTTGTGTTTTTTTAAAAAAATTATTATAGAAATAAACAAATATCAAGCAAATTTCTATACAATTGCTAGTTGCTTTATTTTATAAAAAAAAAATATGTATATTTAAATACAATTTATTTCCAATATATAAATACAAAATATTTTATTTGAAAAAATATGTAAATATGACAATTTTTTTTTATTTAATTATACATGAATATAAACATATATATAATTATATGTGTTTAATTATAGCTTAATTAGACACACTTTTTTAATAATACAATTAATAATGTTTCCTTTTATAAAAATTTCTTAAAATATTTTATTTAAAAATTAATTTAAATTTATTTATTATAAATATAGTATTTTATATATAATTTTATATATATATATGGGTAATATATATATATATATATTTACTCAGCGCCCACTTGGAAATTAATTTTTTTTTTAATTTTAATAAGAATTAAAGAGAAAGATAAATGTACCTATTTGCAAAATATTATAAATAAAGGTGTAAATTAGAAACATTGAATTTATCTATCTATTTATTGATCTCAGAATAGAAAAGTAATATACAAGTAATTTTCCCTAAATTCATCTGTGGCCAACACCCCCCCCCCCCCCCTGGATCGCTACAGCTCCCACTTTGGGAATAAATATTTATTTTAATAATATTTAGTAATCAAATTACGAATTTATTAATACAACCAACGAAACCCGATAATAAGAAATTATTTTTTAACGATTAAATTAGCAATTGAGAGAAATCAACAATTATTTCTTCTCATTGTACGAATATGCTTTAAAAAAAACCAAAAACTCGATTTACCAAATGAACTATAATTTTATATTATATGTGTGTGTACAATTTTTTTATTATTATATAATATTATATTTTAGATATTTTCATCTGTAAATTTAAATCTTTACGTTGTAAAATTTATAATAAATATATTAGATAATTCAGCCATAACTATATAGAATAAATCCGATCTTACATTTTTTTTATTTCCTCTTTTTAGGGGTAACCGATTTCTTATTATTCCGATAAATCAAATTCGTGATTTTTTTCTTTTTAAGTAAGAAACTCTTGTATATTCAAGTACATGGTTTTGCCTTTAACAACTATTTTGGTTGTATTTTCAAGGCGATATCGACATTTTTTCTACTATACACCCCGAGGACCTTTCAAATACTAAATTCCTCTTGATAGCCTTTCATCCTAAGAGGTTTTTTTTTCTTCGCGAAAACATTATTACAAGTAAATAATATTTATAATATTCATTAGTATTATTATATTCAATTAAAAATAAATAAATAAAAATAAAGTGTAACAATAATTCACCTTTAGAAAACAAAGTAGTATTATTTTTATTAATAAATTAAATACATGTATATATTTAATTTAATCTAATATATATATATATATATATATATAATTTTTTTCAAATCATTTCAACAATTCACAAATCTGTCTCATTGGCAACCTAGGTCACCACTCGGCTATTTCACAAATTTGAATTGGCTTAATTAACATATATTATATTTAAATTAAATTTAATTAATTAAATTATAAATAAGGTATAATTAAATTGGATTAATTAATTAATTAACATATATTAAATTTAAATTTAAAACCTTTACCTTTATTTTTAAAAATTTAAAAAAATAATTCGCGTGTTTGGCTCTTTGTTGATATGACGTGCTAGCTCGTGATTGGAAGTCAATGTGTTAAAAACTTTAAAAAAATAATTCCGGTATTTTTAGCGATTCAATCAAGCTGAAATACTATATATAACAGTTTCATACAATTTTTAATCATATGAAAAACTATCAAACATATATCTTTATTTTTATGGTAGGTTTAGAGGAAAAAAAATGAAAACATTGTAGGTAATGACACTCTTGTGAATGAGCTAGATTTCTCAAAAGTTGATAGAAAACTACGAATTTTGAATAATGCCCGAATACCAAATTTCATTATTCTACCTCAAACCATTTTTGCGAAATCTTGTCTACATACACATATACACTCACACCTTAGTGAAAATGACTCGATGACCTTCAAAACGTATAAAAACATCAAAATTTAAAAATTTTAATATTAATTAATAAATTCTCTACACACACACACATACATTCATACAGAGAGACATTTTTCTCAACCTTAGTGAAAATGACTCATGGTCCTTCAAAACGTATAAAAACATCAAAATCTCGATATCGAAAATTTTCGTGATCCCAATACTATCTCTGGCGAGATAGTAAAAAAATAAATCAATTTCATCTGATTCATAGTAATTTTATTATTAGTAGAAAGAATATTTATTATAAGAGAGAGGGGTAGTTGTTTGGATGATTCAAGTTTTTTGTGTTGTACGTTCAGATTGAAATAAATAAATCCTTACTGGACCTGGATGTATTCTCTAATAGCAGCAGGTTAATTACGCGTCTGAACAAACTGCCAAGCATGCTGCCAGCTCGATTTAATGCCTCCGCCAGCCCAACCATCCTCTCCACTTGTCTTCGTCTCCTGATCAAACAACACCGTTGCTTCTCTCTCACTTACTCTCAGGTGTTGCTTTTTCACTGTTCTTTTGCCTGTTACTTTTCTTTTTCATTTTCTTTTTCTTTTTTTTTTCGTCTTAATAAATCTAGAGCACATTAAAAGCGACAAAGTATTTTAATTTAACACCCTTTGGATTCTCCAAGCGTATACAATTCTCTTATCAAAATATATAATCATATTAATAAACTAATATATTTATAATGAAAAGTGATGGTGTGGTATTTCATTTTTTTCCTGTTTTTCTAATTAATTACAAGAGAATACAAAGAGGTAATACAATCTTTTAATGGACTCATTCATTTAGATTATTCATTATCTTATTTAATTGTTTGTTTTTTTCTTGATCTTAATGAAATGTCAATAACAATATTTTGCTATTAAAAAGAAAAAGAAAAAACGTATATTTATATACCTTATTTTAATAATGTCCCACACTCCATATTCACAAGACATGGCTCTGGTTTTCAAAAACGTTGACGAATAAATACAAATAATATCAATAAAATAAAAATTCCTGTACATACCTGGACATATCACCGATATAGGTATATAAATTAATTATTATTATATTTATTTGATTAATTTATTCTTGTCGTTTCTTATAAGGGGTTTGAATATATATATATATATATATATATATATAAATTATCTTATTATAGTTCAAAAATTGTATAATTTTTGAAATAAAATAAAAAACCGCTGGAAGGATTTTTTTGAAATTCAAACCATGGATAATTTTTATAAAGAAAAATCGATCTGTATTCGTCCCAGCCTGAGGAAAAATCACCTTTATTAGTTTTTTCTTAATTTAAAATAGGGAATTTAAATGACGTTAGCAACTAGACAGCATTTTTTTTTTAAATACAAAACATTATAAGTATAAATAAAATCAAATTATGAAATATATATTATGTTATATCAACAGGTCATACTTTTCTTTCTTTTAGAGCATTAATACCTGCGTTTAAGGTATATATATTTTATGACTATTTTATTTTCTTTTAAATTATTTGAACGGTGGGTCGGTGAACCAGTTATTAATATTGCCAGCTAAACCCAATAATAAGGAATAATTTTTTTTAATGACCGATCGGCGGCTCGGTGAACCAGGTACAATATACCTATATATCATATTTGTAATAAAATAATATATAAATATCTACGTGAAATTCCAAATTAATTATGTAGTCAATTCATTGGAAGATTTTTATTCTATGTTAAAAAAGTCAAATAAAAATTAAATGATTAATGGTCAGTTCAAAAAAAAAAAACTAATAGAAAGAAGGGATTAGTTGATAAACGAATTAAAAGGTTGAGTTAGTAGAAAATAAATCCTTAGAGCATACACCGATTCTCTTTAATTAATTATTGAATTTAACTTTACATTTAAATATAAAATATTATTTTGTTTCACTATGAATAGGATCAGATAAAAAAGTAGAAAATAAGATATTGATATTCCATGGGTATACAAACCAATTAGACGAAATGAAGAAACTGCTTTGGCCTGAAATTAATTCCAATTAAATTAAAAATGATCATTATAATTATTTTTAAATTTTATATAATTATAATTTACTAACTAATTAAAAATTGATTAATTGTTTACAAAAACGGAAGGTTCATAGGTTCAAGGTTTGAATAAAACTTTACCAGCAGATTCCTTTTTTAATTCCAAGTGACTATTAAATTAGCAAATGATTCGGTCACTTATAGTTTTCGAGATAAAAATTATTACAATTTGCATATAAATCCATTGACATTCAATGTAGCTACGATGTTTTATTCATTTGGCACCTAGAGGGTTTCGCTGATTTTCGGGGGGGGGGGGGAAGGTTCTGTTCGGTTCGGAGATCAGAAAATTAAAAAATTAATTAATTAAATAATTTTCTTTTCGGTTTGGATATAGGAAAATTATTTAATTAATTAATTTTTTAACTTTAAGATATCCAAACCGAAAATTAGTAAATAAGTGAATAATTAGTGAACAATTACCAAAAAATGCAGTATAACTATACAATAAAATAAAAAATTAAATAATTAATAAAAGTAATTTATTATACTATGTATTAGATTAGAAGGAAACTTCTGAAGGTTATGCTATGTGTACATTTCGATGTAAATTTTCAGAATAAAATATTCAATTAACTAATTTTATTTAAAAATTTTAAATTATTTGATTAACTTTTACAATAAGTATATTTTATATAATCTTATTATTATTTTATCTTGCCTTTTTTTAGTCTTAATTAAATAATCTTTATCAATTATATTCTATTAAAAAAAATATCAAATCATAAAAAAATGTTTATTTTAATAGAAACGTTTGATTTGTCTTTTCAAAGTATTACTGAATCAGTGATTTTCTTTTGAAAACAAAAGAAAACAATAACAAATAAATTAGATAAGACTAGAATGTAGGAAGTGTTTTTTAATATAAAAATGATTTCTATCAACCTAAAATATTCAAAACAATAATCAAATCATAAGATTAAATATTAGAATCATAAGAAATTTAAAAATAGTAATGAGTATAATTAAATAAATAAAATTGTAGATTGTGTAATATGATTGTTTTAAAGATAACTTACTAAAATCATTAAGACGCAATGAAGTATTCCAGGTGAATCTTAATCTCATGTTTTGGGTTCGAATTCCAGACCTAGGAAGAGTATTTCTCTATCTGGAGTATATGAGAAAGATTAAAAAAATAAAATAATAATAAAAGAATAAAAATGAGCTGTGGCCAGGCACAGAACCTACTGACGACGATTTGAAATAAATAAATTTCCAAACAACATTATTTATATATATGTATAAAGTATCAAAAAAAAAATATATTTAAACTGGAATTAAAATGACTAAATTATATTATCTTGGTTTTTATTTTTAAATGAAATATAAAATTAATACTTGGTAAACAACCACTTCTAGTTTCCGGATATACACCAAATGTTGATGAATTCATGCTACTGATGCATTAAGAAAATGTACCAAATTTGATCAAAATCCGTTGAGCTGTTCACACGTCTATACGGACACAAAAATGGACAGACGGACAGACATCATGCTAAAAATACTTTTTTCTGTTAACAAAAAGCATGATTCGTGGAAATATGTAAAAATCTCCACATGTGAAATTTGATGTAAAAACAATACCTTCCCTTCCTATCGTCGGTCGGTAAAAAGTATGGCCTCCCTACAAAAAATCAAGAAAACTGTTGAGGAATCCGTTATTATGATCATAGAACACATTTATCCCGATTAGGCAGGAACCGTTTTGCTTTTCGTTGGATACACAAACGTCAGAGATTTTTTTACTAAATAATTTTCATAATTTTTAGGTTTATATTATTATTAAATAATATTTAGAATATATAGAAATATAATATAAATAATGATGATTAATAATACTGATATTTCATCATATTTAATTCAAATTCTATACGAGTTTTAACATTGCAAGTGGATCATTATAATTTGTCAAAATTTAAATTTATTTGTATGTGTATTCCCCTTCCTTGAAAATTGTATTCAATCAAGTATTCCAAAAATGAATCATAAAATAAAATTATATCTGTTTAAGGAAAGAAAAATTTTCTATTAGAAATAATTTCTATTCATAATTTATATTATATATCAGGTAAATATTGTTTGAAAAAAATTGACATGCAAATTTAAACTACTCAAAATCTTTTTTTATTTTTTTAATATTCTATTAAATATAAAAAAATATATAATATTTTTATTTTAAAAAAGTGACATGAAATATAAAACGATTATCAATGTATAATATACATGTACAATGAATTGAATCTAACAAATACGATATATATATATATATATATATATATTTATATATGGATATAGATATTATATATATATATATATATATTATATATAAAATATAATCATCATTCAAAAAAATTTTATTTTAATTTTTTAAACATTGATAACATGCGGCCCCAACTTAATATCATATGGGTTTCAGTTACCCTCCTCATTCTCTCTTTGGGAAATATATATTTCAATTTAAAATATATCTATAAATGTGTGTGTGTGTGTGAAGTAACGTGTTAATTTTATTTTATTTTTAATTCAAAGAAAAATAAAATAATCGAGCAATCCCTGAGCAAGAATATTATTAATATACATTACAATAAATGGAAACGTGGTGGATGCTAAATTAAAAAGCCAGGTAAAGTCCCTGCGAAACGTATTCAATCGTCATTGAATTTAATATTGTTTTTATTTTATTTTATTGAAATCTTTTTAAAATGATAATGTTTCCCACTAAAATTTAAAAAAAGATTCTTTAAAAAAGAGAGGTTGAGATGTGGGAGGGTTTAAAATATTCACATAAGTCCATCCAGGCAATCAAGATAAAGGTTTAAAGGATCCGTTATACTGATTATAAAACACCTTTACCCCGCTTAAGCAGCAACCAACTTAATAAGCGCTGTTTCTTCCTAGGATGTACAAAAGTCAGAGTTTTTCATTATATACCTTATTTCAGGGGTCGGCAACCTGGTGCGTCATTTCAAATGCCCGCATCCAAATTATTAAGTATAATATTAATTTGGTCACAAAAAAGGTAACATTTTTAATTAATTTTTCAACATGACTCTAAAAGAAAAAGGTAAAATGTTTTTGCGATCAGGTTCTTAAACATTTTCGATTTTTTTTCAATATGGTTCTAAAAAAAAGGTAAAATGTTTTTGCGATCAGGTTCTTAAACATTTTCGATTTTTTTTCAATATGGTTCTAAAAAAAAGGTAAAATTTTTTTCCGATTTGGTTCTTAAACATTTTCGATTTTTCAATATGGCTCTAAGTATCACCAAGTGTGTCCACCCCTGTTATATTATTTCAGAAATGTGCCTGACTATAGAAAAAGATTGCCGACCCCTGCCTTATTTGATTAGTCAATTACTGGTAGTCATTATAAACGATATAAGTTGTCTAAGTATATATTAGAAAATAATCAAATATTAAGTTGGTTTGTAAATCAAATCAATCTTAATATGTATAATTGCTTGTAGAATTTGCAAATTCATTAACAGGATTCATTGATGTGATGATTAAAAAATTAAAAAAAGTAAAAATTAAATGATTTTGTTTTTGTTAAATCTTTATAAAGTAAATCATTATAATTGTTATTCAACATTTATAAATTAATCTCTATAATATCCCGGGCAATTTGTTAATGTTCCTAAAAAAAAAAAAAAATATTATAAATTGGTGTGGTTTTCGAAAATTTATTTCAATAATTAATTACATCATTAAATTGACATTGTATGATACATTAATCCGAATTATATATTTGAGGAATTTATAATTGGATACAATTCTGACTGAAAGATTAATAAATAGGTATATATTTTAATTGTACGCCATATCACCTGTACGTGCCAATCAGAATTCTCCTTACATCTTCTTTTTGGCTGTAAAAAGAAAAAAAATATTTAGTTTATTTAATAATTAAACAAAAATATTGGTAAAACAAAAGTATAAAATATTAAAATTATGTCTAAATTCTAATCAATCAATTAATGATAATTAATATATTTGAGGAATTCGTACTTTGGTACGATTCATTGTTCATTCATTTTCATCAATATCCGATTGTTTTTAAACTCCCGGCACCATAATCTCTTGAATCCTGACTGATTCATTGTATCAGACTTTACACTTTACTTGGAAAAAAGGAATTATTTTTCCTCCCATGAAAAATCTATGTTAAGTTAAATAAGTAAATTTATATTAGATTTTGTTTATTTAGAAGGCGCCACAGGGTGGGGTAGCGTAGATGGTTCACATTCTCGTAGACCCGGGTTCAAGTCCTGGGCCTTGCAAGGAAATTTCTCTATAGCTATATTTATTATAATCCTCTACATCCCCTCCCCACAATTCAAACGTCAGAAAATTATCTTTCCTTGTTTGTATAATAATAATAATAATTTATATTTTACTAGATATATTAAAATATATTAATTGATTCATTTAGGAAACCTAATTGAAGGCGTTGTTCTTGCGTAAAACAAAAGTCAGAGTTTTTTTTTTTTTTTTTTGTTTATTTTAATTTTTTTATTTTTCAATCTAAAAAATTTCTAAGTATTTTGGAATCCCGATTGACAGATATGCGATTTTTGACAGATCTCCAGGTTTCAAGTAATTCTGATTCCAAAAAAGTGGTTTTCACATTGACGTACTTGTGTGGGCCTGGGTGTTTTTTATCCCTTCCCCTCCCCTCTCTTCTCCATTCCTTCTCATTCCACTCGACCTTACAAGCACTCAAATCGCTCACACAAATTTCCTTTTGAATAATATTTCTATCATAATTCAATTCTTTTTATTAAGGTTTTCAAATACTCTTTAATAGATAATATTTTTTTTTTTTACACTTTATTACTTATAAATAATATTTTTTTAATTTTTATTTTTAATATACATTGTAAAATATTTTACTATTTTACTGTTTAAAATAATTTTTTTAAATTTTAAATATTTAAACTAATAAAATAAAATATTTATTTAATTATTTTCAAATAAATATTAATTAATCCATATATATATATTATAAAATTACATTTATTTTTTTATTTGATTTTTTTTTCATTTTTTTCAATATAATATTAAAAATTCAAAAATATATGATTTAATTAATTAATTTTAAAATAGCGCTCCACACTTGATTGCCTATCATTCATCCCCTCCACTAGGATTATTAATTTCTTTTATTTGACAGCAGAGTTCGTTTGTCTATTTCCCTCACCTATGCATTTTAAAATTACTTCACATCTTACCATTATCTTGTGAAGCTCGATAAAAAAAATACTTCTTCTCTCTCCCCTGCTTATTTCAAGAAAATTTCCGTAAGTGATTTTTTTTTGTTTCCCATATATATTTAACTAAATTATTTATTAAATTTAAATAAAAAAATATATATGATTGATTGATATAGCTAAATATAAAAATATATAAATATATTTTTTATTATTTTTTATAATTCGCTATATATATATAAAATTTTTTATATATTTTTTTACCTTATTGTAGATGATTAAATCTATAGCTAATTAATATATAAATATATATATATTTATATATTTTAACTAACAATTTTCAAAAATCATTTTCTATATAAATTTTTATTTATTTAAGCATATAAAAAATAAAATTTAAACAATACTTTTTTTAAAATAATATGTATATATATATATATATATTTATATTTTTTTTAAATAAAAAAAATAAATAGTAATTATCCAAGTTCAATATTTATTTATTTTAACTAATTATTAAATAATAAAAATTATATAAAATAAAATAACAATATAATTATAAAATTTGTTTTTTTATCCTTTTTTTTGCATCTACCTACGTTCTGATCTCTTTTAAATTTTAAATTTAAATTGATTTTAATTTTAATTTTAAAATTAATAAAAAATTGATTATTTTTTAATTTTTTTTTTTTTTTGGATTTTAATATATTTCGAAATTTTTTTTCTATTTTTTGATTATTAATTGTTTTTAAGATTATAGTAGATATTTTTAATTTAATATAATATTAAATTTATCTTTTAACAAAATATCTCAAATTCTAACAATTCTTAATAAAAATTTTTTTTCAATATTATATTATTTGAAATCTATTCTTTTATTTGACAGCATAGTTCGTTTGTCTATTTCCCTCTCACCTCTGCATTTTAAAATTACTTCACATCTTACCATTATCTTGTGAAGCTCGATAAAAAACAACTTCTTCCTGCTTATTAGAAGAAAATTTCCGTAAGTGTTTTTTTTTTGTTTCCCATATATTTAACTAAATTATTTATTAAATTTAAATAAAAAAATATATATGATTGATTGATATAGCTAAGTATAAAAATATATAAATATATTTTTTATTATTTTTTATAATTCGCTATATATATATATATATATATAATTTTTTAAATATTTTTTATATATTTTTTTACCTTATTGTAGATGATTAAATCTATAGCTAATTAATATATATATATATATATATATATTTTTTAACTAACATTTTTCAAAAATCATTTTCTATATAAATTTTTATTTATTTAAGCATATAAAAAATAAAATTTAAACAATACTTTTTTTAAAATAATATGTATATATATATTTATATATTTATATTTTTTTTAAATAAAAAAAATAAATAGTAATTATCCAAGTTCAATATTTATTTATTTTATCTAATTATTAAATAATAAAAATTATATAAAATAAAATAACAATATAATTATAAAATTTGTTTTTTTATCCTTTTTTTTTGCATCTACCTACGTTCTGATCTCTTTTAAATTTTAAATTTAAATTGATTTTAATTTTAATTTTAAAATTAATAAAAAATTGATTATTTTTTAATTTTTTTTTTTTTGGATTTTAATATATTTCTATATTTTTTTTCTATTTTTTGATTATTAATTGTTTTTAAGATTATAGTAGATATTTTTAATTTAATATAATATTAAATTTATCTTTTAACAAAATATCTCAAATTCTAACAATTCTTAATAAAATTTTTTTTTCAATATTATATTATTTGATATCAATTCTTTTATTTGACAGCATAGTTCGTTTGTCTATTTCCCTCTCACCTCTGCATTTTAAAATTACTTCACATCTTACCATTATCTTGTGAAGCTCGATAAAAAAAATACTTCTTCTCTCTCCCCTGCTTATTTCAAGAAAATTTCCGTAAGTGATTTTTTTTTGTTTCCCATATATTTTACTAAATTATTTATTAAATTTAAATAAAAAAATATATATGATTGATTGATATAGCTAAGTATAAAAATATATAAATATATTTTTTATTAATTTTTATAATTCGCTATATATTTATATAATTTTTTATATATTTTTTTACCTTATTGTAGATGATTAAATCTATAGCTAATTAATATATGTCTATATCTATATATATATATAGATATAGATATAGATATATACTTATATTTTAATTAACAATTAGCAAAAATCATTTTCTATATACATTTTTATTTATTTAAGCATATGAAAAATTTTTTAATTTTTTTTTTTTTTTGGATTTTAATATATTTCGAAATTTTTTTTCTATTTTTTGATTATTAATTGTTTTTAAGATTATAGTAGATATTTTTAATTTAATATAATATTAAATTTATCTTTTAACAAAATATCTCAAATTCTAACAATTCTTAATAAAAATTTTTTTTCAATATTATATTATTTGAAATCTATTCTTTTATTTGACAGCATAGTTCGTTTGTCTATTTCCCTCTCACCTCTGCATTTTAAAATTACTTCACATCTTACCATTATCTTGTGAAGCTCGATAAAAAACAACTTCTTCCTGCTTATTAGAAGAAAATTTCCGTAAGTGTTTTTTTTTGTTTCCCATATATTTAACTAAATTATTTATTAAATTTAAATAAAAAAATATATATGATTGATTGATATAGCTAAGTATAAAAATATATAAATATATTTTTTATTATTTTTTATAATTCGCTATATATATATATATATATATAATTTTTTAAATATTTTTTATATATTTTTTTACCTTATTGTAGATGATTAAATCTATAGCTAATTAATATATATATATATATATATATATTTTTTAACTAACATTTTTCAAAAATCATTTTCTATATAAATTTTTATTTATTTAAGCATATAAAAAATAAAATTTAAACAATACTTTTTTTAAAATAATATGTATATATATATTTATATATTTATATTTTTTTTAAATAAAAAAAATAAATAGTAATTATCCAAGTTCAATATTTATTTATTTTATCTAATTATTAAATAATAAAAATTATATAAAATAAAATAACAATATAATTATAAAATTTGTTTTTTTATCCTTTTTTTTTGCATCTACCTACGTTCTGATCTCTTTTAAATTTTAAATTTAAATTGATTTTAATTTTAATTTTAAAATTAATAAAAAATTGATTATTTTTTAATTTTTTTTTTTTTGGATTTTAATATATTTCTATATTTTTTTTCTATTTTTTGATTATTAATTGTTTTTAAGATTATAGTAGATATTTTTAATTTAATATAATATTAAATTTATCTTTTAACAAAATATCTCAAATTCTAACAATTCTTAATAAAATTTTTTTTTCAATATTATATTATTTGATATCAATTCTTTTATTTGACAGCATAGTTCGTTTGTCTATTTCCCTCTCACCTCTGCATTTTAAAATTACTTCACATCTTACCATTATCTTGTGAAGCTCGATAAAAAAAATACTTCTTCTCTCTCCCCTGCTTATTTCAAGAAAATTTCCGTAAGTGATTTTTTTTTGTTTCCCATATATTTTACTAAATTATTTATTAAATTTAAATAAAAAAATATATATGATTGATTGATATAGCTAAGTATAAAAATATATAAATATATTTTTTATTAATTTTTATAATTCGCTATATATTTATATAATTTTTTATATATTTTTTTACCTTATTGTAGATGATTAAATCTATAGCTAATTAATATATGTCTATATCTATATATATATATAGATATAGATATAGATATATACTTATATTTTAATTAACAATTAGCAAAAATCATTTTCTATATACATTTTTATTTATTTAAGCATATGAAAAATTTTTTAATTTTTTTTTTTTTTTGGATTTTAATATATTTCTATATTTTTTTTCTATATTTTGATTATTAATTGTTTTTAAGATTATTTAGTAGATATTTTTAATTTAATGTAATATTAAATTTATCTTTTAACAAAATATCTCAAATTCTAACAATTCTTAATAAAATTTTTTTTCAATATTATATTATTTGAAATCAAAATTACAATACATATATTAATTAATATGACAAATATATATATATATATAATAAATAATAAAAAAAAATTATATTAATTGAGATAAATCGAAATTTAATAATATTAATAAATATTTAATGATGAGAATGTTTAAAAAATATATATATTTTTATTGAAAATTAATCAAATAAATAAATATCTATATATTTTTTTATTTTGTAATTTTCAACTTGTTAAATTAATTAAGTAAATAATTAAATAACTTCATATGAGAAATGGTGTAACTTGTTAATGGATAAAGAATAAAATTCATTTCCTTCAAATTCAAAAATGACCGCCCTCTCTGTTGGTACAATTTTTACAATCTTTTTTATAAATTTTTTTTTATTCATGAATTCTTGTCAAAATTTTACCCAATGTTCGTGCAACCATTCTCTACATTATTAAATAACTTTCATTGACATATTCTTTATATAAAAATTAAAAAATATATATATATATATATATTTTAGAAAGTAAGCTACCCTCTCCTAATATTTATTTATTTATTTTTAGAAAAAAATACAATCAGTTACACAACGCATTTTAATCTATTCATTGTAGCTTTTTAAATTTCATTCTAGGCGTATTTAAATTTCTTATATAATATATAGAATTGTCCTGTTTTGTGTGTGTGTGTGTGTCACGGGGATTTATTATAAATAATAATATTCCATGTAATCTAGTGAAAGAGTAAATTTTTTCTTTTTCAATTATAAAAACAAATTTCATTCTCGTCAATGGATTCTTTTTGATAGATTGACCATTCATATTTTGTTATTCTCTACGATGAGTGAGTGTTATTGAAATAGTCTAACCCCCCATTTGACTGACAAGCCTAAACTCATCCACCCCACCCCCTCTTCCCCACCCCTAGAATTTTATTATAATAAAAAAAAATCGATTATAATCTCCAGCGTTCATTTGATAAAATTATGATTGAAATACAAAATCGTTTATAAATTTAAATTAATATCAATACAAATAATATATATATATATATATTTTATTTATAACTTGTAGCATGTGTAAATTATTTGTTGTTTTTTTATTCTTCTTACATTTTTTATAAAAATATGTGAACTTTTTAATCAAACTTGATAGGGCTTTAGAATTGTACATTTATTTCATATTTAGATAATAGAAAATATTTTAATATTTTTTTTTATTTATTTTTAAATCAAATTTTTATTAAAAAACATTTTTAAATATATATAATGTATAATCTATACGAATATTGTTCTTTTGTATTATTAATATTGAAATAGTTTGTGATTATAGATTAAATCATATTGTAAAGAAAAGATATCTGATTTAATCATAATAGGGGATTAAAATATGATGATTAATCAATATTCAAAATACCTATAAAAATTTATTGAACGGCCAATAATCTGATTTTAAATAATCCTATTATAAACATTCTAAATTACAAATATTAATATTTTCTTATTATATAATGTAAACTAAAATTATACTTAATATACAATATATATGTATATATATACATAAATATTAAGTTTAATAAATAAGAATAATATTTAATTAAATACTCGGTGAAGTTTCAAATTAGTAATTATACAGAAGAGTAATCCAGTCATGGATTTGGATAAAACTTTACCAGTGGGTTTCTTTTTTCAATCCAAATAAACATTTCTTATGCAATTTTTGCGGGTCGCTTCTAATTTGAGAGATAAAAAGGATTAAAGTTTGCCAGATTAGCTTATTATAAACCTCGAAATATGACGTCATTAATTAATATTTTATTGACTAATTCACTAATTATTCATATATTCCTAATTTTCGGTTTGGATATAGAAAAATTATTTAATTAATTAATTTTTTAATCATATAATATCCAAACCGAACTTATAAAAAAAATATCGAAAATTAGTGGAGCCCTCTGGTAGTGAAATAATAAAACATGCTAGCTAAATAAAATATCAATAGGTTTATATGCAAACTTCAATCCTTTTTATCTCGTAAACCAAAACCGATCAGCAAAAATTGCATAAGAAAAGTTTATTTGGAATGATAAAAGGAACCGACTGGTAAAGTTTTATCCAAATCCATGACTGGATGACTGTTCTGTATAATTTCTCTCAAATTTATTGATATATGGTATTTACTTTTCAACTAAAACTAAAATTTTTCTTATGATAGTGTAACAACTGAAAAGCACATAGAGCAAATTATATCAATCAACTTAAAAACTTCACCGGCCGTTTAATTAAAAATTATTCTAATTAAGAATGATATTTTTTTAAATTTAATTTTAGTCTACACATAACTTACTTAAAATATTACAATTAGTGTTTACGGTTAAATCTATTCATTTCATTTCTCTATTATTTATGCATCATTCTCATTTTTTTTTACTTTTTACTTATTTTTCTTTATTTATGATATACCGAATTTTATTTTTAAAGAATTAATTTACGAGGGCAGGTCAATAAGTTCGTGACTTTTTGAATTTCCGTCATCTCTTAAATGAAATGGTAACAATACTATCAGCTAACTCCTGTTAAAATTTGAACCATCTTAGTATTTTGGCTTTTGTTTGACATCCATTAATAGCAGACTATCTCGTGATTTGAGAAGAAAATGAAAAAAGTCAATTTCCATGAAAATCCATGAATTGGAATAGGAATGACTATTTTTTGTTTCCAAACCTGAAAAAATGGCTCGGTGGAAAGAGATTTGATTCCAACGAGGAAATCATCTCACAAATACCGATTTTGATCTTATCGTTTCTTTCAAAAAGTCACGGACTTATTGACCCACCCTTGTAATAAATTTCATATTATGTTGATATTAATATATGTTTTCTTTTTTTTTTTTGTTTTAGGTTTTTTTTTCAAGCACAATTGCTTTCCAAATTAATTTTTTGGGCAAGATGAGTAACAATTATGTAAGAAACCTTAATGAAATTTCTTTCCCCTTGAAAAATAGATTATGTCTATTTATCAAGGGGAATCCTGTCTTGTCCAATCCTCATCAATTGAAATTTCATTTAAACAAGAACAAGCATATCGATGTAGACCTATCTAAAATGACGAATAACGATTTTACAACATTATATTTTGAAAGGCCGATTACATTTGTGATTGATCAAAATGATACGCGAAATCAATATTGCCGAAGTTTATCTCGAATCTCTTGCAACGAAATCAAACTAAGAGTTCGCACTGAACAATTAGTTATAATTAAGAATGCTGTCGATCTAGATACGCCGCCGTATCAAATACAAGATTATGATCAATTTCAAATCCCTATAACACGCCCAATAGCATTAACCTTCAAAGACAAATCTCAATGGCCATCGAAAAAAATGTCCGTCCCTGTTAAAAGTATAATTACGATTATGGAAAGACAAGGGACCGAGAGGGAAGATGAAACCACCTGCACCGAAGTAGTAATATTATTAGAGAAATCCATTAGAATCAAATTAACAAAATCATCCAGAAAATTTTTAAAAAATGAGCCTAGTGAAAATCAAGCAAAATTATATATGCCTGTCAATGACAAATTTCGATTATATATGAAAAATTCCGGGAAAAACAATATCCGTGATGAAATGAAATTGAAGTTTTCGAAAAAAAAGGGGGTAATTGTTTAAACAATTAATCGTTAATTATTATAGTTGGATTACAAATTAATTAAATTATATATTAATTTAATTAATTAAGATGATATTTTTAATTAAAATTTTATTTAAATATTAGAATATTGTAAATTTGCAGAAATTTTATAATTTTAACGTTATATCAATGAATATTTTAATGATTGTTACAATACAAGCGCAAGATGTAAATAATAAATATATTTAAGTATTTATAATAATATATATGTAAAAAAGAAAAGAAAAATCTTAATATAATGGTTATAAATCAATTATAATATTTATTTATATATTAAGCATAAGTATATGAATTGAGAGTACAAAACAAGGAATTTTAATATATAGAAAAATTTAATTAGTAATATAATCCTTAAGTACATATAATAATTTTTGAGAAAATGTAAAGAAGCTCCTCTCATCAAAATTATTATCTATTCCTTATGCAATTTTTCCGGGTCGTTGCTAGTTTACAGAATAAAAATTATTAAAATTTGCATATAAATACATTGATATTCTATTTAGCTACTATGATTTATCCATTTGTCCAGCAGAGGACTCCACTAATTTTCTGGTTTTTTTTCAGTTCGGATTGGATATAGAAAAATTAAAATATTAATTAATTAAAAAATTTTCCTATGCCCAAACTGAACCGAAAAAAACGAAAATTGGTGAGTGAATAATTAGTGAATTAGTCAATAAAACTACTAAATGGCTGCACATTTCGACGTTCATAACCAGCTAATCTTTCAAACTTAAAAAATCTTTATTTATCTTGAAAACTAGAAGAGACCGAGAAATATTGTATAAGGAAAGTTTCTTTGGAATTAAAAAAGGAAAGGTAAAGTTTTATACATATCCATGACATGACAACTAATCTGGACAATTACCTGTTTACTTTATAAGTTTATTTTTTGTTATCACTGTGGCTCTACGGAACTCGAAAGTTCTTGGCCGCAGCAACCACACTTTTCCAAGTATCCCTATTCTGAGCCGCAACCCTCCAATCCCTACCCTCTCCTATCTCTCTCAAGTTCCTACCTACATTATCCACCCACCGCGTCTTTGGTCTTCCAAGCAATATTTTTCGCCATTCTTTCCTCTCCTATTCTAGCCAGGTGCCCTGCCCATCGCAACCTTCTTATTTTTTGATATTGTAAATTACTTTTATTTCTAGGTTATCAATTAAATTTGTTCTTTATTTCTACAAATTTTATTAATTAAATTTAAATAATTAAATTTTTACGATAGTATTATTGGGGAAAAGAATAAATTCAGGGCATTTAAAATGTTTATCGTAACATTTAAAGATTGAATTCACAGGGGAAGAGTGTAGATGATGAATTGAATGATTTCCATGTAGCCTTAAAAAAATAAAGAAACAGTTAGCACGGATGAGTGAGATGTTGGTTTATTAAAAAATTAATTGGGAAATGACGGGTGCGTAGAGCAAGGACGTGGTGAGTAAGGTGAAGGAATGCAGTTCTATAGTCACACCAATATAAATAACGAAAGAATATTTTTTTTCTTTTACATTTCAATGAATTATTTATATTAAGATTGAAGATGCTACACTCAAGAGAGATCTTAATAATATTTTGAAAAGTCTTCTTTGTTTTATTTCATCATTTATGGATTGACTGGTATTGAATAGGAAAGGCTGAATTAGATGGATTTCTTTGAGCGGTGAATCTCCCAAGTGCATCGCCAATGTCGAAATGGTGTTGTCTTGGCAGTTAAGCGTTTTATTGTGTTTGCTGACAAGCAACCTCAAGAGATTCGAGTGGGGCGGGGGTGGTTTGATTTGGCGTCCCAAACGAAGGCGTCGAGTGATTAGACGACAGCTTACCCGTAGGGGAGTTACTCCCTCGTCTCCCATGCTACGCGGGAGTGGATGGGGGAGGGAAGAGTAGGAGTAGGAGGAGGAGAAGGTTTTGAAACACAATCCATTATCTCGATTTCTGTAATTGTGCTACATATTCAATGCAAAAATTATTTCTTTTCTTTTCAATCTTTATTTTGTCATTGTTTTATTTAAGAATATTTAATTCTAAAATTTTGGAATCAAAAACAAATTTTTCTTCTATATATTATGATTAATTTTATTTATTTATTTATTTTTTATTTTATTCACGCCATTATAAATATATTTTTTTTTAAAAGTTTAAATCTTTCATTGTTAATATGATATTGTTGTATGATTATTGTTTTTTATTTAAAAAAAAAATATGTTTTCTTTAATTATTTATTTATTTTTGTGATTATCTTGATTTAAATTAGTGAAAAAAATTTTTTAAATATGATTTGATAAATAAAAGAGATTTTACAAAAAATAAATCAATTTCCATGCTAAGTTTTTACCAATAATCGATTGACATAAGAAGTGACTCAAAAAAGGTAAGTTGAATCCATTATCTCTATTTCTGTAATTGTGCTACATATTCAATGCAAAAATGATTTCTATTCTTTTCAATCTTTATTTTTCTTTGTTTTATTTAAAAACATTTAATTCACACACACACAAAATTTTTTTTCTATATTATGATTAATTTTCTTTATTTATTTTTTGTTTATTTTATTCACGACGATTTTAATTTTACTTATTAATATATTTTTTCTTATTATAAATATATTTTTCTATGTTCACGCGATTTGTAAGTTTATTTTTTTAAAAGTTTAAAATCTTTCATTGTTGAATACAATGATTGTTAATATTATATTGTTGTATGATTATTATTTTTATTTAAAAAAATCTTTCTTTTCTTATTTATTTATTTATTTTTATGATTATCTTGATTTAAATTAGTGAAAAAAAAAATTTAAATAGGTGATTTGATAAATAAAAAATATTTTATAAAAAATATATCCTTTATATGCTTATGCTAAGTTTTTATCGTTAATCGATTGACACAAGTGACTCAAAAGAGGTGAGATGAATTACTTTATGGTCATGTTTTCGTGTTCTTATTGTAGTTGAGATGAGATTGGTTTGTAAATGACAATCGAATGACCGTCAGTCATTAATAGCCAGATGGTGAGTTGATGACATCGGGCGACGACCATTAAAACGGATTTAAAGGGAATGAACGGGAGTGTGAGGTGGGATTGTCCTGCGACATTGCCAAGCCACATAAAAAAAAACAACAGTTCTTCCCCCTCTCTGCCCCCACTCTCTCTCTCAAAAACCATTTTGTATTAAAACATTTATTATAACATTGAGAAAAAGTTGATTTTTTTTTAAATATTCGTTTCAATTAAAATATTTTTAAAAGGATATAAATTAAATGGTTCGTTTCAAAAGTGCTTTTTTTCAAATAAGAGTTATCGTAAACCCTTTCAAATTAGTAATTTTATTTTTATTCATTCATTATTCAATGCTTAGCATTAAATATATATATATATATATATATATATATATATTTCTCCATCTCGTTTAGAAGACTAAAATAATACTCTTTACGATCCTCTTTATTTCTAATCTACATTAATTAATATAGTATATTAATTTTTTCAAATTTATGTATAAAAAAAACCTCTGACTTTTGTATGTCACACGCAAGGACAATGCCTATCAAGTCGGTTATATTAATTAAGTGTGTCCTATGATCAGTAGAACGGGTCCTATCAACCATTACCTTGATTTTCTTGATCGTAGGCGCTACTTTTTATCAAGTAACTTCCCAATTTTGATCCCGGAGGCTGGGTTGATTCCGTCCCATAGACCCCAGCTAGAGAAATTCCCTTGTCATGAACCCGGGACCACGAGAATGTGAGGCAGTTTCGCCACCTCCCACCATGTGGCCCCTCTAAATTTATGTGTATGTCTGTAAAAATGCAAATTGCAAATGTAAATTTGCAGATGATAAATTTTTTACAAAATAAAATAAAAAGAACATTAAACTGTTTTTAATTTATTTCAATGAAATATAAAATGAATGTTTAATGGAATGTATTAATCGCAATTATTTTCTAATATTCATGATATTATTTTTAAATAAATAAACATTTCAAAGTCATAAATATAATTAATAGTGAAAGGGGCCTACAATTCAGTTATTTTCCTATGTGTAAAAGATGAAAAAAACTGACATCCCACGGAAGGAACATTCGGAATTTTAGTGAGTAGAAATTCAATTTTATAACTTAAATAATTAATTATATTAATATAAAAAACAAAATCAATCCATTCTTCAGTTCATCAAACAATAATGATATATAATATTAAAAATTATTTAATTTAATATCCTATTCAAGTATTTTTATTTATATATATAATGTGTTTATAATAATATATATATATATATAAAATATTTTTTTAATAAAAAAAATGTCCATAATTTCCACAATTTAACTTAAATTAAGTTTCGATCAAGATAATCTTTTGAAATTTATCATTTCTTATAATATATATTTTAAAACATTTTATTTGTAGTTGGTTATTCACATTTACTAAAATAAATAAAATAAGACATTTAAATATTTTAGATTGATTTAATTTAAATGAAAAAAGGAACTTTGTATTTCTCCTATTTCTTTCTAATATTCGTGTTATTATTTTAAAATAAATAAATTTTTAAAAGTGATATTTTCCATCCTTTGAACTGTGTTTTGGGTTTTTTATTTTTTTCACTTCATATTTGTTTTAATTATATTCTTTTTACAATTTAAGAAAGTAAAACAAAAATATCTTTTTTTTTAATTAAAATCAATCAAATAAATATTGATATACGAATAGAATACAATGTCAATTGTCTTTCAAAAAATAAAAATTTTCAAAACAAACCCACACACTCTTTTTCTTATAATATTATAAAAAAATCTACAAAATAATATTAATGTGTATGATTTTATTAATATACCTGTATAATTATTACTATAGTAATATTAACATTTTTAGAATTTGTTATTTATTTATTTTCGTTAAAATTAAAAATTAATTGAATTTTATTGTAATATTAAGTCTTATAATAATTCAATGGAATTTATTTTATTGAATCCATGAATGTATACATACTTTTTATATTTATCAAAAGAACATTAAAAACTAATAAGTTGACCTGTGGCCAGGCGCAGAACCGACCGACTGTTTGAAGTAAATTAATTTTCAGCTACAGAAACAATTTCAAATAATTTAAATGTATCTATTAATGCAATAAAAAACAGATATGGATATAACATAAATATTTTTAATTTTATTATATTTATAATATATAAGTAGTAGCTGGCTGTGACGTCATGAAGGACTGGGTGACGTCATATAATTTAAAATTACGAAAAAACTAATGAAGATGATTTTTCCCGAGGATAAAACCAATACAAAGTGCATGATTTGTGGAGAAGATATATACAAAAATCTCCACATGTGAAATTTGGTGTGAAAACAATACCTCCCCTCAATGATTTGATTTGTAGGTTGTAATTCTTTTAATAAAATTAATAAATTGGCTTTCAAAATATTTTTTCGATTGATTTAATTAAAATTACTTGCATTTTCCCTTTAATATTCATGTTTTTATTTTGAAATAAACAAATCTTTTAAAGTAAAATTTTAAAATTTGTTTCTGACCTTTCAGTATTTTTAGATATTTCTCTTCATTATTATAAATTATAGGTATACATAATTTTAAAATGTCAAATAAATAAATAAAAGAATATTTTATAATCTAGATTAAAAATTAATACTATTATAAAATAACTAATTTCATTAAATTTGGAAAATTGATAGTTAAGTATTTATCAATTCAATCTTATTATGCTAACAAAAGTGATGATAGTTATTTTTAGTATTTTCTTTTCATATTCATAATATTATATAAAATTTAAAATAATATAAATAATGAAACGATTCTGCCCCTTTGGATATTTTTATGCCAAAAAAACAAAATTTATTTAATATAAAAATATAATTATTTAAAAATAAAATTATAGAGATTTTGGGGTGGGGGTAAAATAAAAAAAAAAAATAATGAAAATATCTTAAGTAACTGGAATTTATTGGAGTGGAGGGGGAACCGTTCCGTGTGCTTGCCAGTGTAGTCGGCCACCAATTGTCAACATTGCTAACTAACCAAGTATCCATCAACCCCCCCCTCCACACCAAACAGGTCATTTAATTAATAATTAATAATTAATCCAATGACTTAAATAGTAATAATTATACAGGTATATTAATAAAATCATACATTAATATTCCGGGTTGCTTCTAGATTACGAGATAAAAATTATTAAAATTTGCATATAAATTCAATTTAACTATCATATTTATGTTTGATTGATTTCGTCACTAGAGGGCTCACTAATTCAATAATTATTATTTCGTAAACTAGAAGCTACCCGGAAATTGCATAAGGAAAGATTCTTTGGAATTAAAAAAAAAAGGAATCCACTGGTAAAGTTTTATTCAAATCCATAACATGACAATTAATATGGACAATTATTATTATTTTTTCATTCGTCTGAACCAAATTTATTTTAAACCAAAACGATATTAAATTTAAAAATAATATTTTCTTTACATAATATATTAATAATAAACTGTTATGATGGATTCATAGATTAAGAAATTATTAAGAATTTTTTTAAATTTATTATATAAGCATATTATTTTTTTTTAATATTCTGTGGAGAATTTACTTGAATAAATTTTTAATTAGTTGTTGTTGATTTTTTTTTTTAATAAAGAGAATCGATTAGGAACAGCTGGTTGATTATTTTAATTAAATGCCATTTTTGCATCGCTAATGGCGTGGCTGGTTGATTTGATTTCAAATGGCGACGACCAGAATTTGATGAGCTGAATCCAATAAGGTTTCTTAGCTTGACTTTCTTCCCTTTTACCTGTTGGTAAAGGGATGATCGCATCGCACCACGTGATTGGGTGATCCTTTTCACCAACAGATGGGTGTCCCTATCATCGTAAAGTGCACTGCCAGGTGTTACCCCCCCACCCCCCCTCTCTCTCTCTTTTCATTTTCACAACGAGTAAGATTTCAATTATTCTCCTATTAAGACAAATTTCATTGTTTTGGATTTGTTCTCTTAAAATTTTTATTTTTAAATTATTATCAAACCAAGAATTAATACAAATTATATGACATGATTCTGTGTTTATGTGGAAATTCATAATATTGATTAATTAATGAAAATAATAAATGTAAATTTCTTAAATTAGATCTAATAATCCTTTTAACTCTATCACCACCATAACTGATGTTATATTTTATTAATTATCCAATACCTTCCTTTTCATTTTTACTTTTTAGTACTTTTGAATTAAGTCTAGTTTATAATTTTTTTGGTAAATGTTTACAAAATTATTAAAGTTTGACAGATAAACTAGTTATGAATGAGCAGCCACATTTAATAATGTTTTATCGACTAATTCACTAATTATTAATTTATTCACTAATTTACGGTTTGGATATTAAAAAATAGTTAATTAATTATTTTTTTAGTTTTTATATATCGAAAAAAAAACGAAATTAGAGAAGCCCTCTGCTGGCCAAACATGGTAGCTAAATTGAATGTCAATGGATTTATATGCAAATTATAATAATTTTTATCCCGTAAACAAGAAGAGACCGAGAACGTCCCTTCTTACATTGTCCACCCACCCCAGTGTTTCCCAATCGGTCTCCCCTCACATATATTTTAAGACAATTGTTTACAACATGGAAAGATTCAGAGGTTTGGATGAAACTTTGCCAGTGGATTCCTTTATTAATTCCTAAGAAATATTCTTCTGAAATATTTCTCGATCTCCTTTCGTTTACGAGATAAAAATTATTAAAGTTTGACAGATAAACTAGTTATGAATGAGCAGCCATTTAATAATGTTTCATTGACTAATTGAATAATTATTCACTTATTCAATTTTCGATTCGGTTTGAAATTAGAAAAAATTATTTAATTCATTAATTTTTTAATTTTCATATATGCAAATCAAACTGAAAAAAAAAATGAAAATTAATAAAGCCTTCTTCTGGCCAAATAATAAAATATGGTAGCTAAATGTTAATGGATTTAATAATTTTTATATCGTAAACTAGAATCAATCCGGAATATTGTATAAGGAAAGTTTTTTTGGAATTAAAAAAGGAATCCACTGACAAAGTTTCATCCAAATCACTGAAGCTTCCCGTTTTGTAAACAATTATCTTTTTTTTTTTTTTTTTTAGTCTAATTTGATTTATTTTTTATTAGAACATCTGAGATTTGTTCATTTAACAGGATTCAATGAGACGGTGAGTTGTTTAAAAAATAAATTTGAATAGGAATTGGATATTTAACAAATATTAATAATCAATGAACAAATAAAAAAAAAAACAAAATTCAGTTAAAAGTTTTCAACAAATCGGAATTATAAATAAATATTAGTATTTGATTGTAGTAATCAAACCGGGTTAGTAAATAAACAAATATATTTAAAAAAAAAAAAGAAAATAAAATTCATCAAACAGATCTCGTTGAATATTTTATTCTATCGAAGAATTTTAAATAAATTTTTGTTTGAAAAATGAAAAAAAATAAATAAAATAAAACTCTGAAAAGTATTTATTATTGAAGATTATTATTTTGAAGTGTTTATGAGATTTTCTTTTATTATTTTTTTTCCTTTTAAATAACAAATGAAAATTATCAATTGAAGCATGAAACATCGAAATCCCACCTGTGAACTGAACACGTTTCAAAAAGTTTTGTTTCACACAAACAGCCAAATAAAAACAAATAATTCCCAGAGTAAAGTTTTACTTGAACGTCAAGTTGATGTCTATTCTCAACCCCTTCTACTTCTTCTCAGTCACCTCTCTTAAATACAATGAGAAAGAAAGAAGACCTAAAAAAATATCTATCTATCTATCTATATATATAGGATAGGTATATATATTTTTTATCATTGTTTTGAGCTAAATTGCTTAAGGAGAAATATTTAACTTTTCTATATGCACGAGGATGACAAATGTTAATTTCTGTTTCCATAAATCAAGTTAACTTTTAATTCAACATTCAAATAACGATTTAGATAGAAAGAAAATGAAATTATCACAAAAAGTACACAACGGAATAAATTTAATTGGAGCGACTATATTTTGGGTGTTTATCTTTAATGAAGACAAAGCATCAAATTAACTAGATTATAATTAAAAAAACAATCTTTTAACATGAAATAAAACTTTATTCCATAAAATTTTAATATTTATTTAATTTAATATATATATATATATATATATATAATTAATAATAATCCTAATTTCCTTAATCTTTAATAAAATCTTTGAGTGACTAAATCTTATCCAAGACTGTTTATTACAAATAAGTAGAGGGGAGTAATATTTAGTATAAGTATTAAAAACCCGTTTTATTACAAAGGATAATAATATAATGAAATATGAACTATAGTCCCTAGATAACTTTATGGTTTAAAAATCGGTAAATGATGCAATTTTCAGTATAAGAATTAGAAAAAAAAATAATATTAATTTTTCTAATACTTAAATTCTAATTTTAATTATTTTATATAATTGATTTTAAAATTATGAGTTAAATTTAAATATATTTGCCAAAAGGTCATTTTAGGTTTATATAGGGTGACCAAACGTCCCGGTTTTCCGGGATTGTCCCGTTTTTAGGTACTCTGTCCCGGCGTTCCGAAAAATGTCTTCGCGAAGCCGTTTGTCCCGGTTTGGTGTTTTCGAAATATGGTCACCCTAATTAAATGTAACTCTGTTCATATTTTATGTTATAGATCATCCCATTTAAATTAAAATAATAATTAATATATAACATTAAATACAATATTATTATAATTTAATTTCTAATTTTTAAATATTTATTTTTAATTCTAAAATAATTTATTTATAAATCTTTTTATTTTTTGAAAAATCAATTGACAGGATATTGTATGGTTTTTTGCCAACATTTATTTATAAATCAATTTTTTGATAATAGGAGTGGGGGATTCATTTCCTGCTTTAAGCAGGATACAAAAATATCTTTTCTTTCCACGAATATGGCTTTAATTATTTTAGTTATTTTTTTATTTTATAAATTTGATAAATTTCTATTAAATTTTGTTAGTTTTTTTTTAATTTTTGTTTATTTATCCCTGAATTGCATGACCTCTCGATGCATCTCCAGCAATTTCTTCCATATAGTAAATTTGATTACTGATTTTTAAAATAAAATATTCCATCTTTAATGTTGAAATTTTAGTAAAAAAAAAGATTAAGTATTTTAATTAACTTAAGATCATTTATTCTATTATAATTAACATAGTGATTATTTTAATATATATATGAAGGCGCCACAGAGTGGGATGTGGCGAAGTTGGTTCAAGTCCCGGGCTTCACAAGGGAATTTCTCTAGCTGGGGTCTATGGGACGGAGTCAATCCAAATTGGGAAGCTACTTGATCAAGAAAATCATGGTAAAATTTGATAGGACCCGTTTTACTGATCATAGGACACCTCTTGATATAACCAAATCAATAGGCGTTGTCCTTGCGTAGGACGTACAAAAATCAGAGGTTTTATATATCTATATATATCTATCTATATATATATATATATATATCTTATCTTTATATAAAATGTTGTCAGGACTTAAAAATGATAGCAATGCCATTTTTTATTCATTTATTTGTTTCCAACTTATTAAAATTCTATTTTTGCTGAGACTGTTCTCTTTTGTATATTTTATCAAAAAATCCATGAGTAACACTTTTATTATCTTAAGAAATATTCAACTTAAGTTTAGAAATATGATAAAATTCTTGAAATATTCCCATTAATTTTACATAAATAAGATCTTCTGTTCTTCTGTTTGTTTATTTGTTTTTTCAGTTCTAGTAAAAATTAGCTGGAGTGTGTCTCCACTCGACTATCTCGCAAATTTGAATTGAATTAAATATCATATATTAATTTAAATTAAATTAAATTAATTAAATTATAAATTAAAATTAATAAATAATATTTATTAAACCAGTGCATGTTTGGCTCTTTGTTGATGGCACCACATGTTGGCGCGTGAGATTTGCAGTGTTAAAAAATTAATTCTGGTACTTTCAGCGATTCAATCAAGCTGAAATTCTATATATATAGCAGTTTTATACAATTATTAATCATGTGAAAAATTATCAAACATGTATCTTTATTTTTACGGTCACTTTAGAGGAAATAAAATCAAAACGTTGTAGGTAATGACCCTCTTCCGGATGAGCTACAATTCTCAAAAGTTGATAGAAAACTATGAATTTTGAATAATGTCCATGTACCAAATTTCATCATTCTACCTCAAACCGTTTTTGCGCAATCTTGTCTACATACATACACACACACATACACACACACACACACAGACATTTTTCTCAACCCTTGTGAAAATGATTCAGGAACCTTCAAAACGTATAAAAACATCAAAATCTCAACATCGAAAATTTTCGTGATCGCAATACTATCTCTGGCGAGATAGTAAAAATGGAAAAATAATTTTCTAAATTTTTTAAATAGTTATTTCATATAATTTATTATCTAGATTAGAAAATTAACTTTTATTTATTTGAGATTTTATAAGTATTTAATGTAAGATGATGAATAGAAAAATTAAAAATACCGTAACGACAGAAACAGTTCAAAAATTTACTTGACAAAATGGAATTATTTAAAAATCTTATATGAATATGAATATTAATTTATATTAAATAAATTAAATTTATTTTATGGTTTTATTTATTTATTTTATTATATAAATTAAAACCTTCAAATAAAATATTTTAATTAATATATTATAAGAAATAACAATTTTAAATAAATTATCTTTATCAAAATTTAAAATCAAACAATATAATATTCTAGTGTACTGTTTCATATATTATATACATTGAATTTTCAAATAATTATATTCATAAATACATACAATAATAATAATATTAATAATTATTATTTTTATTATTAATTTTAATATAATTTATTCTATTATTATTTCCAAAGGTGGATTAGAATCAATGCAAAATTTTATTTTTTAATGTTCATTTGATTAATTATACAAATAAAAAAATATAAACATTAAAGTATATATTCACAGATTCATTAAATAAAATTTCATTAAAATATTATAACAGAAAATTCTACAAAACTATTAAATTAGTTTTTCATTTTAATGAAAATAAATTAATAAAAAATGTATACTAAAAAATTTTATATTGCTATATTAATAATTATATTAATTATTATATCGATGAATTCCTCCATGGATATCTAATTTATTATAATTAATTAATTAAAAGTGAGTTTGTTTTGAATATTTTTATTTCTTGAAAGACAATTGTGACATTGGCATTTTATTAAATGAAGACACCAATAATTATTTGGCAGATGCTAATAAAAAAAGATTAATGTAGAATATTTATTTCAATAGTAATATAATTAATATTAATAATTATCATATTAATTTGATTAATATTCATCTATAAAGATTATTTTTCAAGATCACCTGAAATCATTGTAATCATATTTTAATTTTATTGATATATTAATAATTATATATAGGTATATATATGTTGATATATACATACGTTGATATTACATTGTCTATTTTATTATTATTGTATTGAGGTTGTTTGTAATAATTTTATTTTTTATGGACAATTGACTTTGTATTCAATTAAGAAGGCAATATTTATTTTATTTATGCTAATAAAAAAGATATTATTTTTACTTTTATTAAGTATATTTACAAAAATACATATTTAATTATAAATTAACTTTTTAATTCCTTTTAATTTAAATTAATTTATTTTTTAGCTCATATTTTTATATTAATCCTTTGAATTTACTTTAATTTAATAATTAATAATATAATAATTTAATTTGATAATTTCATGATTCCATGATTATTTAATTGTTTCGGTAAAAAAATATAATTAAAACAAATGGGGGAGAAAAAATAGAAGAACCAAAACAGTTCAAAGAACGGAAAATATTACTTTGAAAAATTTATTTATTTTAAAATAATAACATGAATATTAGAAAATAATGGGAGAAATAAATTAATTATTTATTTATTTTAATTAATTAATAACCAACTACAAATAAAATCTTTTAAAATATATATTATAAGAAATGACAAATTTTAAAAGATTATCTTGATCGAAACTTAATTCAAGTAAAACCTTTTATATTTTGAAAATTTTTATTATTATTATATATTAAATATAATATAATTTATATATATAATATTATAAATACATTATATATATATATATATATAGAGAATTGAATAAGATATTAAATTAATTGGTTGATGCTAATAAAAAACATTTTTACTTTATTTTCTTAAATAGTTAAAACATATAATTCAAAAAATAAAAAATATTAAAAAAAATAAAAAACCGAAACAATTAAATAATTATGGGAACTTGAAATTATCAAATTAAATTAAATTATTATATTATTAATTATTAAATTAAAGTAAATTCAAAGGATTAATATAAAAATATGAGCTAAATATGAGCTATTAAATATAATCAAAAAAGTTTGGCGACCCCTGCTCGATTTTATGTCTTTTCTTTGTTAAAATATACTATAGTAAATTATAATATAGTAATACAATTAATTTAATTAATTAATTAATAATATTTTTTTTAATATTCGAATAAAAAACAAAAATTGGGATAAATATTTTTATTTCTTTTAGTCTTGTGTTCAAAACCATTGTCTTCAATGGGATTGTAGTAAAACTTTCCGTTCTCCCCTCCCAATTTTTTTTCATCTTTTCTTGGCCGCCTAAAAGGATCTGGACAATGTTTGTCTATAGCATAATCCTCGTCCTCGAAGCCCGTTAAAGGGCTGACATATCAGTTATATTATTTCCAAAGATAAGCGAATATATAGTAGATTTCTTTTTATTTTATTTTGCGTGTGTGTGTATTCGTGTATGTGTGTGTGTGTGTGTTTATCTCGAATGGGATTCTTTTCATAAATCCATTCCCTGCTTGAAAATCTAGGCAAGTAAACATTGTCAAAGATTTTCTTGCTTTGAAAAACATTGTTCAGGTTAAGTGGATTGTTTCTGTACCCATCTAAGATTATCTTTATCCATTATTCAATCACTTTGCAAAATTTATAACCTATTAATGAAATAACAAAATATAAATTCTAATTTGAATTTATAATACATTTGTTAATTTTCTAATAGAACAAAACAAAAAATCAATTATTAATACAATACAATCTCAAATTATACTAATTCAAAACAATATCGAGTGATTACACATATATATATATACATTGGATCTAGTTTGAGTTAATTATTCAGAAAGCACTTATTAAAAGGTATTTGTTAATCACTTGAGAGAGAGACTCAAACTTGTAATATAATTAGTTAACAAGATAATTGGAAATAGTTTATGTTTATAATTATCTATCAATCTATCTACATATATAGGTATAATTATATAAGCGTTTAGGTTTCCGTGAAAGTTTTAATTATATATATCATATATAATGAGGTTTTATTTTGAGATATGAGTATCGACGTTTCGGAGCCGAATCTAACGTTATTTTCAAATTTTTTTTTTTAAAGGTATGATAATATCGTTTACTGTTAATAATTGTTTTTAAATTTAATTCTTGATTTATTTATTTATTCTGGTAAATCTTACCAGTGTATAAAAAACCTCTGACTTTTGTACGTCCTACGTAAGGACAACGCCTTTCAAGTCGGTTATATCAATGAGGTGTCCTATGATCAGTAGAGCGGGTCCTATAAACCTTTACCTTGATTCTCTTGATCTGAGGCGCTACTTTTTATCAAGTAGCTTCCCAATTTGGATCCTGGAGGCTAGGTTGATTCCGTCCCATATACCCTAGCTAAAGAAATTCCCTTTCCAGGTTCGAGACTTGAATCCGGGACCACCAGCTACTCTACCTCCCACCCTATGGCGCCTTTAAACCAGTGAATGAATGAATCAATTAATTAAAATCTTTTAATATATCTAATAATATAAATTATTATTATTATAAAAACAAGGAAAGATAATTTTCGGACGTTTGAATTGTGGGGAGGGGATGTAAAGGATTATAATAAATATATTTATTCTTTTAATTCTTAAAAGTACAGAGTTAGAATTTTTATTTATTTATTATTTATTGTATGGTTTATTGATAATGAATTCGTACAAACTAGGAATGTACACCCTAACTTTCTTTTCCCTTATCGAATGTCGACATTTCGGTCCCGGATCTGGATCCACTTTAGGACTTTGATTTTGTTATTTTTCATTTTGCTTATGGAGAGTTATCAAAAAAAATATATATATATATTAATTATAGAAATATATAACTTCTAATGTATTAAATATTTCCTAATCTGCTATTATCATTATAAAACTAATAATAAAACATTTGTTTTTTGTTTCTGTTGAAAATTATATAGATATTAATATCATTTTTGAGTAAATTAAAAATTCATTCTTTTTAAATTATATAACAAATAAATTCGAATTTAATATTATATAATTAAATATAAATACTTTTTTGAAAAAACAGACCTTTGTACATTTTTTTAATTTATTTGAAATTTATTAATATATTTTTTTATTTTGAGTAAAATATATTTCAGTTAAAATCATTATATTAAAGTCAAAACAAAACAAAAAAGATAAAATATGAATATTGAATAATAAATTAATACCTAATATATCTAGTTATTTAGAATTAAAAAAACTTAGTATATTAAATTATTGTTTTAATATAATTATACATTTACTCTATAAAAATATTAAATTTTAGTTTTACATATATATTATATGAACGCCCGTCGAAAAAATTAGCTCTTATTTTCATTTTTCGTTCAATATGTTTCTAAAAAAAAAAAGTGTTTTCGAAATATGATCCTCCGGCCCGGAAGACATTTTAAAAATTTCATTTTGGCCCGCGCTTAAAAGTATTTGCCCACCCCTGAACTAATGGCAAGTACTAAGCCCGTGTAAACTAGGCTTAAGAGACATTTAGGGGAAGGCTGCTATTTATGGATCATTTAAAGAAAAATTGATATAAAATCCATGGATTATGTAATATAATATATATATATATTGGTTAATACAATAGATACATTATATATTTCTTTCATTACCAGCCAGTCTCAGTTCACATCGATTATATATTTATATTGTGTATATGACAAAATACTGACAATTGATTGAACTTTAAAATAATGCCTGCATAAAGTCAATCACTATAAAAATCTTGCTGAAACGTTTTATTCATTGATTGACAAAAAAATTTTGAAGAAAGATGTTAAATACTTAATTTCAATCAGAGTTTCTTTCAACAATTCAAAACTACAATGGTTATACTTTGAAAAAAAGGGGGTATATACTTATTGACCATTAAAATACGTATAATGTCTACATCTACTAATAAATTAAGAAAGTCCATTTTAGGAGCCTCCTCTTATATGAATAAAAATTCTTATTATTTTCCTATGTATTTTAAAAATTCAAAAAATAATGTTAATAATAATATATCATATTTTTAATCAAATAAATTCTCTAAATTTTAATTAAAAATATATTCTAAATTTTTTTTATTGCTAAATATTGGATTATGGTTCTATAGGTAAAATGGATAAACTTATATCTATATATGTGTGATTTGTATTTAATATCTCAGCCACATATTACAATATTCCATCTATAGAATTACATATAAAAGCAAAAATACAACTGAATTCAGCAATTAATCAAAAAGGCAAATACAATTAGCCCGAGCCAATAGCTACTCGGTAGCACTTCTGGATGCGTCTGCTCAGCGGATTCAACTCAAAAAATAAAAAAATAAAAAAAAAAAAACGACAATCGCGAGGGTTACCAAAAAAAAAGCTTTTTAATTTAAAGCTAATATTTACTAAATATCAACAAAAAGTAAATAATTTTAATTCCCACTGTATTGAGTTCAAACAAATTAGTAGTAAATTTGGCTGTCTACCAAATAAACGAATGCCACTTGTTGAAAGCTACTATGAAAATATAATATTAATGAAATTTATTAAAGAGTTTATAAAATAAATAAGCACCTCATGAAAAAGCTTAATTTATTGATTATAATAATTAAAATTAGCCGAAATTGAAATTGAGAATTCTTTATAGTGAATAATTAAACATTGCATTTTATTTAATCAAATTTATATATATATATATATATGCTATTATGAAATAATCAGCATCCCAGGCTATAAAAGCCATACTGCCGGATCAGTAACTCATTAAATGAAGCAGTTAATTTATTTATATACAAACATAAACAAGATAAATAATTTAGGAATAAAAAAATAAACATTTTATTGATATTAGAATGATGGTAAAGGAATCATTTCTGACTTAAACAAAAAATAAAAATATTTCTAATCTAATTCAAATGATAATAGAAATATCGGATATCACTCTGTATTGCCTACACCAATGTTATTGGTTTAACCAGAATTATTGAGGTGATTGTAAAGGAGCCAACCTGGATTTTATAGTATTAAGTCCTAGAAAAAATTTTATAATGATTTATAAATATATATACATTTAATTACACATTAAAAAATAGGTATTTTTAATGTTGAGATAAATTTAATTCTTGATTTATTTATTTATTCTGGTAAATCTTACCAGTGTATAAAAAACCTCTGACTTTTGTACGTCCTACGTAAGGACAACGCCTTTCAAGTCGGTTATATCAATGAGGTGTCCTATGATCAGTAGAGCGGGTCCTATAAACCTTTACCTTGATTCTCTTGATCTGAGGCGCTACTTTTTATCAAGTAGCTTCCCAATTTGGATCCTGGAGGCTAGGTTGATTCCGTCCCATATACCCTAGCTAAAGAAATTCCCTTTCCAGGTTCGAGACTTGAATCCGGGACCACCAGCTACTCTACCTCCCACCCTATGGCGCCTTTAAACCAGTGAATGAATGAATCAATTAATTAAAATCTTTTAATATATCTAATAATATAAATTATTATTATTATAAAAACAAGGAAAGATAATTTTCGGACGTTTGAATTGTGGGGAGGGGATGTAAAGGATTATAATAAATATATTTATTCTTTTAATTCTTAAAAGTACAGAGTTAGAATTTTTATTTATTTATTATTTATTGTATGGTTTATTGATAATGAATTCGTACAAACTAGGAATGTACACCCTAACTTTCTTTTCCCTTATCGAATGTCGACATTTCGGTCCCGGATCTGGATCCACTTTAGGACTTTGATTTTGTTATTTTTCATTTTGCTTATGGAGAGTTATCAAAAAAAATATATATATATATTAATTATAGAAATATATAACTTCTAATGTATTAAATATTTCCTAATCTGCTATTATCATTATAAAACTAATAATAAAACATTTGTTTTTTGTTTCTGTTGAAAATTATATAGATATTAATATCATTTTTGAGTAAATTAAAAATTCATTCTTTTTAAATTATATAACAAATAAATTCGAATTTAATATTATATAATTAAATATAAATACTTTTTTGAAAAAACAGACCTTTGTACATTTTTTTAATTTATTTGAAATTTATTAATATATTTTTTTATTTTGAGTAAAATATATTTCAGTTAAAATCATTATATTAAAGTCAAAACAAAACAAAAAAGATAAAATATGAATATTGAATAATAAATTAATTTAAGCGTATCTGATAAATGAACTATTAATAATAAATAACTGATATCCTATGTTAGTGTTTTTAGGGGGTGAGTGAATGAGTGATAAATCACTTTTCATCAACGCCAACCTCGACATCAATCAAAGTAAAAAAAAAAAAATAAAAAAAAAAGAATTATAAGAATATTATTTCAATGTTATCAATTAACTTGAAAAGAAAAACAAAAGAAAATATTTAAAAAGTTTATTTAAGCTTTCATTAATCTTCATCAAAGCACAAAACAAACAAACAAATAAATAAATAAAGGTAGTAATTGTTAAAGTAGATCAGAGGAAAAAAAAAGTTTCTAGTCCAATGGCAAAGAAACAACGATGATTGACAGACGAAATGAGAGAATCGATACAATTGAAAAGTTTCTTCTAAAAATTAACAATTTAGTTGAAATGAAAGGTTTGGTTTTCGAGGAACAACCAATAAGAGGTGTGATCTTTTTGAAAAGAAAAATAGATTGATAGATTTTCTCAGGTAAATAAACACGAATTGAATTTGTTGATGAAAATAGCATGAATCGTTTTTCCCGAATGAATTTTGTATTTATAATAAAAATATGCTTTTTAGTCAGAAAGAAAGAAATTATTCTTATTTAATATTTCTTTGGTAAGTAGAAATTGGGAAATTAATATTGTGTTTATATGTCTATCTATTTTTTATTTGCGCTAATAAACTGAAAAGGTTTTGGACATAGCAACCACATTCTCAAATATACTATATATACTTATCTTAAATTAGCAAAAGTTGTATATATATTTGGATTTTTGAGATATTAAACCACTCTAAGGATGTTTTGAAATTCACACCATAGATAATTTTTATAAAGAAAACTCGATCTGAATTGGGTTAAGCCTCAGAAGAAATAATCTTTTTTAATTTTTTCTTAATTTAAAATAGTAAATTTAAATGACGTCAGCAACTACATCAGCCCCAGCACTTGCTTAAATAAAGATAATATGATAAATATAAATAAAATAAAATTAAAAATATTTATTTTAATAATATTTAGTAATTAAAATTTGAAAATATCTATCAAACGCCTGCAATATAGACAATCAGTTATACAGTAGCACACATAATTCTTATACCATTTATTTTCTATTTTAATTAACCAAATTTTTTAATTATAATATGAATTACATCATATTATATTTACTATATAAACAATTCCTCCTTAAACAACCTGTTTCGAAATTGGGGACAATTATGTTTATAGAGAATTCGGTAACGACAATATAAAAATAGATGTAAGAGAATTAGGAAAAGATGATAATTGGATAAATGTGGTTTTGAATAAATTAAAGAGTAGTAGAAATAAATAAATAAAAGGAGCAATAAATTTTAAATATTTAGCATTTGCTAAGTGAAATTTGAAATGTCTTTATAATTTAAAAATCCAAAACCAAAATATTCACTATTATAAACAAATTAAATCTATTAGGTTGAACTGGTCTGGCAAGGTTCTTTAATTTCAAGTGTCCATTCGATCAAAAGAAAAATGATCTCATTTCTAATTGAAATAGAATATTCGGAATTACCATCTTTAGGTGAAATTTAACCACAATGTCTCTTTTCAAGTTGTTATTAAAGAGTTCAAGTACAAAGGTCAATAGACAATCTCCCTTTTATTAAAATCTACGTACATTGACTATAATAAAAAAACAAAAACAAAAAAATTAGGAGAGACTGATAAAACTGCAACTGTTGTTTTTTGAATTAAAAAAATTATATTAAAATAATAAAGTAAGTATCTGTTCGGTCATTAAAAATATTATTCCTAATTATCGGGTTTGGCTAGTAATATTAATAAATTTGTTGGGAAGTTTATTTTGATAATCCTCTTTTCTACTATTCTTATCTTATAATCTCACTTTTGTCTCTATTTATACATAGAAACTAATAATCTATTTCAACCTGTCCCAAGGTGTACCATAAATTTTAAATCATTTTAATTTACTCAAGAATAGAAAATTATTGATTTTTTGGAGATTCTTTTTTTTTTCAATTCTGGCCACACCTAAAAGAAGAAATAATAATTATTAACAAACATAGGTTCCATAGATTTAATAAATAAATATTTTAATCAATATCTTTTTGCAAAATAAAAGCTAACTTTATCCAAGGTATGCCATTTCGATCTGCCTCATGCATAAATTATGAAACTTTAGAATGCCATGAATTTAGGCTTATTAACACCAGTACAATTATTATATATTAATTATGAAGAAAATAGTTTTTATTTCATTGTAGTACTTTTTATTTCAAAATATTTTCATTAAAAATCCACTTGACAAATTTTATTTGAAATTTACTAGACATGTTCTAAAAATAAAAATAATAATAAATTCTAACATGCTTTTTCAATTGAATCAAAACACTTGACTGACAATTGGATTGTGATGTTCTTCCCCTACATCTTAAAGAATCTTGAGCTAATTTAAAAGTTAGGGCAAAAAATAAAATTTCTCTGAGGAATAACGTGTCCCAAGGTGAGCTACTTTCCTTATATATATATTATAAGACGAGACAGTCAACAAGTTCTACGATGGATACGCCAATTTGGAGATGGGGGGGGGGGTTATCGGTCCTTATAAGAGGAAGGAGGAATTGGAAAATAGAAAGAAAGTCCTTTTGAGGGCCAATAGGAGAGGGGAAGAAAGTGAGACAATATCTTCTTAATATCAAAATTAGATTTACAAAATAAATAAATAAATAAATAAATAAATAAATATATATACTAGGCAATATAATTATATTAATTAAACGATTATATGGGAAGGGAAATTATCGTAAGATAATTTCATGGACAGGAAGGGATATTAAATGAAAAACTAGCCTATTATAGTTTAGCCAAAATATTAATTAAAATGAGAAAAAAGTTCTCGGGCAGTTTCGAGGTCTGGCTTTTAGGTCTGTAAGTGTTCTTTTTCTCATTGGCTTGATCCAGTCAATTGTCAATTTGAGTTTTGGGTGATATGATTCATTGGTTAATAATGATGAATTTTCTGTATACCAATGCAATTTTCTATTTCTTTTATTTTTTATAAATTTTTTTAACATTAGCATATAAAAAGCACCAGCAGTTGACATCTTTAAAATTAGGTAATATGGATATTCAATTAATAATATTTAATATTGATGTCAATACTAAAAACAAAAATAAAAATAAAAATTAGTTATTTGCTTCTTTAAGCATTCGAAGAACAAAATATTAAAATATAATTGTAGTAATTTTTGTGGCGCTTACTCAGACGGTAACTCAAAACTTTACACATCTTCAATAAAGACGGAATTACGTTCATATACCGCCCATTTAAAGTCTTATTATTCGATATTAAATATACAAATGTTAACTACTGGTACACTGTTAACTACTAGTACATTTACTCTAATAATAATAATATTAACAAAAAAAATTCTCTCTTACAATATTATAATGTATAATCAATAAAGTACTAATATTTATTCAAACCATATATCTACATATATAATATATATTGTAAATATTATATAATATATTAATGAAAATAGTCCTATAAGCACCATTGATAATAATACTAACTATTTATACAAATTTATTCCACTGTATTCAAACTTAACATTTCATTTATAATATATTTTGATGACTATAGCATCACATTATATTATTATAATATTTGTTTGAATATAAATAATATTAATTAAACTATGAATAAAAAATTATCAAAATATAAACAATTTTTTAATTATATACTAATGTAAATATTATTTGTGTTCTTTAATTATACTAATAATTATTTACTATTATTATATTTTAAAAAGATTTCTATAATATACGTGTATTTCGTTATTTTATTTATACATTTTATTATATATTGTGAGAAGAAAGATTTGTATAAAAAGAATTCCCGGATGGTGGATAAAGGTGGAAGGGGTGAGAGAGGCGGGAGTGGAAGAGTGGACAAGTGGATGAATGGAGTGATTATTGAGAGCTGGATAGAGAAGGATTCTTTTTTTATTTTGCTGATATATATATATATATATATATTGTGTTATTCATTTGTTTCCTTTTGTGTTTTATTTATCTTCTTTTTTATTTTTAGTTTTTTTCTACATGTTTTTTCTTTTTAAGAATGTCTTTTTTTTTAATATTCAACTTTGTTCCATTTTGACCTTTATAGGTGGTATTTGAATATTTTTGAAAATATATATAGCTAAAATATCTTTTTATAGATATATACAGCGTGTCTCAAAGCAATATAGTCACACATCGATCAATTAATTACACCTGCAAAGTCAGCACGTAGCAACAATTTAACTGTGACTATATTTTTTTAAAAACACCCTCTATATACCCATATATATATATAGAGAGAGAGAGAGGGGATTTAAAATAAATAACTGAAAACTTTCCAGAAAAAAAAAAAAAACAACTTCAAATTCATGTCTTCATTTTGACTTTTTATATTTCAAATTTAGTAATGTAATATTTACTATAAATACATTAGTTTGTGTTTGCTTATTATTAGTGGTGTATTGGAAGGGAACGACGTTCCCTTACCTTTTTTCAGAACCGGTACGCGTTCCAGTATCTTTTCATGTACCGACAACTCCCACTTAAATCTACTTTAGAATTTCTTTTTTTTTTTTGTGTTCGTAAATATTTTTAATTATTAAGAAAAAATAAAAAATAGTTTGCTGAAAATAGGACTTTTTTTTTGCTCCCACTATGCGTTCCCTTACTTCTTATTTTACCAATACATCACTGCTTATTAATTTCAATCTCATAACATCCTTTCCATCCTTTTCTCTTCTAATTATCTATCATATCTGGTTTTAGTATATATCTCCACAGCATATACATACTTATATATATATATATATATAAATATATAAATCTAAACGTTCTTTGAAAGGAATCCTTTTGATAACATTTTATTCTATATAACTCACTAATCTACTTGAATAATTAAGTAAAATAAAATAAATAATAACAATATATTCCTTTGATTACATATAAAACACATTTTAATAATAGAAGCTCGTATAATATAAATACAATTAGAAATAAATATAAAAATATACAAAATTATTTAATTAAAATTTGATTTTTAAATTGGACAAAATTGTTTATTATTTTTTTTAACAATATTTAGTTTTGTTTTTATCACAACTAATAAAATTATATTATAAAGCATATTTATTTATTGAATGATATAATATCACTTTAAATATGATATATATATATATATATATATATATAGAGAGAGAGAGAGAGGGGGGGGGGAGGGGAGGGAGAGAGATTTAAAATAAATAACTGAAAACTCTTTTCATTAATCTTCCTGGATTATGTCGTTACATTAATAGTTATATATATATATAATATTTTAATTATAATTATAATTTATAATTAATTTAGGAAAATTCATCGATATCGATTATAGAAATTAATTTTTATTTAAAAGTTTATTTTTGTTATATTTTTAATATTAATGAATAATTTAAAAATCAACTAATAAAATATACTTAGTTATTACTAATTCATACGTTATTATATATATATATATTAATTTGATTAAATCTTTCCTTTTTTTTATTTTATAATAAAATTTAAATTAAATTAAAATTTTTTATCTATTGATTGAATTTATTGGAAATGGAATTGACGAATAAAATATAATAAATATATATATTTTTTACTTATATTCCAAGAATATTGTTAATATCAAAATATCAAATGATAATATAATTGTATTGTTTTTAATTTCTTTTTAAAATAAAGAACGGGTGTGTTTCCAGAAAAAATATATATTATTTTCTTTTCTTCTTAATTTCGATAAGTTAAAATAAAGAAATAAGAAAATATATTTTTTTTTTTATATTTTATATATTTTTTTATTTAGTTTGCTTTGTATAGTGAATTAGGCAAGACAAGCTGACCAGGAAAGTAAGTAATAATTATATTATATTATTATTATATTTGTTTCTTTACAATTTTTATTTCTATTAAAAATTATAATTCAATCTACCTTTATGGCTCTACAGAAATCGAAAGGTTTTGCCCACAGTAACCACATTTTCTCTTATACAAGCCACGTGCCCTCCCCATAGCAGCCTTCTCGATTTCATAATCCTAACTATCGTTGGAGATGCATAGAGATCATAAAAATTATAATTATACTTATTTTTTTAATTTCTATACATTATTTATAAGAGGGGTGGCCACACTTGGTGATACTTAGAGACATATTGAAAAATGGCAAAATCTGAAAAAATTTTACTTTTTTTTTTTTTTTTTTTTTTAGGGGGGGAGTTCGTAGTCACAGAAGCAAAAATTACGAATACGTGCGCGATTAAAATACCTAATTATATTAATAATAAGTCGTACGTTCCGGATGCAATAGTTCTGCTGTTGCTATTGTAATAAAATAAACAGAGCTGGGATAGATCGGATACATTTTACAACAAAATTTTTTAAACTAGCAGAAATAACTAAATTAATTAAATTTTTTAATTGCGCCACAATCAACTCAAAAAGAGCCACGATTTGGCCACACTTGTGATATAGTATCTTTAAAAAATTATTCTTTATTCATTTTTTAAATTTGCTGGGGCGTTTTCAAAAAATATTTAAATTCTTTAATTGATTTTAGTGTGTAATTTTTAGTTGTAAATAATGACCAAAAAGCAAAATTTATATCTAATATAGTGAACCACTTACAATTTCTTGTTTTGACAATGCTATTTTAAATTCTAAAAAAGATTGCGATTCTGGCAGTATTCTCCAAACGTCCAATTGGCAAAGGAAAGCTTTTTTTAAGCTTGATATAAATTTTAAAAAAGTAATTTTTTTTTTTAATAAATATTGATAAAGTTTACAGCATATATTAAAATAAGAGCATATAAGAATATTCTGGTAATATTTCAAAGCCTAAATCAATTTTGAGTTTATAACTTCACATTTTACCAAACAGTCAGATAAAATGACAGACATGAAAAATTCATGAAGAGTGAAGATTTGCAAATTTTTTTTTTAAATTCTGAACAATGTGATTTGTACGGCAACAACACGTAATGAAGTGGCGGATTAAGTTGATTAATAATAAATCGGTAAAATTGAAATGGTCCCTCTGTTATTTACAATTTTAATTGAAAGACAAATTTTGTTTATATTATAATTTAGGCTGTTTTATACTTACATATATAGTACTTATGTAAAAAATACATAATTTTTACTGTGGTCGCCGAGACTCAAAATTGATTATTTTTTCTTAAGTTAGTCGGGGTTCAAACACGACCGAATAAAGATCTCTGTTGTTCAATAAAGATCTGTATCAAGAATAACTTGTTTTATTTAAACTCCGATTATCCATAAACTCAACAGTTTTTTTTTTTTTTAATTTTTTTTTAAGGAAATATTTTTATTTAAGTTTCGGTGGGCCCCTCGGGCTGGTGGGCCCCGGGCGGCCGCCCGGTCCGCCCGGCGTTTTATCCGCCTCTGACGCAATGACATTAATTGAAGTCCAAACGGTATACACTGTATTTATCATGAATGTTTTTATACTGCGAGGGAATACAAGCGATATTTCAGTAATAGAATAGTACTTCAAATTTCATAAATTGTAATTTGAATGTGAATTGTTTAATTTTAATTTATTTCTATTGTGAAAAACGTTCTAATTATTAAAAAAATAATTTTGTCTTTATGCGTGCTATGAAATTTTACAAACGTACCACTTATGTGCCATAGGTTCGCCATCCCTGTAGTACAGGATAAGTTAAAATAATATTTATCTTTAACCCTTGTCTTTTTTATCTCAATTCTTGTTCGATTCCACCTCCCCCCCCCCCACTGACACACTTTTTATTTATTTTATTTTCATTTAGGTTTGTAGAAAGTTCATCCCACTCAATTCTTCCTTCTCGAATGACTTTCCCCCACCATCCCCCACCTACATGAATTGAATCTATGCTCGTTATGCAGATGAGTGCAGTAGCTCTCTCTCTCTCTCTCTCTAAAATGCACGGATCCAATGCCTACTAATCAACCGGGCTTAATTTCGCCATTAGCTGTATTTGTATTATTAATATTCGCGCAATCTTTTTTTTATTTCACAGCCGTTTCAATTAATATTTATTCACTTGTGTAAATAGGATAGTCAGAGTTAAGATTCAATTTCTAACGAGGAAATTCGGACAACATGCAAGGATAATCCAAAACCGCCATTGCAAACATCATTTATTAATGTCAACGAGGCCCTATTCAAGGTTCAATTGCCAACATGGTATGGCAGCCACGTGTCATAATTCATAGAAGCCATATAAATACAATTGACTACTCCACCCCCATCCCCACTCCCGCTACACACACACTCTGGTATGTCAAACCCCCAACCAACCAGAGGTTTTATCAAAGTCGGCACATTCTGCTTGTTTTATCTGTACAGTTCGGATAAAATAAACATGCCAATTTCGGTTCTTCTGTGAAAATTTACTGATTGGTTAGTGGGATGCTGCAGATTGAGATAGAAGATGGAATAAAATAGATTTACTCTTTTAGAATTAAATTAAATACTAAATTCTGATAAAAATTTTCTTAACTGACACACATAAACATAAACATTTGTAAGCATCTTACCATCAAATTTATTTTCTATTTTTATATATCTAAGGTGTATATACCAGTAGTTGACTGAGAAAAATTTGATATCTTCTATTTTTTATCTGATAACAATTTGAGTTTTGGGTGATATGATTCATTGGTTAATAATAAAAAAATTATCTGCAAACCAATGCATTTTTCTATTTCATTTATTTTTTATAATTTTTTACTATCTCGCCTATATATATATATATATATATATATATATAAGTATGTGTCTAGACAAGATAACGCAAAAACGGTTTGGGCTAGAATAAGGAAATTTGATACACGGGCATTATTCAAAATTCGCAGTTTTCTATCAACTTTTGAGAAATGTAGCTCATTCGGAAGAGAGTCATTATTTCCAAAGTTTTTATTTTTTTTTCCTCTAAACTGAGCGTAAAAATAAAGATACATGTTTGATAGTTTTTCTCATGAATAAAAATTGTATAAAATCGCTATATATAGAATGATTGGATTGCTGAAAGTACCGAAATTAATTTTTTAACGTTGATTGGCAATCACCCACCAGCTCGTGACGTGGTGCCATCAACAGAGCCAAACACGCGATGATTTAATAAATATTATTTATTAATTTTAATTTATAATTTAATTAATTGAATTTAAATATAATATATGTTATTTAATCCAATTTAAATTGCGAGATAGTCGAGTGGAGACACTCCAGATTTTTTAACATTAGCATTTAAACACCAGAAGTTGACACCCTTAAAATTACGTAATATGGACATTCAATTAATAATTTTTAATGTTGATGTCAATACTAAAAAAGAAAAAGAAAAAGAAAAATTAGTAATTTGCCTTCTAAAGCATTTGAAGAACAAAATATTAAAATATCCATTTGTTCGATTTTATAAAAAGTAAGTAATTTTTGTGTAGTTTATTAACATGGTGACTCAAAACTTTTATATTTACACATCTTCAATAGAGTAGGAATTGGTTTCATTTAACGCGCATTTAGAAATGTTTATGCAGATATAATCTTATTATCCGATATTAAATGTACAAGTGTCAGCTACTGGTACATTTAGCCTATATAAAGATAGAATATTTTTGTCTGCACATTGCTTAAAATTTAAAATTTTGTTTATATCTTTAAATTTTATGGTCTGGAGCGTCCAAATATCACTTTAGAATTTATCAAATCTGTCTGCCCTGGAAATTGTAAGGTATTAAACTCAAAATTTACTTGGGTCCATTATTATGAAATTAAATCACTACATATTTTTATATATTTATATTATTGAACATAAGCTATATATTTTATCATTATCTAATAAAAAAAAAAATTAAGGTAAAGTGGGGTAAGTGCGGACCAGTTTTTGCAAAGTTTGACTTTGAACTAGTAAAAATTTTATTTATTTTACAAATAATAATCTTGTTTTAGTATTATTGAATTGTTATGTTACTACTAACCAATTTATATTGATAGAAATATACAATTATATTCAAAAATATGTTTAATATAACAAATTGTAACAAAAGGCAAGTAATCTTTCCCTGAAAACGGGGCAAGAACATACACGCATATTACGAGCGATCTTTATATGATGAATTCCAGGACAGGAGTAGAATTTCACACCTTTTTACTATCTACTGCTTTTTACAGAACTAAAATATGTTGATTAGTTTTAAAGTTGTGTGATTTAGAAACATTAGAAAAAATAAACATTAGAATTTTAATATAAAACAAAATCAAATAATAGAAATCATTTATATTTGAAACTTCTATTAATCAACTTCACATACTTCATATTCGTATTGTTTTTTCTTGATCCCTTATTGCATAAACCCACCTCTTAAAATCCAATCGTTATTTTGAGTATAATACTGAAAATCGCATTTACAGATACAGCATAAACTTTCATTAGATTCTTCAAGACTGATTCGTTTTTTTTTTTTGAAATTTTACCTTTTCTTTTCTTATAAGTTTTATTCCCTTTAAAATTCTAAACATTACAATAATTAATATAAGAAAATAAAAATAAAAATAATATCTTTTTTATTAGCATAAATAAAATAAATATTGCCTTCTTAATTGAATACAAAGTCAATTGTCCATAAAAAATAAAATTATTACAAACAACCTCAATACAATAATAATAAAATAGTCAATGTAATATCAACGTATGTATATATCAATATATATACCTATATATAAATATTAATATATCAATAAAATTAAAATAAGATTACAATGATTTCAGGTGATCTTGAAAATATAAAAAAAAAAAATATATATTCACAGATTCGTTAAATAAAATTTCATTAAAATATTATAAGAGAAAATTCTACAAAACTATTAAATTAGTTTTTCATTTTAATGAAAATATATTAATAAAAATGTATACTAAAAAATTTTATATTGCTATATTAATAATTATATTAATTATTATATCGATGAATTCCTTAATGGATATCTAATTTATTATAAAAATAACAAATTTAAAAAGTTTATCATAAAAAAAACTTATCTTATATTTTATTTTTTTTACATTTTCTTATATATTAATATTATAAGAGCATTAATTTTTGGTTTGAAAATCATTAACTAAACTAATTAAATAAATAGAACATTCTAATATTTTGAATCGATTTAATTTCAATGAAAAATGAACTTGAATGGAATTTATCATTCACAATTTCGGCAAGTTTTAATAATTTCAAAAAAGAATTTTTTTTAATAATTTTAGTTAATTATTATTATTATTATTATTATAGAATATAAAATTTTTATATCAATTTTATATTGTTTGTTTATTTATTTAATCCAAGATAAGTTTTATTTATGATAAACTTTTTAAATATTTTAAGAATTTAAATCGAGATTGCAATGGGTAACGCCCGTATTCAATCAGTAAAGGGGCCTTCTATTCAAAATTATAATCAAATAAACCAAATTTAAGAAGAGATAAGTTTTATTTATGATAAACTTTTTAAATTTGTTATTTTTTATATTATATATTTTAAAAGATTTTATTTGTAGGTTGTAATTTACTTACTCATATAAATATATAAATGATTTTAACATATTCTATTCATTTATTTAATACAATGAATTATAACCTACAAATATTATATTTCAAAATATATAATATCAAAAATAAGAAATTTAAAAACATTATCTTAAATAAAACTTATCTTACTTAAAATATTATATATATTAAAATATTTTCGTTTTATTTAAATACTAATAGAAAAGAACTATCCTGGATAGAATTTATTAGGTAGTCTTATGCTATTACTACTAATAATCATGTTATTATTTGAAAAATTAAATTTTTCAAAGATCAAGATTGAAAGATCTCAGATAATTTTTTAATAATAATTTTATCCACATCCAGGTAGCTACTCCAATGCCTGAATTCAATTAGAATTGAAAAATTTGTTTTAATTATTTCGTAAGGTTCTAATTACAAATTTGAATTCTGGTTTGATATGAATAATTAATATAAGAAGATAAAAATAAAAATAATTGTTTTTTATATTAGCATCCAACAAATAAATATTGCCTTCGTAATTGAATACAAAGTCAATTGTCCATAAAAAATAAAATTATTACAAACAACCTCAATACAATAATAATAAAATAGACAATGTAATATCAACGTATGTATATATCAATATATATATACCTATATATAATTATTAATATATCAATAAAATTAAAATATGATTACAATGATTTCAGGTGATCTTGAAAAATAATCTTCATAGATGAATATTAATAAAATTAATATGATAATTATTAATATTAATTATATTACTATTAAAATAAATATTCTACATTAATCTTTTTTTATTAGCATCACCCAAATAATTATTGGTGTCTTCATTTAAAATAATGCCAATGTCACAATTGTCTTTCAAGAAATAAAAATATTCAAAACAAACTCACTTTTAATTAATTAATTATAATAAATTAGATATCCATGGAGGAATTCATCGATATAATAATTAATATAATTATTAATATAGCAATATAAAATCTTTTAGTATACATTTTTATTAATATATTTTCATTAAAATGAAAAACTAATTTAATAGTTTTGTAGAATTTTCTCTTAAAATATTTTATTGAAATTTTATTTAATGAATCTGTGAATATATACTTTAATGTTTATATTTTTTTATTTGTATAATTAATCAAATGAACATTAAAAAATAAAATTTTGCATTGATTCTAATCCACCTTTGGAAATAATAATAGAATAAATTATATTAAAATTAATAATATTAATAATAATAATAATTATTATTATTATTATTATTGTATGTATTTATGAATATAATTATTTAAAAATTCAATGTATATAATATATGAAACTGTATACTAGAATATTATATTTGATTTTAAATTTTGATAAAGATAATTTATTTAAAATTGTTATTTCTTATAATATATTAATTAAAATATTTTATTTGAAGGTTTTAATTTATATAATAAAATAAATAAATAAAACCATAAAATAAATTTAATTTATTTAATATAAATTAATATTCATATTCATATAAGATTTTTAAATAATTCCATTTTGTCAAGTAAATTTTTGAACTGTTTCTGTCGTTACGGTATTTTTAATTTTTCTATTCATCATCTTACATTAAATACTTATAAAATCTCAAATAAATAAAAGTAAATTTTCTAATCTAGATAATAAATTATATGAAATAACTATTTAAAAAATTTAGAAAATTATTTTTCCATTTTTTCATATTATACTAACAAATATTTCTTATCTAAATATTAAATACTTAAATATTTTTTTTTTCTAATTTAAAAAAATAAAAATATTCAAACCAAACCCACTTTTTCTTATAATATTATAATAAAATATACCGGTAACCTTTTTCAATAGTCGGGTACATTTCTTGAAATAATATAACAGTGGGGCACACTTAGAGCTATATTGCAAAATCGAAAATATTTAAGAGCAATATCCGCTTTTTTTAGATCCATATTGAACATTTTACCTGTTTTTTTTTGTGTCATTACTTTAAATTAATATTATACTTAGTAATTTGAATGCGGACACTTGAAAATGGGGTTTCGCGGGCACATGATTTTATTATTATACCTATACTATATAGTATTAATATAGTAATATTAACACATTTTTAGAATATGTTATTTATTTATTTTCATTCAAATGAAAAATTAATTAAATTTTATTTAAATATGAAATCTTATAATAATTGAATGAAATTTATTTTATTGAATCCCTGGATATATTCTTCTTTTGTTTATATTTTTTAATTATATAATTAATCGAAAGACCATTAAAAAAGTAATAATTGACATTGATTCGAATCAAGCTTTGGAAAATAAATTAGAATCTTTATTGAAATTAAATCTTTCAAAGTAAGTAATTTGAAAATGTATTTCTTTATAAACTATAGATACTAAATTAAGAAATAAATATTTCAAAAATTTAGAAAATTCATAGCTAAGTATTTTTCCATCTAATCTTATTATACTAACAAATATTTCTTTTATCTATGTATATATAATAATCCTTCTGATTTCCATGGGAATTTTTGATGTAAACAAATGCTCTGTTTCATGTTCATTTAAAAATAAAAAATAAATTTAATATGATTTTTATTAATAAACTAAAAAGCTTGATATTTAAAATTGAATGATATAAATAAAACAAAAAATAATATAGAAAATTTTATTTTATTTCTCCTATTAAAATTTTCCGTTAACTCATTTCCTACTTTTATATTTCTATTTGTAGATAAACTTTTAGATTAAACTATTTTGTGTTTCAGAGTTTTCTACAAACACTTCAATCGACCCATGAATTAAGAAATGATCGGACTATAAATCTCAACCACCTATTTTTTTTACTTTTAAAAGATGAAAATCCACGACATCTTTATTTTAATTATTTACTTAAATAATTAAATTTAATTCTCGGTGGGTCTACGGAACTCGAGAGTTCTTCGCCGCAGCAACCGCATTTCTCCATGTGTCCCTATCCTGAGTCACAACCATCCAACTCCTACTCTCTCCCATCTCTCTCACGTCCCTTCTTACTACATTGTCCACCCACCCCAGTGTTTCCCAATCGGTCTCCCCTCCCATATATTTTAAGGTAATTGTTTACAACACGGAAAGATTCAGAGGTTTGGATGAAACTTTACCAGTGGATTCCTAAGAAATATTCTTTATGTAATATTTCTCAATCTCTTTTAATTTACGAGATAAAAATTATTAAAGTTTGACAGATAAACTAGTAATGAATGAGCAACCATTTAATAATGTTTTATTGACTAATTCACTAATTCTTAATTTATTCAATTTTCGGTTCGGTTTGGAATTAGAAAAATTATTTATTTAATTAATTTTTTAATTTTCATATATGCAAATCAAACTGAAAAAAAAAATGAAAATTAGTGAAGCCTTCTTCTGGCCAAATAATAAAATATGGTAAGCTAAATGTAAATGGATTTAATAATTTTTATATCGTAAACTAGAATCAATCCGGAAATATTGTATAAGGAAAGTGTTTTTGGAATTAAAAAAGTAATCCACTGGTAAAGTTTTATTCCAATCCTTGAATCTTCCAGTTTTGTAAACAATTAACTATTTTAATTTCCATTATTAAGATTTCCCCTGGTTTATATAAACTAAACTATTAAATTTAATTTAATTTTAATTTTTAATTAAAAATAATGCTAATAGAAATTTTATTATTTAAAAATATAAAACCTTTGTCTATACAAATTACAAAATATACTACAAAATATACAAAGGTATTCATTTATAATCGTGATTCTCAACCTGGGCGATCGACATCTTAAAGTGGGTGATTATTTGACTATAAGCTTTTGGGGGGTGAAATCATTTTCAACTCTAAAAAAAAGGTAAGATGATTTTGCGATCAGGTTCTGAAACTCGATTTTTCGATATGGCTCTATGTACCTACCTTATATTAGCAATTTTTATCTATTAAAATTTATAGGGGGGCGAATTATGAAGCCGGCCTAACGAAGTGGGCGTTTGGTCCAAAAAGGTTGAAAAACGCTAATTTATAACATTGGAGGGTGGAGTCTTGTCCATGTGCGAAGCTCGTTGAACGCGGTATTAGTAGTTAGTAATGTATGTAGTATTTATACATGGAATTTTTTCCCGGAAAACAATCCAATATACCACCAACCCTTTTTTCTTTCTCATTACTATACCAATTAAACCAAATTCTTTAAAAAAATCATTAAAAGTAGTCTTTTAATATATCAATATTAACATTTTCTACAAAAATAAATTAAACATTTTTTTATTTATTGATTTTTTTTTCAAAATTGGTATGATACTGTCTCGAATGTGAATCTTGTTTAATATACCATAAATATTATATTTTATGAAAAAAAATTGTGATTTCGTTGACTAGTTTCATTTATCTCAAATTTTTTTTTTCAGGAGTAAATTTATTTATCGTTACCGATTATTTTCATCGAGTACAACACAAAATGATGAAGAAGAAAAAGAGGACGATATGGCCACCTGAACCATTTTGAGATTGAATCTAGGCATTAGATTCACTTAAATTACATTAGAAAAGCCCCTTCTCAGCCCAAGCAAGCAGTCTCCATAGTTCTTATTTCTACCCAAAGTTTAATATTTCTCTTGATTATATACCACACGTGAAGTTTTATCTCATTACTAAAAAATACTCAAAAAAAATAATAAGAAAAAAAGTAACGTTTGACAGCGCTTTCTTAAATACAGAATATTATAAATAAAATAAAATTAAAAATATTTATTTTAATAATATTTTTTAATCAAATTACAAAATATATATTATGTTATATCCACATGCCATACTTTTCTGTCTTTGCGTGCATTAATACCTACGTTTAAGGGCTGTATGTTTTATGACTATTTTTTTTAAATTTATGTTCTTTTAAATTATTTGAAATTGTTTCATATATTTTGTCGTTTATTTATTTTAAATAATAATCTTAATATTAAATATTCATAGTTAATAAGAATTAATTTTTTTAAAGTACCGAGCGGCTGCTCGGTGAACCAGGTATTAATATTATCTGCCAAACCCGATAATAATGAATACTTTTGTTTAATGGCCGGGAGCTCGGTAATTATATAAGGACAATACATTGCGATACGTAGAATTTTCTGGTTATTTTTTCTATTTGAATTAATCATGATTTAGTCAAGTATCAAATATAATAAATTCATTTTCATTTTATAGGGGTGAACTATCTTTGCTTATATTTGTTATAAAACTGAGATAAAGCCTTTTTCAGCTCTCCAATTATATTTAAAAATAAGTGTTTAGAAAACACTGATTATATCTACATCTGGTATTATAGTAGGCAAATCGCAGGATGTTTGCAATGGAACTTTGCTGAGATAAAAAGGAACAATTAATTTTCTAAATACCTGAGACTGATTTTAAAATTTTTAATATTTATTAATCAACAGTTTCGTGGAAATGCGTTGAAATTTGTAAAAAAACCCTAATTTTTTACAGGAACAAATTAGATTTTTATAATCATTTGCTACATAATTGGTAACCTTACTGGTTTCTTGCCTACCAGTGACGTTACAATATTTTCTCCTATAGATTATAATATTGTATATTGATTATCAAACGGATAATAAAAATGTTAAATTAATCTTTTGATGGATTTTTCACCACCTATTGAAAAAAAAAAACACATCACTCCAAATAAAAATGGCCCCATCATATACACAGGGTTACAAAACGTGGACATCTGTCAAAATCTCAATTGGTTTTGTTTTTACCCGATTATTATAATTTAGCTATGACAAAGTAAAAAAATAAAAAAAAAAAAAAAAAAATGTAAAAAATACGAGAATGAATTTTAAAAATACGACAATCATTCTATTCTATTGTGTCGATCTATTGCGGTTGGATGGTTATAAACAATATTTACGAGGGTGGCAGAAAGTTATAACCCATGCATTTCTGATAACTTTCTTTTATCGTCAAAAAGAGGACAATCTGATTTCTATCGATTATCGAATGAAGGACTCGAATTGGCTCCAATAATATAAAAAATCTTATGCAAAACACGTATAAATTTCTGTTGACGATGCTTGCCGAAAATACGTATTAACTTACTTTAGAAGAAATATGAAAATTATATTAAAATCATTTTTCTTGTTTGTATTGTTTAGACATTTTTTTTTATATATATACAATCCTATAAATTTATTTATATCTAAACAAATGATTAATGAAAAAAGAAAAAGAAAATTTATTACAACTCATTCGAAATTATTGGTAGCAGTAGTCACTTTACTCCAATCGATACCATTCTGATCCACCTCCATCCAATTTATATCATTTCCTAATTATATCATATTTATCTTTATATTGTTTATCTACATATACATATATTAATAATATTATTAATAATAATAATTCATAATAATACCCACCTGGGAGGTAGCGCCCCCTTTGGGAATCAGTGATCTAATGGACTGGTGAATATTTTCAGTATGTATGCTGAGAAAATATTGTCAAAATAGCATAATAATAATAATAATAATAATAATAAAAGCCTACCGGTACCTAGTTCAGAGTAAGTGTATCAACTCTATGATAATAATAATAATAATATGATCAGCAAAATAGACTTTTAAAAATTATAATTTTGTTAAACTAAATTTAAAAAAACTAATATTTTCTTCAATTGAAAAATAAAAATATCAAACTTAAAGAGAATAATTAAACATTCGGTGGGGATTCACTTTATTGATATATTTGCTTTATGTGCCTTTAGAGTGTTACAACATTATTACACCCTTTCTCTTCTCAACTGACAATGAATGATGTCAAGTTTATTTATATATTTGCTCTTTACTCCACTGAATTGCGAAAAAGAAAACGTCTGATTATGGCATAACAGATGAAATGCGCATAAAGTAAAAATATCAAACTTGAATGAGTGTTTAATTAAAATTTCTTCTTCTTTAAAAAAAAAATTAATTTTAGTAAAATAAAATAAATAATTTAAAATATCCAAATTTTGATATTCTTGGATAATAACTTTGATAAAATAAGTACTTTTACAGACATTACAACATTCAATTAATTTCAATATTATTATTTCTAATTACAGATCCTAAGTATTCAAATTTCATGTACTTTAAGGTTATGAATTTTTATAATGACATATTAATACTACAATTAATATATTATTATTATATATATATATATATATTATTATTATTTTTACTTCTATACTTCTCTTTAAATTTAAATAGATATTTTTTGTTTAGAATTTATTTTAAATCATTATTTCATATTTTAAAGTAATTTATAATATCTAATAAATATTTCATTTGTTTTAGAATTTATTTATTTTATTGATCGAGTAGATTTATTTTCCATTAAAAACTACGATAAATTGGAAGAGTTGTAGGGCGAGGGGAGTGAGTTTGTCTGTATTGAGGTACAATGTAGTATATATCCTTGCCAAAATAAAAATTAAATGACAAATCGAAAATTACACAAATCTCCGGTCGTTCAATTTATTAAAAATAAAGATACTTTGATGTTTAGACTAGATATTTTATTTTGCTTTATTTGCTTATACTTTAGCATTTCAAAGGAATTGATTACCAGTAAAAATGTTATCTGGAGAAAGAAAAAAATTTTAATTATATAACAAAAAAAAACAAATATCTTATTATAAGAAAATTAGCTTATACAATACTTTATTGTATAAATTTTCAGATGAATATATTTTTTCATCATTTCTTAGAAAGTAGATAAAAAAATATTATTTCAACAAAATGACTAAGAAGAAAACGATTTTAGAGAGATAGGAGATCAAAATATTCAATTAAATAAACTAAAATTAAATTTTAAAAAAATATAAAACTTAATAAGAATAATTTTTTATTAAACACTCACTGGATTCATATTTATTGAAATTTATTGATATATATACTTCTCAAATGAGAAGAAGAAAGCTCTTTCTGATGATGGTGTAACAACCAAAATGCTTATAAAGCAAATTATATCACTCAACTTGAAAATTCTCTTTGTTAGTGTTTATTGAAAAATTATTAATTTTTTAAATTTAATTTTAGTTTACTTAACTTATTGAAAAAGTTTTTTTTTTTTAATTAAGACAAATGAAACAGTTCAATTAAAATATAGAAGTTTGTACTTAATGAAGTTTAGTATCAGAGAGAGAGAGAGAGAGGAATTATATATTAATTAATAATATCTTCTCAGATTATTATGGTAATTAAGAACATTAATGTTAATAGGATTCAAAAAGACGGAAGTTATATATCGAAGTTGTAAAAAAGATTTTAATTGTTGAAATTAATTAACTCAATTCACAATCTATATGTATACATACATATAATGAAATATTAAAATATTTAGTTTTGGAATTTTAAATTAAATAAAATTTTTGAATTTTTATCATTTTGAATAATCACTCTGAAACAGTTTATGGGAAAGCAATAAAACCGTCCCAAACAAGCCTTTTTACAGTTATAAAACATAACTTACAATTTTTAACACACCCCAACTATCGACAACCAAAATTTCTTAAAGAATAAAAATAATTTTATTTTATATTTATATTGAAAATATGGAAGTAATAGAAATAATTTTTGACACAATTATACACTTCACTAATCTTATTATTTATTTTTTTTTTCAAAATTTGCAAGGGAAATAAAAAAAAAATTTATTAAATTTTACTCATAAGGAATCCTACATATAAAAAAATAAGCAAAAACAAAGTTACGTGGGTAGATCAATAAGTCAGTGACTTTTTGAATGAAACACAGCTTTTTGGATAACAAATTATTTTATTTTTCAACGTAATTTCCTTTGAGCTCTATACACTTCGTCCAACGTTTCTCCAATTTTTTTATTCCTTCCAAAAAATAAGATTTGTCGAAGGCATCAAAATTTGTTTGTGAGATAATTTCATCGTTGGATTCAAATTTCTTTCCGCCGAGCCATTTCTTCAGGTTTGGACACATGAAATAGTCACTCTGGGAGAAATTCGGAGAATAGGGTGGATGAGAGAGAGCAATTGGTATCCCAATTCATGGATTTTCATGGAAATTCACTTTTTTCCATTTTCTTCTCCAATCACGAGGTAGTCTGCTATTAATGGATGTCAAACAAAAACTAAAAGACTAAGATGGTACAAATTTTGACAGGAGCCAGCTGATAATATTGTTACCGTTTCATTTAAGAAACAGGAAATTCAAAAAGTCACGGACTTATTGACCTCGTATATAAAAAAATAATACATATTTAAAAATAATATATATATATTGCTTTTCATGTTTTAAAGATACAAAATTAATATTTTTTAAATTATCAACTAATAATTTTTTTTTAATTTCTATGTAGAACTTTATCTTTTAAATATGTGAACATCTATTATAATTTTAAATATGTCTTTCCCGTATACACCATTTAATGAATATTCTTATTTAATTTATTTAATTAGTTAAAAAAAAAAAAACTTTTAAAGTTTTAAAAAGTTCGTAGTAGTAGTAAAATGGTAAGATCACTGAATGTGAGTTATTATTATAATATAACCCAACCCATTATAAATTCAAATATTCTAAAATATCTAAAAAACGCTAATATTCGTTGAATGGTGTGTGGGGCGGAGGGAGTGGGGAGGTGATGAGAATTATGTTAGTGAAAATTCCACCTGTAGGTGGGACGAGTTTCATTGTCAATGCAATAATCCTTTTCAGGAAAGTTAAAAAATTTCTAAAAAAGAAAATAAACAATTTGTATTCATATAAGAATTAATTATTCAATATAATAACAAAATTAAATTGTATCTCTTTTCATAAAAAATATATATATATATATATATATATATACGATAAAAATGTGACAATATTTTGAAATATTCATTAATGGATAAATTATATACTTGGACGAATATTTTTTTTTATTTACTCTAGTTTTAAATCATTAAAGTAATTCATTTGGTGTTTTCTCTCTAAAACCGAGTGAGTAAATTTTATCGGCCATTAAACACAAGTGAAACTAAAAGAAATAGTGTAGTGGTAGAGAGGCTATAAATACTAATCCCATTTTTGTGGTTCACTATAGTCCAACTAGTCATAAAAAATACTTCAAGTCCCGATTTAAGGCTTAATGCTCATTAAATAACCTTATATTTCTATTTATTTATCGATTGAGTTTTTCATTCCTTAGGGTTTATTTTCACAATCTATAGCCTCAAAATCACCAGTTAATATGCATAAAATAAAAAGTCAATTGTATATGAGAAATTTCATTTAGAAGGAAAGAAGTGAAATACATGGTTAATTTTTTCGAAAATTAACAACGCTAGCTGTGGTTTAATGAAGACGAGCAAAGCCAAGTATATAAAATTCAGTGTAATATAGATCCGATGTTATCCGAGTATTCCCGATTTAGGGTGTCGATTAGTATTGTTGAGTATATTTGAGTTAATTCGAGCGCTATACACCTAAGCGTGTCGTTTCAATTTTGTTTACTGCTCTTTTCACTTTTCACTCCAAAAAATTCTACATAAATCGTAATTAATCCTACAAACATGGCTATATTTTTTAGAATAAAATAACAATTAAATAAAAAATATATATATATATATATTAGTTGATTTTATTTTTACCGACCAACGATAGGAAGGGAAAGTATTATTTTCACACCAACTTTCACATGTTGAGATTTTTACATATCTCCACGAATCATGCGTTTTGTTAACATAAAAAAGTATTTTTAGCATGATGTCTATTCGTCTAGACCTAGACGTGTATAGCTCGAACGGCTCAACGGATTTTGATAAAATTTGGTATATTTATTTACTGCATCAGTAGCATGAATTTTTCAACTTTTGCTGTATATTCGGAAACCGGAAGTGGTAGTTTACAAAGTATTAATTTTATATTCATTGTCTCCAAATATTTCACTTAAAATATTGTAGTAATTAATAATTGAGTAATTATTCTAAAAATAAAAACCAAGATAATATAATTTAATAATTTTAATTCAAGTTTTAAATATATATATTTTTTTTATACTTTATATATATATATATATATAATGTCGTTTAAATTAATTTATTTCAAATCTTCGTTCGGTTCTGTGCCTGGCCACAGTTCATATTTTATATGGAATATGAAAGCAAATTTTTATATCTATTAGTAAATTCGTAATCCTTAATTAAGTTGTCTGGTGATTCATTGATTCCATTTATTACTTATTTAATGAAAAATAAATAAATTTGTATTTGGACAAAAAAATATTAATTTCAAATTAAAGTAATTTATTTATTAAAGTGAAAATATTTTTCTTGTATATTTTTTCTTTCTCTTACTTTAAAAGAGTCTTCTTACATTTGTGATAAAATTGAAAAAAAAAACCGAGAGATAAAGGTAAGCCTCTCTAAATGATGGGAATCTAAGATGACGGATCCAGGGAGAGGAAGCACCTTAGGGACACGTTCAAGTAGGGTTGCTCTACAGGGTATCTCGAGATATATATATATATATGAATTTCGTCATGAAAAGAGAATGGAAGAACGAAGGAGGGGGAAAATGGAAATGGAGGATAGAAGATATAGAAAGAAGTTGCCAACTGGTTTACTTCCCTGACGACGATTTGAAAATAATGTTAATTGCTTGGAAATCATTCGCGAGGGGTGAAAGACGAATGGGTGAGGGAAGAGTTGCTTGCACTCTCGTCTCATTTTATATAGAATTCTCTCAACCCCACCCACCCCTAATCGACGAAATGCAAGGTGAGATTGGAGCTGATTTCATCACTTCCCCCTCCTTTTCCATTGAATCGAGTGTGGGGATGGGCTCACCCACTCCAATACTACAACTGAAAATGGTGTAAATCGTTTGGAAGTCGTTTAAGTAATAAAAAAAAATGTGTAAATCGTTTCTGAATACTTAGAATATGATAAATATTATTATTCTTAGGAAGAGCTTTGGTTTTGATTGAATATTCACAATCAAAGAGGGGGTGGGGGTGGGGGTTGATCAATGGATTTATGGGGATGAAACGACAAGGGGAAGTCACACGTCTTTAATTTTCAATTCATAATAGCAAGTTAAGTTAAATGATTAAATAAATAAATGCATCGTCCCCAGAAGAATTTAGATTATGTATTTATAAAAAATAATAAAAATTAAAAATAAAATAAAGAAGAAAATCAAATGGGGAGCCAATTTAATTTGTATGACAACGCGCGCGCGCGTCAATTGTTAACCTAAAAAAACCACCAAATAAGGTAAACAAGTACCAGTGGTGGAGAGCCTTAAGATAAATTTTCATAAACAGCCCCCCCATCTGTAGTAAATGTGAGAATAACAACAAAACAAGTGCTAACATAATGGATAACTATTTTTAATTATCACTATAACACAAACTTTCGGTTAATGTATATGTTGTGTAATGGCTTCTTCTTCAGGAAATTGTATGAAAGTAATCTCTCATATAAAAAAATACCACGTATTTCAGTGGTTTTCAACCTTTCTGTACCAGCGCTCCCCTTAATTTTTGTAATAATCTAATTTCATAAATACTCATATAATATAGTAATTTATTTAATGGGCTACAAAATAATACATACACATTAAACACACACACACACACACACACACTCAATTAAGCAAAATATATTATAGATTATTATGGATTTTAGAAAAAAAAATTGGTTCTAATACATTCGCCCCCTTACAACAGTCTCGCGCCCCCCCCAGGTTGAGCAACACTGACATATATATTTTTTCTAACATGCATAAATTTTAGAGGCTTCTGATCCTTATCACTGACTTCAAGACAATCATTTTCATCTGTGTGATATTTTAAAACTGAAGTTGCAATATTCAGAACTATTAACTCGTTTGTTCCTTACAAACTGTCTTTCCTCCATTTATTTTTTTTTCCGACTTTTTCCTTCATTTCTTTTTCCTTTGCCTCTCTAAAGATGCTCATTTTTAATCTTTTCTAATTATTTTTATTTAAATAATACATAAATTTAATTTAATAAATTTAAATTTAATAAAAGATTAGTGGTAAACTACTGGTACGTTTACCTTACGTAAAATTAGAATTAGGATAAAAATTGGGAAGTTCTTTGATACTAGATATTAGCCCCTCCGGTCAAGAAAATCAAGAAAAAGTTTGAGAGGACTCAGATCATAGAACATCCGTAGGATGTATATAAACGTTAATTATAGAGTCCATTAAATTTCTACGCCCCAACTCCAAAGCCTCATTGTCATTATAAGAAATCTATAAAATTATTTAATTAACAAAATAATTATTTTTTGATTAAATTAATTTTATGTATTAACAAAAGTACAGAATAGTTAATAGGAGAAATAATAAAATTTTCTATATTATTTTTTGTTTTATTTATATCATTCAATTTTAAATATCAAGCTTTTTAGTTTATTAATAAAAATCATATTAAATTTATTTTTTATTTTTAAATGAACATGAAACAGAGCATTTGTTTACATCAAAAATTCCCATGGAAATCAGAAGGATTATTATATATACATAGATAAAAGAAATATTTGTTAGTATAATAAGATTAGATTGAAAAATACTTAGCTATGAATTTTCTAAATTTTTGAAATATTTATTTCTTAATTTAGTATCTATAGTTTATATAAAGAAATACATTTTCAAATTACTTACTTTGAAAGATTTAATGAATAATAATTTGAATATTATACAATAAAAAAAATATATATATTATCATATCATAGAGCATTTTTCCATGCGAATAATATATTCCATTCAATTTCATTTTTCTTTTTATTTAAATCAATCAAAAATATTTTAAAAGCCAATTTATTAATTTTATTAAAAGAATTACAAGATACAAATAAAATTTAATAAAATATAAAGAATAACAAATTTAATATATTTATCATAAAGAAAACTTTTCAATCCATTGTGGAATAATTATAAAATTATATATTACAATATATTATATACACATTACATTTTTAAAATTTATATATATTCATAAATACATACAATAAATTAATCAATTAATAATAATTATTATTTGATTAATTTCAATAAAGATTCTAATTTATTTTCCAAAGCTTGATTCGAATCAATGTCACTTTTTACTTTTTTAATGGTCTTTTGATTAATTATATAATTAAAAAATATAAACAAATTAGCTGGAGTGTCTCCAATCGACTATCTCACAATTTGAATGGGATTGAATAATGCTCATGTACCAAATTTCATCATTCTAGCTCAAACCGTTTTTGCGTAATCTTGACTACACACACACACACACACACACACACACACACACACACACACACACACACACACACAGACAGACATTTTTCTCAACCTTAGTGAAAATGATTCAGGAACCTTTAAATCGTATAAAAACATCAAAATCTCAACATCGAGAGATAGTAAAAAAGAATATATCAAGGGATTCAATAAAATAAATTCCATTCAATTATTATAAGATTTCATATTTCAATAAAATTTAATTAATTTTTCATTTTACGGAAAATAAATAAATAAGTTTCTAAAAATGTGTTAATATTACTATATTAATAACTAAATAATATATCGACGAATATTTTTATTTTTTTAAATTAGAAAAAAAAATATTTAAGTATTTAATATTTAGATAAGAAATATTTGTTAGTATAATATGAAAAAATGGAAAAATAATTTTCTAAATTTTTTAAATAGTTATTTCATATAATTTATTATCTAGATTAGAAAATTTACTTTTATTTATTTGAGATTTTATAAGTATTTAATGTAAGATGATGAATAGAAAAATTAAAAATACCGTAACGACAGAAACAGTTCAAAAATTTACTTGACAAAATGGAATTATTTAAAAATCTTATATGAATATGAATATTAATTTATATTAAATAAATTAAATTTATTTTATGGTTTTATTTATTTATTTTATTATATAAATTAAAACCTTCAAATAAAATATTTTAATTAATATATTATAAGAAATAACAATTTTAAATAAATTATCTTTATCAAAATTTAAAATCAAACAATATAATATTCTAGTGTACTGTTTCATATATTATATACATTGAATTTTCAATAATTATATTCATAAATACATACAATAATAATAATAATAATTATTATTATTATTATTAATATTATTAATTTTAATATAATTTATTCTATTATTATTTCCAAAGGTGGATTAGAATCAATGCAAAATTTTATTTTTTAATGTTCATTTGATTAATTATACAAATAAAAAAATTTAAACATTAAAGTATATATTCACAGATTCATTAAATAAAATTTCATAGATAGTAAAAAAGAATATATCCAGGGATTCAATAAAATAAATTTCATTCAATTATTATAAGATTTCATATTTAAATAAAATTTAATTAATTTTTCATTTTATTGAAAATAAATAAATAACATTCTAATATTAATACTATATAGTATAGGTATATTAATAAAATCATGATAAATATATTACATTGTCTATTTAATTATAATATTATAAAAAAGTGAGTTTGATTTTGAGTATATTTATTTCTTTAAAAAGTTAATTAACATTGTATTCAATTCATATATCCATATTTATTTGATTAATGTTTTGATTTTTTTTTTTACTTAAATTGTAAAAAGATATAATTAAAACAAATGAAGAGAAAAAATAAAAAACCCAAAACAGATTTCAAAGGATGGAAAATATCACTTTGAAAAATTTATTTATTTTAAAATAATAACATGAATATTAGAATGAAATGTGAAAAATAAATTCCAACAAAAATTAATTAAATGAAAAATATATTCAAATATTTTATTTATTTATTTTAGTAAATGTGAATAACCAACTACAAATAAAATCTTTTAAAATATATATTATATATGATAAATTTCAAAAGATTATCTTGATCGAAACTTAATTTAAGTTAAATTGTTGAAATAATGGAAATTTTTTTTATTAAAAAAATATTTTATATATATATTATTATAAACACATTATATATATAAATAAAAATACTTGAATAGGATATTAAATTAAATAATTTTTAATATTATATATCATTATTGTTTGATGAACTGAAGAATGGATTGATTTTATTTTTATTTATTTATTCATTCTCAAATGTATTCAGCCACATTCGGCATTACATATCAATCAAAAAATACAATGTTCACAAAATACATTTTTTCATATGCTTAGAGCATTTACAGTCCCATAAAAAACCACACAACACACCACAATCTTTCTCACACAATCAATCAGTATGATTTATCACTATTATATAATGTTAATTAAATTGACCAAGTTGAGAATATTTGAATATAAATTTGAATATTTCAATTAATATAAATTAATTCAAATTTTTACAAAATAAATAAATACCTGCCTATTTTATTTCATCACTTATCTCTGAGTAATATATAATTAAAATATAAATATGAAAAGAGAGAAACTCTATTCTTTTCCACCAAACTAACAAAATAGATATATATTGATCTTGCTCATCAAAACATTATACCAACTCCTCGAATATTACTATCAATAAACATCTTCCACAATTCACCTCTCAAGTGCATACAGCCGCACTCGGCACCACACAACAAATCACAATCATTGAAAACACAACAATTTCTTCCTCATGTTCATCAATCAACTTCTTTGATGCCTTCTTCTTCCTCGCAGCCCATCCTCTCATTCGGGGTCTCGATACAATCATCCGCCAGAAAATCCTCTTTTCTTTTCTTCACACACCCCAAACAAAACCACCACAGCACCAACACACACCAACAAAAAATAAGTTGACCTGTGGCCAGGTCCGAACCGACCGACGGTTTGAAGTAAATTAATTTCCAGCTACAGAAAGAATTTCAAATAATTTTAATATATCTAATATAACTTTCATCCCGTAAATAATTAGCTACTAATTTAATAATTTTTACTACTTTATACATAAATGAAAAATTTTAAAAAAACAATTCAAATTTGATTCTTTGAAAATTGAAATTTAATATAAACAAGATGGATCTTACAAATATAAACAAATAAATAAATAAATTAAATTTTTCCAATTTTTATATATTAAAAACATAATTTCATGTGATTTAAATAATTTTGGAAAATTTTAAGACTGAGTGTAGACAATATTTTTGACTCTTAAGCTTTTATACAGAAAATGTTTTCATTTTTTTTTTTTTTTTTTTTTTATTATTTTTGTATCAATTACTGACTGTAGATCTTTATTCAACAGTAAACGATAAAAGGCTTAGATGAAAGGAGATAATTATTAGGACACTTATTTCATACAAAATCCTCTCGTTTCTAGAATCCTTTTCAGTTTATGTGAATAAATACAATAGTAAATATAATACAGGTGTCAGGAGAATTATATAAATGGGTTATGAAATTCTAGTCCATAATTTGATAGAAGCTGCTAATCAATGGACCGTACTGTCCATTCAAAGACAATGAAAAGCTTAAGGCTCCACCCTTAAAACTCTGGAATAAACGGAATAACCAACTCGTCTATGCCTAGTTCTCTGAATTCCCTTTGATCAAATATTTCATTGATAAATGTACATCTCCTTGTTTGTATATATATTATATAAATTTAATATATATATATATATATATATATATATATAGACATCAAACCTTCTTCCTCGTATCCTAAAAATGTATTAAATTATTAAATGAAAAACAATAGATTCATTGTGGTTAGAAAAATAAATTTATAAATAAATAAAGATATAAAATAAAGATGGGAGAATTAGGAGAAAAATATTTATCCTTTATTATATGTTCTATGTAGTAGATCTCTCAATTTTGTTTTTTTTTAGGACTAGATTTCAAATTTTTTTATTTTAGAAGGCTACAAATTCCAAATTGTGTGGTATTTACACCTTTATATAAAACTCTTAAATCTTATAATTGTTATTTAGAATCAATTTTTATAAAATATATTCTCTTGATTCAATATTTCTCTTAAAAAATGAGAATAACTTTGCGAAGATAATGCAATTTATTTTTTTTTAGATTTTAAGATCAAATTTCCTTTTTGATAATCTAATGATATTTGATTTCATTTCGGGTAATTTTTTTTCACAAATTGGTAAATAACCTTAAATGCAAAATACAATAGCAAAGGCATTGAATGCTGGAGGGGTAGGGTCCAGATTAAATTCCACTTGAATAATTAGTTGATAATATTGTTTTGTTATTGTACCATTTATGTTTCTTTATCGTCATTTCTATTAATTTAATATAATAGAAATTGAAAGATTGAGTCTAATTTAATTCTTTTTTTTTATCATTTTACAAATTCATTCTACTAGTCGATTGTATGTCTGTCTCTCTTAACACAAACTTTATAATCATTCATTACGCCTTTGTTTTAAGTTTCCACTCCGATTAATACAATATATATATATATATATATTATTCTAATGTTAATGATGTATATATATTTATCAATTTATCGTTCATAATTTTTATATACTATATATATATATATATATATTTACAATTTTTTGGATTCTGGACCTAACAGTTGTGCTAGCTAAACGTGTTATAGTGTCAGTGCTAGTGACGAGGATTCTTTAGAGCAGTAATTCTAAGTTTACCCACTCATTGAGCCCAAAATCTCAACAATGACATTTAACTACATAGACCTACACTCTTAAAAATTGTATCCTGAAAAAATTTTCTTGAAAATGATGCCAAAATGTGCGCAGAAAGCGCATAACAATATGCCTAAATAAAATTAAATGAATCTATTGAAATGACTGTAATAAGGCCATTTTGGACTAAAAATAAATAATTAATTTATCTATTTATATCTAATTTATTCTAACCTATTAACAATTTTAATATTTACTAATTATTATTAATATTTTATTATTATTTTTTATAATATATATTATATTTGGAAAAATTCAATTAATTCAATTCAATTTTATTTAATAATTTTTAATTAATATTCTTAGAATTTTATTTCATCTTATTTATTTATCGATTTATAATATAGTCATAGTTAACATTTTCTCTACATAATAATAATAATAATAATTTCCATTGAAACTTAAATTTTTATTATATGATGCAATTAATCGTGATTCACATCCCTCCATTTAATGTACACTAATCATGGAAATGGGCCCTTGTTCCCTTGTCCAATATTTTAGATTAAACGATCACATTTTCATAAATATCCACGCCAGATGTATACTAGACATTTTATGGATTTTAACTCATAAGATCGACGATTTATACATCAGCCATTAAAATAAGATCACTTCATTTAAAATTTTACTATACATATAAAAAATAATCATAAATATTAATAATTATTCTTATCATTTTATAAATGGCTATCAATTTAGTCACATATTATTCGAAAATAACAATTATTATTAAAGAAAAATTAAATAAATAAATATTATTAATAATTATTTTTTATCATTTTAAAAATGGCTACGAATTTAGCAACATAATAATAGAAAAGAACAATTATTATTGACGAAAATAATGAAAAAAAAATAAGTTAAGCTTTAAAGAGAAATATATGTGTTTTATAGAACCCTGGAATTATAAATTATTTTTTTTTAGAAATTAATATCTCCCAGGGTTAAGGTTGCCAACTGCTCTTTTTTGGGAAGGACAGTCCTTTTTTAACACCTTATTGTCCTTAAAAAGAAGGTAAAATGTTTTTGCGATCACGATCTTAAATACTTTCGACTTTTTTTAATATGGTTCTAAAAAAAAAGTAAAATATTGCCAACTGGGTTTTTTTGGAAATGACAGTCCTTTTTTAAATACTCTCGACTGTCCTAAATGTAAGTGTACCTAATTTTTTTTAAGGGAACTTTATAGAGTTAGCAACCTTACGTAGGGATGATAAATTCCACACGTTGAGTGTTTGTGTATCCAGTTTTTTTTAAAATCAACCATGAACGAACTATTAATCATACTTTTCAGTAAATAATTATAAAATGTATACATTAAACAATTTTAATATACTTAATACTATCAATTATTATAATAATTATAATTATAAATAGGGAAGGGAAGACTAATGATATATAATCATTTAATACAGGGGTCGGCAAACTTTTTTAGGAAAGGGCCAAGTATAAAAATTTTAAAGATCTGGGGGCCAGACATGTTAGAATATATATTTTACTGTTCTCACGAAGAATCTAATCAAAAATAAATTTTAAATGAATTAATTAATTAAATATTACATTTTGCATTAATGTGATGAATGTATTTTTTTCTTTTGGATATTATTTCATCAAAATTGGGTACATAGTTAGTACTTCCTTTAATTAAAGTTGTTTGCAAATCTGTTAATAATGATCTGAATTACGATTTTGTATACTTTCTTTTCGAAAATGTCTTTTTGCATTGTTATGTACTTCCAAATACAGAATTAACCCTCGACCGTATTCATTTTCAGAAAAATATTCAAAGAATTATGTTAGATCCATACCTATGAACTTCCTTTTTAGTGCGTTATCATTTTGCAGATCAATGACTTTCAACTGAAGTTCTGACGGAAGTTTGTCAATCGTACACTCAAATGGATTTTGAAATATGGAAATTTCTTTTGCATTTGTATCAAAAATGACAATATTTATCCGCGGGTCGGATAAAAATAAATGGCGGGCTGTTGTTTAATACATAGAGAGGTGTTGATAATTAGAAAAATAATTTTTAAGAAAAGTTCCCTATTAATTTGATTTAATTTATAAAAAATGAGATTTTTAGAACATTTACAATGCTGTTAGTTATAACAAAGTATATGATTGTCGATTATTAATACACAAACATACTAAAAATATTAAAAAAAAAATATGATTACATTCAAATTTAGTTGAATGAAAAAAATGTAAAAATATATTGTTTACTGTTTTTCATAATAATAACTCTTTACTATTATGTAAATGATGGTTCATTGAGCCACCAGTACTTAAAAAAATTAATTCTTTATAAACTGGGTACATTGTTTTATGTCCGGGAATATGAATATATTCGCTCGGGAGTTTATAATAACTCTCTCTTATCTTTTTATAATATTCTTCTCTTAATCCTTTGTCTCTATTTGCCCATAGAAAATATCAATCAATTTCTTTTATCAAAATCATTTGTATAAAATATTTTATAAGAATTTATTCTAAGCCCCACTCTATTCATATGATCACTCCTATCATGTTCGACAATGAATACAAAAATCTGGAGGGTCTCCACTCGACTATCTCGCAATTTGAATTGGATTAAATAACATATATTATATTTTAATTAATTATAAATTAAAATTAATAAATAATATTTATTAAAACAGCGCATGTTTAGCTCTTTGTTGAAGGCACCACGGTACTTTTAGCGATTCAATCAAACTGATATTCTATATATAACAGTTTTATACAATTTTTAATCATGTGAAAAATTATCAACCATATATCTTTATTTTTACGGTCACTTTAGAGGAAAAAAATCAAAACGTTGTAGGTAATGACCTTCTTCCGGTTGAGCTACATTTCTCAAAAGTTTATACAAAACTACAAATTTTGAATAATGCCCGTATACCAAATTTCATGATTCTAGCTCAAACCGTTTTTGCGTAATCTTGTCTACACACACATTTTTCTCAACCTTAGTGAAAATGAATCAGGGACTTTCAAAACATAAAAAACATAGTAAAAATATTATTATTCATTTAAGCATTTCACGTGCAAAATTATTAAAAAAATATAATTTTTATTTTTAATAATTAAATTAATTTAAATTATTTAGTTTAATTTATTGTAATAGTTTTTATTTTAATTAATTATTTTTACGGTCACTTTAGAGGAAAAAAATCAAAACGTTGTAGGTAATGACCTTCTTATATATATATATATACTTATATATATATATAATTTAATATTTTTATTTATTGAATATTTGATGTGAATTATGATTTTCTGTCTTTAATTATAATTTTAAATAAAAAGCAATTAAAGAGATAAATTATTTTTTAAAAAATAATTTAAAATCTGTTGGTAATTTTCAAGATAAGAAAGAAATAGATAGATATATACATTTCGTGTTAGAATAATAAGTTAGATTTTTAATTAATATATTAATGGAAATAATATTTAAAGTTTCTTCAATTAAAATTGTTCATTTGTATTTTTATTTTGCTAACTTCATGGCTATTTTTTATTGATCTCACTCTGGAAAGATGAATGAATATATAAAATATAATTTTATTTTTCAAATAATCAAATATATAATAAGGTAATTGTTTACAAAACGGGAAGCTTCAGGGATTTGGATGAAACTTTGCCAGTGGATTCTTTTATTAATTTCAAAGAAACTTTCCTCATGCATTAATTCTCGGTCTCTTCTAGTTTAGGAGATAAAAATTATTAAAATTTGCATATTAACATTCAATTTAGAGGGCTTCACTGATTTTTTTTTCAGTTCAATTTTCATATATCAAAATTAAAAAATTAATTAATTAAATAATTTTTGTAATTCCAAATCAAACCGAAAAATCCGAAAATTGAGTGAATAAGTGAATAATTAGTGAATTAGCCAATAAAACATTATTAAATGGTTGCTCATTCATAAGTAGTTTATCCGTCAAAGATTATAATTTTTATCTGGTAAACTAAAAGAGACCGAAAAATATTGCATAAGGAAAGTTTCTTTGGAAATAAAAAAGGAATTCACTGGCAAGGTTTCATCTAAATCCCTAAAACTTTCCGTTTTGTAAACAATTATCAAAAATAATAATAATATAGATACAGTAGAACCTCGATAAGTCCAAGGGAAACCCAACATATTTTAAGTTATAGAGGTTTTAAGTTATCAAGGGTCTATGTTAGGGATAGGTTAATAACATTTTTTTAAAGGTTAAATCATGTCGTTTCTTAAAATTCTCTAACCAGCAATTGCTGGTTTTAAAATTTTTGATTTTCAACGAATTAGCGAACTCTTCAGCTTTTTCTTTCAGTATGGGTCCACTAACACTTATGTTTTTGTTTCGACACTGTTTGAACCACGTAAACAAACATTGTTCTAAATTAGGGAATTTGACAATTTTTCGTCTTTTACATTGAAGACTTTCTCCTGATTCTTGTTTCTTCAAGATTTCAGCTTCTGAGGGCCAATACAGAGATTACTTATTTAAGTTATAGAGGTTGCGTATTTTAAGTTATTGAGGTTTTTGGGCTCTGATGGGAAGGGGACATATTATTTTTTGAAGTTATAGAGGTTTTTAAGTTACCGAGGTTTGAGTTATCGAGGTTCTACTGTATAAATATTTATCAAGTTTGCCAAAGCTCCCTTGGATCATTGTAAATTTGGATATGGACATTTATTGACACATGTTATTGGTTAAATAATTTAAAAAAAAACAAAACAAATTGATTTTCCTTTTCAATAAGCCCAATATAGATTCATAACAAAAATTTGCCTATGCATGAATTTCACAAAAATATATATACCTGTATAAACAATTTTTGCTAATTTAATAAGATTATATAGATGTAATAATAATAAATAATAATTTTTTAATAGATATAATTTATAATATTTTAATAAAACTTTTTAAAAATAAAATTGATTTGTCTAAGCAGTAAATAATTATTTCAATAGAAATGTCTGAAATCTTCGGTCAGGTGTCCTGTATTGTATATTGTTACGATTGCCATGAACCCCAAGCTTGTTGGGGATGGTTTACCACAGGGGACCACTTCTACTTGTGTTGTACAATCCCCCTCCTCCATTGGTATTGGCTGGGGCAAACCCTCAATCTCCCATGTGGTGCAACGCCTGAATGCCTTCCTAGTACATTTCCTTATCTGCCCAGACAGAAGTTGCGAGGGGGGAGGGTGGATGTGGGGGAGGGGGAGAGCAAAGATGCAATGCCCTATTCAATCTATTTTCATCCATAATTAACTGATAAAATTTATATAAATATATATTTTTTTTGAATATATAAACACATTCCTTTTATATTACGATTTAATGATGATTCAGTATAATCAGAATTTTGTTTTAATAGGATTATGATAAAGAAAAAAAGAATAAGATGAATTTTCTTTTCAAAGAAACACAAAAGAAGTATTTATTTATATTTTAATGGTAAAGGAAATGACTTATCATTTCAAAAGAAATTAATTCTTATCAAAATCTATCAAAGAATATCTTAAAAAAAAATTGGATTATTTATGAAATTATTTAATTAAAATTTTTCGCATTATCATTATTTTTTAAAAAAAAATATTTTAATACTTTTTTAAAGGTTTTAAAGATCAGTTAACACTCTAACAAGAAAAAATAGAACTTATTTTTAAAATAGAAATTTTTTTTTTTTTATAATAAAATAAAATATGAATAGTGGGACACTAATGTAACATTTCGGCGGGTATACCTTTCTATCTCTTTGAAAATCAATTAAACCAGGATTGTCTAAAGTGCGACCCAAACGGAAATTATCAAAATATTTAATTTTTTTCAATATGGTTCTGAAAAAAGGTAAAATGATTTTGAGATCAGACTTTTAAATATTTCGGACTTTTTTCAATTTTTTCAATATGGCTTTAAAAAAAAAACGTTTTGATTTTTTTCCTCTAAAGTGACCGTAAAGATAAAGATATATGTTTGATAATTTTTCACATGATTAAAAATTGTATAAAACTGCTATATATAGAATTTCAACTTGATTGAATTCCTGAAAGTACGGGAATTAATTTTTTAACACTGCAAATTACGCGCCAACACGTGACGTGGAGCCTTCAACAAAGATTCAAACATGCGCTGTTTTAATAAATATTATTTATTAATTTTAATTTATAATTAATTAAATTTAATTAAAATATATAATATATGTTATTTAATCCAATTCAAATTGCGAGATAGTCGAGTGGAGACATTCCAGCTTATTTTTTTTGCAATGTAGCCATCGAATGGTCATATTTTAGACACCCCTGAATTAAACAAAATATTTATAAAATAAATAATATATATATATATATCTTATATATATATATTTCCAAAAAAAAATATTGTAATATTTCTAAATAAATGAATTTTTCAATTTGAATGAATTGTTGAAAATTAGAAAAATAAATACTAATACTAATTCACTTACTAATTAAATTAAAAAAATGGAGTCCTTAAGTTAATTTAATAAATTATATAAATTTAATTAGGCAAATTCATTTTTTTTTTTCATTCTAATCTGAAATTTGAAAAATAGGTATAAGCAGGTTGAAGAAATAAATACAAATAAATCAGAATGAAGATTTGATATATTTTCTTTTGTTAGTAAATCATATAAAAATAAAAAAATACAATTTATATATAAATAAAACAATAATAATAGTAATAATATTTGAAAATTAAAAGTATGATTAAGATTTACAAAATTAAATATTCACATTTGTCACATTAGTATAAGTGAAATATAATAATTTCATTTTATTATTATACATAGAATAATTAATAATATATATTTTTCATTTTTATAAATATATTATATCATAAGGTAATGGCGCATCTATACAGTCACCGAAAAAATGTCATTTGGAACCTAAAGAGGACATTTAGATTTAAACATTTAACTTTAAGTTAAACGTATGGCTTTCAAATTACTCTTAAATAAATCAAAAATTTATTTATCAATACTTTATGATCAAAATAAAATCACAATTATAAATTAATAGAATATATCAATTATAAATCTTTTTTGATCCATATATATATATATAAAGGGTTGTTTAAAGATTTTTGCATGAATTTACCTTGGAAATCCAAAAATGACTTTAGAATGCTTCTGTCTGTTGTTAATAAGTCTGCCTGAAAAATTGTGACGCTATTAAGACAAAATTGATTACTATGAAACTCCGTCACAATATTCTTATATACTTAGGTTATAATTTTTATCACTTATCTTTCCAATAACGGCAGAAATTAATTTTGAAAAATTTATAATAATACGCCATATGTTGTTCATTCAGAATCTCTCAGTGAAGAAGTCGATTAAATTTCGACAATGAATATAAAATTGATAACTCTATCAAGTCCCACAAAAAGAATTATTATAATACTAGGTGACCAGATAGCCTTCGAGCTCTTCGCACCTGGACAGGGAGCTCTATCTTCATAGCACCAAAGTTATAGATAGTATTTGATTGAAAATCTGTATTTAATAGGTTTTTCTTCTTTTATTTCTATCATTAGATTAAAAAATTAATTTCTAATTTGTGTTCTTATTTATTCTTTAATTTAATCAGTAAATTAATTATATATTATATTGTATACGCTATATTGGAGGAAAAGATGCCCTTATCATTGCATTTGGATATTTTATTTTTATTAATTTATGGAATAATTTTAATTATAATGAATTTTAACGAAATCGATAGTTAAGGACCTCAAACAATTTATAATACTAAAATTAACGTTATATCAAACAATAGATAAACTTGAAATATATATATTCATCAATAGGATTCATTTAAATTAATTGATTTGTTGTTCTTTTATTGGTTTTTCGCTTTTATTAATTTTCCTATCCCATAATTGTTCTACCTCTAAAGAATAAAGTTATCTATCTCCTCTGTAGATCTAGAGGATTCGAAAATTATTAGGCGTAGCAAACACATTCTTCTACAGTCTCTGCCCTGAACCACATCCATGCAACTCCTATTCTTTTTTAATTTCCCTATATTCCTCTTTGTCTTTGGACAACCATTTAATGGTTTCACATTTGGTTCTCCCTTCTACCAACCAAGTTTCATGCTTGTCTTTCCTCATTCTTCTAATCACGTGATTCGCGAATCCCAAGCTATACATTTAATATACATTTGATTGATTCATTCTATTAAAATTTAAACAAATACAAATTTTATTTTTTAAATTTATATATGTTTTAATTCAAACTAAGTCATACACACTGTTATTATCCCCGAATAATTGGTGTACACAAAAATTAAAAGTTCTTAGAGAGAAGATTTTATCAAATCATATCTAATTTGGCCTGAATCTGTATAGACATTCCCCTAAGATTAGAAAAAAACTTTTAAATTTTCTCCGATCCCATTCAAGTTCTCATATTCATCCATTGTGTAAGTGGAACCTAAATTTCTAAATTTGGCTAGAACATTTTCTGTGTTTTCTACATTTAGAATGTACAGAAAGAGAGAGATTCTAATTTTGTATATACACGAATAGTGTATTATTATTAATATGAAATTTGATTTTATAAATTTATCACTTTCTAATTTTATTCTAAATATTCTCAAATAATACCTATATTTTAATAATATTATTAAATATAGAAATTTTAAAGTATTATAATGGACCTCCTATTTTTGCATTCATAGCAAGGTGATTTTCAACATTTTCCAGTTTATTTGTTCGATTGATACCTTGTGTTAAAATTTAAATAAATTCATATATTCTAATTTATAAATTTATACACGATGTAATAATATTTTTTATTAATATCCCCATAACCAAAGAGAATATATGAAGCATAATAAATAAAAAAAAATACTTTTAAATAAATTTTAATAGGATACACACAATCATTTAAAATTAAAACAAATTTAAAAAATTTACCCAATTTTAAAAAGATAGAACTAAAGCTACTCTTTTTTTTAATTTGTCTAAAAAATGTTATTTAAATTTTTATATAACCTATAAATTATTTTTACCCCTAAAATATAGTAGTAATTAACAATTGAGTGATTAAACTAAAAACCTTTAAACTAAAAAATCTTTTAAAATTATTTTTGACATCATAAAAGCCTAAAGAAAATTTGATCTCGCATTCGTCTCTTAAATCTTTATTTTTCATTCTGCTTCCTCACCACCAAAATTATTTTGTAGTTTCCTAGTTTGTTCTGTTGTACTTCTCCGAGGGTCATTCCACGTCAATTCAACTAAAAAATAATAATTTTTTCACCCTAAACCTCAGATTTTTATGAAAATTGGTAAATATGTTCTATTTATAAACATGAAAAACACCACCAAATTTTAATTTTTTATCTCACATAGTTTTTGTGTAATGGCACTTTAAAGATTGGCGTTTTTAAATTTCCGAGCCTCGGATAAGGCCAGATAAAACGTGTATTGGAGTAGAAAATAATTTCTCATTCACTTATTTAACCTCCTATCTTGTTGAAATTTTTAAGGCATGTTCTTATAACTAGGAGGTTAAATTAGTGAATGAGAAATTATTTTCTACTCCAATACACGTTTTATCTGGCCTTATCCGAGGCTCGGAAATTTAAAAACGCCAATCTTTAAAGTGCCATTACACAAAAACTATGTGAGATAAAAAATTAAAATTTGGTGGTGTTTTTCATGTTTATAAATAGAACATATTTACCAATTTTCATAAAAAATCTGAGGTTTGGGGTGAATCGGCCTGGAAGATTTGACGTGGAATGACCCCCGGAGCAGATTGCTTGTCTCCTCCCCGAGACAAGACCAGAGCCCAATTAGCCAAAATTTTCAGGATTCCAGTTAAGCCTTCTCAGCTACCGCAGCGGTCTTGGGGCATACGTTATCCCCGCTGTACGTCACCCTAACTGGCACTTCCCTACTCCTTTGTTACCACCCCCCACGACGTGGACGTTGGGTTGGACTTTAGGGGGGCAAACAGATAATAATTTAAGATTATTATCCAAATATTTTATTATATTTATTAAATTAAAATGATTATCGGAAATATATATGAATCGACATCTTCATCAAGCCTGCCAAGGGTTTGAATCAGGTTCTAAAACATTTTTGTGTCGTAGACCCCTTGCCATGTTTTGGGTAGACTCCCCACTTACCTGATATTGATTTTTTGTAAATTTCGAACTGTAGTGAAATTTAGTGTTAAAAACTTAAACAAAAAACACATGTTAAGTTTTATACATTTATTAATTGAATTTAAATTAAAACTACTCAAAATAATATTTTGTATCTTTTATATAAAATATACGTAACATAAAATAAACTAAGCAATAAGTAAATGTTTTTAGTGCAAAGATGAACCTGATGCTTTAATAATAAATTATCAACATTTGATGTCAATTTTGTAAGGTTTAATATTCAATCTCCTCGGCTATTAATTATCTGTTTTTTGTGTCATAATCTACCAGTTTATATATTTTTAAATATTTTCTTAGCACTTTCCTCTTCACGATTCGATTTAGGAAACGAATAATTTGTCTAGTATTCATATTTATTGAGTGAGGTTTGGAACAAGTCGGTGTAAATTCGCGAAGTTTTGAGACAAAAATTGACAATAATTTTTACGTATGTTTGTAACAAGATAATATTGGTATATCATTATGTGCAGGTTTTTAAAAGTTCAAAATGCGACCACAAAGCGAATGCCTACATCCTACAACTTACAAAATTTTAAAAACATATATAATTAATATTATGCTTTTAATTTTATCCTTTTTCCTTATTTCTTCTCTTGCTTCTCATCTCCCTTCTGCCCATCCTAATTTCTTCTTTACTTTATTATTATTATTTTTTTTTTTTATTTTTTCTTTGTTTCCTGTCCCTTCAAGTAATTCTATCCTGAACCAGTCTCACGTTTGTATAATTTACTTCTGTATATTTTGAAATGTTTTATTATTGCCCTATTTGAGGGCAGATGTAAAATTTTTTTTGGAAAATAAAAAAAAAAAAAAAAATATATAATACATTTTTTACCTTATAGGTACTTTTATAAATAATGTTTATGTCTTTATATTGTAAGATAGTAGAATCTAAGTAAATAGGTACTATCAGTGTATATTGAGATTCACAATCGTGGAGCCCCATTTTCATTTCATGGACCTCCAATTTTTTTTTTTTCGCTCATGTGAACCCCTCGCAGGTTTTCATAAACCCTTGGCGGTCGATATAGACCACTTTGGGAACCACTGGTCTGAATGAACAACACATAGAATTGAACCGCTTACTAAGAAATTAAATCACAATATTCTTATATAGTGGGGTAAAGAACCGCAGTTTTTGTTTGGCGTCATTCCCCACCAATATATAGACTTTTTCCTAGTTAGTATAAATCAAAAAAAAAATTATTTCAATATTATGTAGAATGTAAATAATGAAATATGCTGAAAAAATAAAAATGTAAATGAATTCTAATTACGACCATGACTCACCAATTGATTGTAAAATTAAAAACTCCAATTTGTTATGTTATGAAATAAAAAATAAAAAATTATGTATCACAAATTGGCTAATAAACATAGTTTTTTAAACTTAAACTAAAAACAGATTAACATTTTTGTTTCATTATTATGAAATTTAATTACGATTAGATATATTGATTTAATTTTTGATTTAAAATAAATAAACTATTTCTGTTGAGTGTTTTAATCATGTTTGCATTATATATATTTTTCGAGGAATATATAATAATAATTCGAGTTTTGAAAATAAAATAATATAATTATTAATATTTGCGCATGGAACTGACATCGAATGAGCCATATGCGGCTCGCGAGCCGACCAGTAGCTTGAAAATAACAGTGCAGACCTTATTTTCCTCGTGGGGATCTTTGTCCCACCCTACTCTACCTCTATTTGAACATAGGCTATAATTTTTATCAATATTGATTCAATAACCGCAGAAATGAATTTTTAAATATTTTGGTAATTCTGTGTTTTTCATTTAGAGCCTCCGCAGAGTCAGTGAAGGTGTCGATTCATATCCGGAAAAGAATAAATATTGTTAATACTTCTAGCAATATCCACAAAGAATTATTACAATATTTATATGTTTACTTTGTTTACTCATTTGTTAATTACTACTATATTTTAGGGGTAAAAATGATTTATAGATTATATAAAGAGTAAAATAACATTTTTTAGTCAAATTAAAAAAAAGAGTAGCTTTAGTTCTATCTTTTTAAAATTGGGTAAATTTTTTAAATTTGTTTGAAATTTAAATGATTGTATCTTATTAAAATTTATTTAAAAGTATTTTTTTTATTTATTATGCTTCATATATTCTCTTTGGTTATGGGGATATTAATAAAAAATATTATTAAATCGTGTATAAATTTAAAAATTAGATATATGAATTTATTTAAATTTTAACACAAGGAATCAATCGTACAAATAAAATGGAAAATATTGAAAATCAACTTGCTATTAAATGCAAAAATAGGAGGTCAATCATAATACTTTAAAATTTCTATATTTAATAATATTATTAAAATATAGGTATTATTTGACAATATTTAGAATAAAATTAGAAATTGATAAATTTATAAAAACAAATTTCATATTAATAATAATACACTATTCGTGTATATACAAAATTAGAATCTCTCTCTTTCTGTTCATTCTAAATGTTGAAAACACAGAAAATGTTCTAGCCAAAAGTAGAAATTTAGGTTCCATTTACATAATGGATGAATATGAGAACTGGAATGGGATCGGAGAAAATTTAAAAGTTTTTTTCTAATCTTAGGTGAATTTCTATACAGATAAAGGCCAAATCAGATTTGATTTGATAAAATCTTCTCTCTAACAACTTTTAATTTTTGTGTACACCAATTATTCGGGGATACTAACAGAGTGTATGACTTAGTTGGAATTAAAACATATATAAATTTAAAAAATAAAATTTGTATTTGTTTAAATTTTAATAGCATGAATCAATCAAATGTAAATCAAATATATAGCTTGGAATTGGCGAATTACGTGATTAGAAGAATAAGGGAAGACAAGCATGAAACTTGGTTGGTAGAAGGGAGGACCAAATGAGAAACCATTACTTGGTTGCCCAAAGACAAAGAGGAACATGAGGAAATTTAAAAAAGAATAGGGGTTGCATGGATGTGGCTCAAGACAGAGACTGTGAGAGGAATGTGTATGCTACGCCTAATAATTTTCGAATCCTCTAGATCTACAGAGGAGATAGATAACTTTAGTCTCTAGGGGTAGAACAATTATGGGCTGGGAAAATTAATAAAAGCGAAAAAACAATAAAAGAACAACAAATCAATTAATTTAAATGAATCCTATTGATGAATATATACATTTCAAGTTTATCTATTGTTTGATATAACGTTAATTTTAGTATTATAAATTGTTTGAGGTCCTTAACTATCGATTTCGTTAAATTTCATTATAATTAAAATTATTCCATAAATTAATAAAAATAAAATATCCAAATGCAATGATAAGGGCAACTTTTCCTCCAATATAGCGTATACAATATAATATATAATTAATTTACTGATTAAATTAAAGAAAAAATAAGAACACAAATTGGAAATTAATTTTTTAATCTACTGATTGAAATAAAAGAAGAAAAACCTATTATATACAGATATTCAATCATATACTATGTATAACGTTGGTGCTACGGAGATAGAGCTCCCTGTTCAGGTGAGAAAAGCCCGAAGGCTATCTGGTCACCTAATATTATAATAATCCTTTTTGTGGGACTTGATAGAGTTATCAATTTTATATTCATTGTTGGAATTTAATCGACACCTTCACTGAACCTGTGGAGGCTCTGAATGAAAATACAGAATTACCAAAATTTTTAAAAATTTATTTCTTGCGGTTATTGAATAGAGATATTGATTAAAATTTTAATCTATGTTCAAATAGAGGTTTATAAGAATATTGTGAAGAAGTTTTATAGCAATTGCTTCAACGAACTTTGTGTCAATAGCGTCACAATTTTTCGAATATTCAGGCACACATGAAAAATTCTAAAGTCATATATGGATTATTTATTTAATTTTTTAAATCCTCTCCTTAAAATCCTTTCTTGAAAATGTCAACAATATGGTCATCGAAAGCCCAATCTCACAATTATACTTGAAAATAACCCGGAAATAATTTCTCAAAAAAAAAAAAAAAAAAAAAAAAATTACTTTATATAAATATATATATATATAGATCAATTTTTTTTAAATCCAGTCATTTGATGCTATTTAAAATTTTTAATTGTTTTTTTTCTTTCAATTTTAAGAATAAATTATAATCGGAATGTGAATGATAAAATTATTTTTATTTTAAGTAAATGTTTGTAATCCTGTCCCCTTTAGGTCCCTATCTGCTATACGTGCCTATACCTTATAATATAACATATATAATACACTAAATATATAATTTACAAAATAATTCTAAAAAAATCTCCATCAGATAGTTATTTTGTTGGATTGCAAATTTTTTTTCGTTTGAATTAAAAATATCTTTAATGGAAATTTTTGTTTAATATTATATTATTTATTTTGGAATTTATTGTGTGAAATTGTGCGTGATTAGTTAAATATTTAATTATAACAAACATATTTTTTTATATTTTATAATCGATTATTTATTATTTATAATTTAAACAACATAATTTTTTAATTTGAAATTTATTATAAATTTGTGCATAGTGAAATAATTAATTAACGAAATTAATTTTTATATTTGATAATCGATTTTTTTTTTTAATAATTTAAGCACAATTTTTTAACTTGAAATTTAATATAAATTTGTGTTTAGTGAAATAATTTATTAATAAAAATAATTTTTATATTTACTAATCGATTTTTTTTTTTATTTAATAATTTAAGCACAATTTGTTAAGTTTAACTTTATAAAAATTTTGTCGTTAGCGAAAAATTTAATTAACAAAAATCATTTTCATTTTTTATAATTTAAACAATCCAAACTAATTGATCAATTGAAATTTAATCATTTTTTTTATATCTATTTAGTATTATTTTATAAAATGAATAAAATAAAAATAATCTTGTCACTGGAAATGACTTCTTTTAAAATTAAGTAAAATAATACAAATTTGCTTAATTGTTTGATTTAAATACTAAATTTCAAAATTACTTACATTAACGTAATTAAATTAAAAATTAAATTGATTTTTTTTTCAAATTCATTCATAAGACAAAAAAATCAATTATCTAGTCACTGGTAATGCTTTCTTATGAAATTAAGCAAAATAATACAATTTGCTTAATTCTTTACTTAAATTACTAAATTAGATAATTACTTATATTAACATAGAAGGTAAGTATTATTGGTTATTAAAATTTAAATAAGCGTAAATTCCCCAGAAATACAATAAAATTAAATAAATTGTATATTACTTAAAAATAATTTTTAGAATTATAACATGTTAGTAATTAACTTACAACTAACGTTAAGAATTTTTTTTTTTATTTTAATTGAAAATTAATTATATCCAACCGGAAGATTTTTTCCCTGGAAAATGTAGATTCGGTAAGGAGCGCAGTCATTATCTGGGATTCCCAGTTGGAAATATTTATATTTCCAGCCCCGTTTAGAACGGTAGCAAATTACCATCTTAAACAAAAGGGAAATGCAAAATTAATATAAATATTTTTAGTAGTTTGGTTGTGATATTCTTAAGAAATTAATTAATGTAATCTTTAACTATAGAGTAGAGGAGAAGCAGGTACACTTACCATGTTTGATGTTGCCTCGTTCCAAGTTGTTGTAAGAATGATTGAATTCTTTCCGATTCTTATCAATTTATACCCTCAAAAATGATAAGCTCATGCCAACCAACATCCTTACGAACTCTATTAACCAAATCAAGAATTAATCTTATCATTATTATCATCTTTATTATATTCATAAAATATATATAAGCAAAAAAGAACCAATTAAATTTAAAAAGAATATTTTTAATATTAAGTTTAAAAATATAAAATAGAAAAATTATAAATTATTCTATTTCAAATAGAGAATAATAGTATATATTTGTTTTATATATGATTAATATTAATTATATTAATTTCCCTTGTTTAAGCGCGAAATTTGAAAAAGAGTGATTTAGTCCCTGCAAATTTTTTATATTTCTTCGTTACTGACGAAATAGAATCCCTGTCAAATTATTAACGCAATTAAAATTATCTGATGATTTATCTATGATTCAATATTTAATCGTAAGTATTCTCTCCAAATTGAGTTATTTCAACGGGGCATACCAACTTTTTTCACATCCAACCCTAATAAACTTTCTTTTCCTTTAGTCTACATCTAAGATATAATAAAATATAATAATAAACTTTAACACATAGAACTATGCGCATTTAATAGAGCATTTTTTTAACAATTTTGCAAAAAAGTAAACATTTTTATTACATTACTAGTAGTATAGCTAATATTATTTAACAAAACATGCAAGTGAAAATTTGATTAATTAATAATTTCATAAAAAAAGTAATAGCAATTCCTAATTGAATAAATATGGTGATTGTTTTTTGATGTTTTGTTTTTCCAATAGAAAATTCCTTACAAAATTACTTAAAATATAGATAAACATAAATAGAAATATATATAAACTGGTTAAAATATAATTTTAATAAATACTACTGTAACCGGGTTGTCCACTGATTAAAGCACAAGTTATATATAAAATAATTTAGATTTATTTGAATCTAAATATATTTTTAATTACATTTATAAAAAACTCAAAAAGAAATAAAAACTTAAAAGTAAATATTAAAAAAACATAATAAATGTTTCATGAGTTAAACACAAATCTTCTTTCTTCACGGGCCACACTCTCTTCGCTCCCTTCCTCTCACCTCAATGTCAGAGCTCGGTCTGTCTAGCCAGCAGTAGGTAAACGCTAGCCACCTTTATTAGATCAAGGGTCATTTCTCCCACTATTACACTACTACTATGGTGACATGAAAATTGTTTGTATTTACTTTTTATTTCATAAAAGAATATTTAAAAAAATTTTATAATTATTGTAAAATAACCCCTAATATCCCTCTCAGGCGCTTCCTCGTTCCATAGAGTCATAGAAGGTCCATCTGGACAATTTTGAGAATCAATGTAATACACGATATATAATCAATTGTTATTCATATTTAGATTTTCCAATTTAAGGCAATTAAATTGTTATATACTCAAAATTTGAGTCGAAATATATTGATTTAATGTATATATATATATATATATATACATTAAATTTTATATTGTATATAGGGTTGCTAACTCTCTATAAAGTTCCAAAATGGACACCCCTAAAAAAATTAGTTTTTTTTTTAGAACTATATTGAAATAATTTTAAAATAGTCGAAAATGTTTAAAAGTCTGATCCCAAAAACGTATTACGTTTGTTTAATATAATAATAATATAATTTTAGAATATAATTTCGATGATGCATGAATATATACTTTCTTATAAAATTTTAAAAAAGTCGACCATATTGAAAAAACTTGAATTTAGTACAAACAATATTTAAAAAAAAATTATATTTTTTAATTAAATAATTAACATTAAGAACATTAAAAAGTAAAATTTTGTTCGAATTCAACTTTTATTTATCAATTAATAATTATTATTGATTGATTAATTTATTGTATGTATTTATGAATATATATGATTTTTAAAAATTCAATATATTAATATATTATAATAGATATATTATATAATTATTATAGAAAATTTTTTACTATGCTCAGATCATTTTGATGAAGAGTGTTTTGATAGAACGTCGCTGGTTTATGTTCGATTAAAAGAAAATGCCATTCCTACAATATCCTCAGGATTCAAAATTCAAAATCCTAGAGCCGGTCTGCTTTTCAGCATAATGTATAACAATTTATTTAAATTAATAATTTTGGTCATTAAAAAAATACATTAATAAATATATATTTTTTGTTTATATTTTTTTTTGTAATCATTTTTTCATTAAACTAATGATAATTTCTTTTTTTTAATTGACTAAGCATTATGAAGAGAATGATTGCCGCAAGTTTTAATTTTTTTATACATATATGCATATCAAAACGACCTGCAATTGAAATAAAATAAAATTTAAAGAGTTTTTTCTTAATGAGAAAATTTTTGCTCCCATAATTTTCCACAAAAATGGCCCGAAATTTGATGATAAATTAACATTAAGATCAATTAAAAATACAATGTTTTACACCACACAATATGGCGGCTGTGACGTCAGATAGGCGACAAATTTTGTTCCCTGTTTAAAAATAAAAATATTATAAATATATTGAAATGATTCTTTCGCCCAATATTATACCAAAATACATAAATTTCATTTAATATAAAAATATAATTATTATTTAAAAATAATGATAATAAGGCAGTACGGGTGGGAGTGGAGGTCGAATAGAAAAACAAATAAAAAATAATACGTTGTATAAGGGATAACAAGGATTGCATTGGAATGCTTGCTCCTGGATGGATAGGCCGCCCATATTACTGTTCCACAAACATTTGGTCCCCACATCCTTTCATCCTAGGATAATAACAAAAAACCCCTTGAAAATATCCCTTCGGAATGAAATATAGAAAGTAAAATTCTAACGGGAATTTATTTCGAGTGGAGAGTGAACCGTTCTGTGTGCTTGCCGGTGCGGTCGGTCACCAATTGTCAACATTGCTAACTAACCAGGCATCCATCAAACCCCCCTCCAAACCAAACAGGTCAACTAATTATTCATTAATAAATAATTCAAGGCCTTAATTAGTCTCCATAACCGATTATTTATCTAATACTATTGAGACTGAGTTTATTTGTGAAAATCTATTTTTTTTAAATTTTTAATCAAAAATAAATCTAATCTATGTCAAAAAAAAAAATTAAAAATTGAAAAAAAAATTACAAATGAAAAACGTTTTTTGAAATGTATATGCCAATATTAATATATAAGATCAAGATATAAATAAAATAAATATTCGAATAGTCTATATATTATTAATTAATATCAGTATTTTTTTTCTGAATTTAATAACAAGTTGATTTTCAAAATTGTCTATTCTTAATGCATATGATTGATTACATGTGTTAAAATTTAAAAAAATTCAAATATTCTAATTTTTAAATTTATATACAATTTAATATTATATATTTATTAATATCATATCAAAAAAAGAGAATTTATTAAAAATTAAAAATAAAAAAAGAAGCTTATTAATAAAAAAATATAATAGAATACAATAATTATATATATATATATATATATATATATAGATGAGAGATTGTGATCAGGAAAATTTTCGATGGCGAGATTTTGATGTTGTTATACGTTTTGAAGGTCTCTGAGTCATTTTCAATAAGGTTGAGAAAAATGTCTCTCTCTGTGTGTGTAGACAAGATTACGCAAAAACGGTTTGAGCTAGAATAATAACATTTGGTACAAGGGCATTATTCAAAATTCGTAGTTTTCTATCAACTTTTGACAAATGCAGCTCATTCGCAAAAGGACCATTGAAGCTAAAAGCAGTTGAAAACAAATACATTTCATAAATTTGCTAAACTCACAAAAATATAGTATTAATTTTTATTTCAACAAAATGTTATCAGTGAAAATTTTGTTAAAAACTTTAAATCTTATGATCGGATAGATAGAATCACACACCTCATTCAATACAGAAGGGGGTGGATGAACTTTTTTACCCCACTGTCATTTAAAGAGAGAAAATATGAAATACTAATTAACTTATTAAATAAAGTAAATTTTCAAATTTACTTATTCTTAATAATCATCTATACCTACTGGCATAGACTGGTATAGACTTAAGGTACCTTAATCAATTTTGTTCTTTTTTATCTCGTATTTAAATCATCTTTTGATAGCTCTTTACTTTTCTATTTTTATTAATTCTATTTAAACCCATTGATGAAATTATCAAAACAATATTCCAAAAAAAACTAATATATATATGATATATCTATTATCTTGATATTATACTATAATTCGTATTTTATTTTCCAATAGTTTCTTTTAAAATTTTTATTTGTTTTTTTTTTCTAAAATTGATAACCATTCGTTTCTTATATTAGAAAATTCAAATATATAAATTTATTTTAAAATTTTTGCATGCTTATTAAAAAATTTTATGGAAATATTAGATGCAGAATTAATACGATTAATAATTAATAATAGAGTATACTATTTAAATATTTCAAGTTTAAATTGGGTGGCTTGTATTGCAGGTTGCCTAAATGCCAGGGACTCCTAGTCGAGTCAACGCTCACACAGTCAGTCAGTCGATTTCGTTGGTGAGTGCGCATGCCAACTCAAACCAGGCGGGCGGCGATGACGCTCTCTCTTTCTCTCTCTACTATATCAAAAACGTAAGTGTATTTTCTATTGAAATTATCATAATTCACCAATATAAAGTGATCAATTAACATCACCTCTACCATCATTGTAATAAAGTCTCAAATGATTTACTGATTTTTTTAATAATTATTTTAATAGAAAAATATCATATTTGTTTTTTATTTCATATTCATATTATGAATGATATTTTATTTATTAATATATATATATATATATATATATATATATATATATATATTTAACGTGATATATCTGCACATTACTCAAAATTTAATTTAAAATTATTTACACATTTTATTAGAATTTGAAAATGTATCTATCTTCTTTTCTTCTAATTAATCTCTTTTCTATTTCATTTTTCTCATGTCATTTAATATAATAGGATATATTATTTATCGTACCCTATATATATATATATATATATATATATATATATATATATATATTGGTATATATATTTCTATTTATTATTATTATTCTATTTTTTAATATCTTCTATTCGATATGAGTTGATTTTTTTAATATATATTTGGATATTATTATTCATTTAAGTAAATATAATTTTTTTATTTTCAATTTGAAGTGACATTTATTCTAGTGACGCCCGGGCTAATTTATTTTCTTTTTTTCTTTTATCGTGTAATTTACTGTTTAATTTATCTAAAAAAATGATAAATTCTGATAAATATTTATTCTTTCAATATCAATTATTTTCTGAGAATTCTACATGATTATCAAAATCAAAAATCAATTGAAATTTAAATAGAAATCATTTTACCATTCTCTTTTAATTATAGATAATAGAAAAGGTCAGTTTTTAATACTTTCATTTATTAAACAAGAATTTTATTATGTGTCTTTGAAATGTATCTAAATATTATTATTTCATTAAAAGTTATAATAACGAAAAATTAATATGTGATACATTGATTAACAACCGTTTCAAACTATTTTTAATCTGCATTAAAAATAATACAACTGATTATAAAGGCAGATATTTTATTAGAATGAATTAATTATAAATTTGGAAATAATTTTAAAGCTCGGAAGCTTCTATTAGCTAAACAGCGTAGGCGTTACGTTATATGTATTATATATTACTCGTATTCTATGTTCTATTGTATATATCTCGAGACAACTCCCAATATATTTACTTGTTTTTCTTATTTTGATTTCAAGCAAGAGCTATTGAACTAATATATATATTTTCATGTTATCTTTTTTATTATTACACAAAAAAACATCTGATCAGTTAATTTATAAAATATTTCAATTAAATATAATTTCTATGCTGAATTTAAACTTGAATATAAGAAATAGAAAAATTCGTAATTCTTAAATGTTATACCATTATGTATTGCTAAATATACATTTATGTAATATTTTAAGTGTTTTATTTTTTATCACTAGTAAGTATATTGAATTTCTATTTCTAGTAAAAATAAAAAATTGGTAAAAGATAAGTTTTATTTATTATAAACTTTTTAAATTTGTTATTTTTTATATTAAATATTTTAAAAGATTTTATTTGCAGGTTGTAATTTACTTATTCATATAAATATATAAATTATTTTAACATTCTATTTATTTATTTAATAAAATGAATTAGAACCTACAAATATTATATTTTAAAATATATAATATCAAAAATAAGAAATTTAAAAACATTATCATAAATAAAACTTATATATGTATATATTATATAATAAATTATTATTATTATTATTAATATTTTTCATTTAAATTAATTAAATAAAAAATATTTAAGTGTTATTTAATTATTTATTTATTTAGAAGGCTCAACATTTCTTGGCAAGGTTAGAGTACTTATTTATTTTCTTTAATAATTATGCTTAAATACATATTAAATCTGTGATTTAAAAAATATATTATCATGTTATCTTTTTTATAATTACACACAAAAAAAAACATCTGATCAGTTAATTTATAAAATATTTCAGTTAAATAGAACATCTGATCAATTAATATCTTAATATACAGTTTACAAAGATTGATATTTAAAATTGAATGATATATAAATTAAAAAAAAAATTCATTGTTTCTTATACTATGCCGTTAACTCATTTTCCATTTTTCACTTGGATTATTAATTAATTTATGAACCAATACTAATTTTGTTTCAGGGCTTTCTACGACCCGTGAATGTAGTGAACTTTCAGAATAAATCAACCCTGTCTCTACCTAATTTTCTTACTTGCAAAAGATGAAAACCACTGACATCTCGCTGAAATCCTTCTCCCACTTTCGGTAAGTACGAATTCAAAACTAAAAAAAAAAAAAAAAAAAAACAAAAATGATTGTGCTGAACAATCTTTTGAAAAGTGATCTTTTGAGGCCTTTTCCCTCTCTTTCTTTCTCTTTCTTTTGTGTTAACCCTTTCATTTCTCTCTCCCCTAGTTCAATCTCTTCCCTACTTGACTTTTCAATAATCATTTTGTGATCCTTAGGAAGCTTTTTTTTCACCCGTCCACCCTCAACATAAAGTGCCTTCTATAATTTTCAATGACATTTTAACTTAATTGATTTCCAAGGGAATAATAATTGGTGTTTCCTCGAGAAACTTTTCTACTTGTTAATGCACCATTTGAATTAAAAAATCAGATTTGACAATGAAAATTTCTTTTAAATGAAAATATTCAACACTCCCTTTCAACAAATAAAAAAAGTCAAAAAAAAAAAATTTAATAAATATTTGATTTCTATAAATTTATTTTATTTTATAATTAATAAATTCATATACCCACCACTGGTATCCTCCCAGCCTTCGGGGTAAAAATTGGGATTGATAAAAAGTAGTGATTCCTATCAAGAAAATCAACAAAAATAAAACAACCTAATAAATATAATTATGCAGGTATATTAAATATATAACTTAATTTATCTTATTAAACATTTTAATATATTAAGTTATTTTTTAATCCTATAACTTATATTTTTTTAAAAAGCTTGAGCTCATTATTTATTTGTTTAATGGTTACTTATAATTATAATTATACATTTATTATTTAAATTCTTTCTATAATTGAGAGTACCTGGATCCACAAACCAGTTCCATCAGTTAAACTTAAGCAAAACACAAAAGTGCTAGAAATACCAGATGGACTTACAACTCGCATCCAAAAAGCAGTGGTAGTACAAACATGCCACATCATTAAAAAGGTCCTAATGCTATAAAGAATGTAAAATAAGGGTGTTATGAGTCAGGATGAAGTCCCTCTCCGCCTCCCCCTTAAGCCTAATCACAATAAAAAAAAATGAGAAATAAAAAAGGGATAGGTAAAAGTTTACCAGCAATTGTGTTGAGGAAGTGCAATCTGAAGGTTTCATGATGGCCATCAAGGAATGTTATAAGAACAAGCAACTAGTAGAGACATGTTCTAAAAATGAATGAGGAAGATAGATGTCGGAAGTGCGGTAAGTTAGAAAAACTGATAAAACAACAACTAGGATTCAAATACAAATTACTTGGTTGCAAAACAACACCTCCCTATTACAGATACGCTCCCCAGTCAGTGATAGAGGATAAAAAGACCATCCCTTATTGGGACCGTCCGGTTCTTACTGAATGAATTGACCAGACATACTTCTCATAAACAAAACTTCCAAAATAGCTACAATTATAGATATAGTTGCTCCCTTGACGCACAATATCAAAAAGTCTGAAAACAAAAAACGTTTAAAATACGAAGAACTATCTATACAAATAAAAAATGTATAGAAGTTATATAGAGCGACAATATATATATCCACCCAGTAATCTCGCAAAAAGGGGTAGTATCAAGGCACCTACAAAAAGCATTAGAGGAGCATTCGATTCCAACTAGCACCTTAGAATGGGCCAAAGAGCGGTTTTGCAAACTTGCCTCATCATTGAAAAGGTCGTGAACAAGTGACTATTAGCTAAACAGGGCCAGGATGAATTTCCTTATCGTGTCGTCTGACCATTTAAAGAAAAGATCACACGGGATATGTAAAAATAACTAGTATCAAATTCTGAGTAAATGTAACAACTCAGGTAATAATAATAATTATTATTATAACAATATAATAATAATAATAATAATAAAGAAAAAAGGAACTTGGATAAAGGCACTAGAAAATCAACTTTTCTTTTTAGAACCTATGGGAGATTTTGGGATTTTTAAAGAAAATGTTGCAGACGACTTAAAAAGAAGCCTGTTTTTTAATAATAATAATAATAATAATAATAATAATAATAATATCCCCACATATTTGATACCTCTCTCTAGCAATAAAACACACACATACACATCATTAAATATATTCGTTAATTATATTATAATTGATTAATTATAATTCAATTCTATTTCTCGCCATACCATTTAAATATCTTCAAGTAATTATCTGAAGTGAAGTTTATAAAAACGTAATTATAAAAATTCGAAAAAAAAAAATTTCTCTTTCTGTTTAAATTTTAATTTAAATAACCAATCTCAATTGTAAATTAAATAATTAATATTATAATATTGGAAAAAAGAAAAATTTAAAAAAAAATGTTTTTCTCTGCACATTGATAATTTATAATTATGAATATTAAATGTAATTATATTAATATACATTATAAAAATATCAATTTATTTCAAATAGCAATTCTCAAATGGAAATATTTTTTTATTATTAATAATAATAATACATATCAATACATAATATTGATACTTCTAGTGATAATTATATATATATATACAATATATATTCTTATTATCATTAAAATTGCATGAAATATGGAAACGATGCGCTCCCATTGCCCCCACTCACGCCGACTCCCCTTCCTACCAGCAGGTACACTCGAAGCCTGGCAGGTTGGCTATTTCCCCCACTCTCTCCCTACCACTACGTAGTCGACTTCATTGCGGTGTTCGGAGCGTTAAGTGGGTCTCTAATCCAATAAATAATTTTAAAAATACCTAAATCAATTAATTTATTAATTCATTCAACTATTCCTTACTCATTTTACATTATCCTCAATTTAAAACAAATATTTCATATAAAATATTATTAAAAATTCTTTCAAATAAAACTCAATAACTTTATTAAGAATAATTTCAATCTATTTTAAATATTTGTATGACATTATTAAATTGTTTGTAATAATAAAATTTGAATAACAAAAATTACTGATGCTTTAAAAAAAAATTACTTAACACTATAATTTTATTATTATTTATTTTTATTTTATTATTTTATTTCATTTTAAACTATTTTATTTGATACAATGCATTAAAAGTGTGCAGATATAAGATAACTTTACTAATGGATCCAACACTGACGAAAAAATGGAATTCATGAAGCATGAATTGATAAATATTTTTAAAAAACTTAAAAATGTAAGTACAATACATCTTTTTATGGATTTCTTTCGGAACAAAAATAATGTATGTTGGATTTAATTATTTTAATTTAAAAAAGGTTAATTTTTTTAATTTCTGGAAAATGGTTGATACAAATTTAATTAAATCATATGAAAATGTTCAAAATCTTCTTCTTATATCAATTAAAATAAAAATCGTTATTCAAAAATATATTCCAATTTCAAATATTTTTAGAATTAGAATTACTTGATAGAAAGATAAAATACACATATTTATTCGATAATTACATTTAATTAATTAATTATAATTTTTATTTTATTTCTATCATACCCCTTCTAGGGACCCATTTAAATATATCTACAACATTTTTCAGAAGCCTAGTTCAATTTAAAGTTAATAAAAAAATTGATTTTTTTCATAAACAGAAAGACAGACAGCAAGTAAAGCTGAGAAAATGATTTTTCTTGATCAATTTTCCACTTCCAAACCACCTTTAATATATGGATTTAATATTTTCAAGATCAGAAATATATACAGGGTTATCATAAAAGAATGGTGCGGTTTCGAACATTGTTTAAAGAAAAACAGAATTACTTACAGTTAATGTTGTTTATTAATCTAATCTGTGGATATCACATAATATAGATTTCGTAGTTTGATTACAAAATATTTTTAATTTTATTTTATTTATAATATTTTTTATTTAAGAAGCTGTCCGGCTCGATTTTTTTTATTATCAAAATTCCTATTAATATTTAATATTTAATTTTTTTTTGTTTTTTAAATCCATACTTTATCCATATTTTTCCTTATTCTATTTACCTTAAATTAAAGAAAAAAATAACAAAGATGATTTTTCCCAAGGCTGAAATCAATGCAGATTTTTCTTTATAAAAATTATCTATGGTGTGAATTTCAAAAAAAAACTTAGATCGGTTTAATATCTCAAAAATAAAAATATATTCGTATATAGCAATATATTAACGCATCCTATGTTATAAAAGAATAAAGATAATAGAGTTTATTTTTGATAATTAAATAAATAAAATAAATATGAGTAATTATTTCTATTAGAATGGTTAAAAAGACATTACCAAACACATTAATAACTCTAATATCATCCCATGATATGTTGGTGTTATTTTTATCACTTATCTTTGCAAAGATCAATGCTCTTCATTTATTTTTTTTTATATTTTATATAAGTATACACTTTTTGAATAAAGTATGGATTTAAAAAACAAAAAAATTTCCTTCTATTTACCTTAAATGAATCGAGTGACACTAAAAGAATTGAAATCATTTTCTGGTTTATTTTTCTGCATTGAATGCCTGTTTAAATTCTTGGAGCCCATTAAGCACCCAGGAGGCGGCTTTTGTTGTCCAAAACAAAAGAGCTGTCTGTTCTTTTCTAAATGTCCAGAATTAGATAAAATTAGAAGCGGCCAGGCCTCCTAGGGGCTGTTTTTTTTAAGCTAACCTGATAAAGCGGGTTGCTTTTGATAAAACGGCGGGCGTTCTTTGTTCGTACACGACTGTGATGAGTAATGGCTGACAAGGAACATTTTGCGATGCGCGATCTTCTTGCTTGACTCCCTTCTCAGTCGAATAACATGTCGGTCATATTATTTTTCTTTTTTTTTTTTTTAATTTTTTTTTTTTTTTTTTTTTTCTCTTTACTTAGTGGTATTAAGTTAGTAATTTTACACGACGGAAAGGTTACTTTTTAATTAAAGTCCTCTTTATCAAATGCAATTTTCTTTTCTTAATAAAACTAAGTAACTTGTGAACTTGGTCGCCATCTTTTGAGAGATTTGCTCGATCCTCTTAAGCCTCCTCTTTAACCGTAAGCTTCTCTGAAATGGCCTTCGTAAGCGTTTATTTTATAATCTCCTGTGCAGTGTCTATGAGATGAAATTTTTATGCTTTAATTACGTTGTAATTAATTAAGGGATGGATGGAAATGTGGGATTCCCTTTCAAAGTGGAGATCCAATTTGCATGGCGTTTATCGACATTGCTTATCAATCCTGAATTCATTCAATGATAAGAGTTTGATTAGAGGGAGGAATCCGAGCTTCCATTTCGATGTTAATCCTTTTATTAGATGGTGTCGTGTCTGGATTGCTAAGGTAGCCAACCAAGTTTGCCAAATCTCTACTAATTTTACCTCATTATAGTATAGTAGCAGGGTCACCGATCTTTTAAAAAAAAGCATTCTCTATGTTTATTGATTTTTACGAAAACACCACATTTTTGTATAATTTATTTATTTAGTTAAATAAAAAGACGCCACAGGGTGGGAGCAAGGGTAGCTGGCTCACATTCACGTGGCCCCGGGTTCAAGTCACGGGCCTGGCAAGAAATTCTAGTTAGGGCCTATGGGAGTATGATGAACAAAAGTCAGGGTTTTTTTTATTTAGTTAAATAAATGTACATGAGGGCACCACTAATATTCGGGTTTTTTTTTCAGTTCGGAATAAATATAGAAAAATTAATAAATTAATTAATTAAATAATTTCCCTATATTTACCGAAAAACCGAAAATCAGGAAAAAGTGAATAATTAATTAGTCAATGAAACATTACTTAATGACATCAAATTTCGAGGTTCATAATAAACTAATCTGGCAAACTTTAATCCTTTTTATCTCGTAAACTAGAAAGGACCCGTAAAAATTGCATAAAAAAAAGTTTAATTGGAATTAAAAAAGGAACCCACTGGCAAAGTTTTATCCAAATCTATGACTGGTTGATCATTCAATATAATTACAAAAAAAAAAAATATTTTCGTGTAAAACATTTTATAAGAATTTATTGAAAGCTTCTCGATCTCTTCCTTTGTTGTTGACAACGAATACAAAAATGTTAATAGTAATAATAAGTTCTAGCATTCCACACAAAACATTAATAAAATATATAAATTTTTGTTTTTATTTGTAATAATTTAATATCTCTTTTTTAATTGATATAATTAAATATTTTGAGATTATTTTTAATGATTATTTGAATTGAAATAAGAAATTCAGTTTAATTATAATTTTCAATGAATAGCAATTATAGAAAGAAAATGTTTTTAAAAGTCATAAAATCTAATGAGTAAATGCAAGACAAGGACAGATATATATAATTTTTTCTAATATAAGATAAATTTTGATAAAATGGACACTTGGAATCACACAATGTGAGCTATTTTCCCACTTTTTTCAAAACATTGATTTTAATCAATCTTTACCATATTGGTTGGTTGTACAGACTAATGCGGAGATCTAAATTATTTATTTATTCATAACATTTAGACTATATATACTTATACGTAATTTATAGATGTTTTTTTTATTTTTGGGTTACAAAACTAACCACTTAAAAATGTATGTCTTGTTGATATTATTGTAATTTACTCTGCCAGTAATTTTTTTTTATCATTTCATTTAATTTAATTTAGATACAAAAAAGATTTTCTTTTTCCTTACGAAAGTCTCAAAACCCTGTATATTTAACATATATATATATAAAATTGTAAAAGGGAGATGTCATTATCTTATCAAGATCAAATATATATATATATATATATATTACCAAAAATTATATTAATAATAAAATTAATCAAATATATCAATCGTGATATTAAACAATTGATTACAAGTTTATTACTATTTAATTTTAATAAAATTTACGGATTGTAACTTTAAAAAATTCTAATTATTCAGATTAATTAGAATATCACAATAATTAATTTTCAAAAATAATGATTTATTATTATTTCAATTTCTAAAATATATTAATTTTAAATTTTATAAGAGAAAAAAATTCATTAATCATTTATTAATATTAATCAAATGGATATAAATCCAATGATATCCCATTTAGCTATCAGTTTGACCAGCAGAGGGATTGTATGTAGAAAAATTAAAAAAATTAATTAATTAAATAATATCCCTATATCCAAACCGAAAAGAAAAAAAAAAACAAAAATTAGTGAATATGTGAATAATTAGTGAATTAGTCAATAAAAATTACTTAATGGCTGCACATTTCGACATTCATAACCATCTTTAATCGTTTTTATCTCGAAAACTAGAAGTTTACCCAAGGAAAAAGTTTCTTAGAATTAATCAAAGAATCAACTGGCGAAGTTCAATCAAATTCCGAGAGATGCCCGGTGTCTCTAATCTATACCAAAAATTTATTAATGATAATAATAAAATTAATCAAAAATTGCAATAGCGATATTAAAAAAAATAAAATGATATTTAATTACTATCTAATTCTAAAAAAAATTATAAAATACTGAAAATAAAAATAAAAATTATATATAGAATAAATAAATTAATAAATTAATATAAAAATCTAATTATCCCCAAATTAATTAGAATATCACAATAATTAATTTTTAAAAATAAGGATTTATTATTTCTATATCTAAAATTTAATAATTTAAAATTTTTCTAAAGAATTAATCCATATTATCAATAGATGATAATATAAAATAGAATACGTATGTGAATGTTTAGAGCGCACTGTCCTGGAGTCCTGGCTTAGATGCGTGTTGGAGTGGGGTGAGATGGAGAATTTTCTCCACTCGGAATTTTCATTGCACTGACGTCACAATTTTGGATTTTCGAAATTTTCAGGGTGTTTTAATTATCGAGACAAATGGTGGGTGCGAGGGTAAGGAGAGGGACACCGCCAACAAATTCCACGATGGACACGCCTATTTCAAGGGGGGGGGGGCTAGTCTATCCTTAAAAACAGAACAAAGAAAGAGAAAATAGAAAGAAAGTCCGATTAGCAAAAGGAAGGACGGTGGGTGTTTCTTTTTCCCATTGGCTTGATCATGTCACATGTTTTAAAAAACAGCCAATAATATACTTGTTTTCATTTGCTTATTTACCCAACCAATATTGGTTACAAAGATAAAAATTAATAATATTAACAAAAAAAAAAAAAAAAAAAAAAAAAGAGGGATTCTCTCTTGCAATGTTTGATTTTAAAAAATCACCATTCAAATTTGAATTATATTAGTTTTTTTTTTTTAATTTTTATTTAAAAAATATAAAGATAGTTTAATAAATTATTTTTAAAAAGGAACAAATTTAGATTGAAAAAAAAAATTGGTATTTCTTATACGTTTAATTATAAACATTTAATTTGTATTTTGTAATGGATTTACTTAAATAAATAATTAAATAGATTGTTCAAATATTGTTGAATAAATTATATTAAAATTTATCCAAAAATAATTATTAATAATTATTATTATTATTGTATGTATATATAAATATAATTATAATTTAAAAATTCAATGTAAATGATATATGATATATTATAATACACGATATATATAAATTAATATATCAGAATTTAAAAAGTTAATTTCGATTTTGATGATTATAATTTAGTTTAATTTGTTATTTTTTATATTATATATTTTAAAACGATTAATTTGTAGGTTGTAATTTAAAAACTAAACTAAATAATTAAAAGATTAAAATTTTTTCTATTGATTTAATTTAAATAAAAAAATTGAACTTTAATTAGGGTGACCATATTTCTAAAACACCAAAACGGGACATTTGTAAAAAATTTACCTTTTTGTTTAGAGCCATATTGAATGAAAAATCAAAAATAAGAGCCAAATTGATTGTATCAATAGACTGTCCCGAAGACACCTAAAATCGGGACAATCCCGGAAAACCGGGAAGTTTGTTCACTCTAACTTTAATGGAATTTATTACTCTCACTTTTTTTCGGTTTAATTAATTGAATTTTCATTAATTACTAGAAAAATTTCCATAATATACAAATAAAAATAAGATTACAATGATTTCAGGTGATTTTGAAAAAAGAATCTTTGTAGATGAATATTAATAAAATTAATATAATAAATAAATATTAATTAATAAATATACCTTAATATAATTATTAATATATGAATATAAACATTTTTAGAATATCTTATTTATTCGTTTGTTATTTTCATTAAAATGAAAAATTAATTAAATTTTATTGCTGTATTTACTCTTATAATAATTCAATGGAATATCATTTAATGAATGCGTGATTGCACATACATACATTCTTGTTTATATTTATTATTTAAATAATTAATCAAAAGAACATTAAAAAGTAAAAGTTAGCAGTGATTCGAATTCGAAACTTGGGAAAATAAATTATATTGAAATTAATCCATTAATATATTAATGAATTAATTTATTGAATGTATTTATGAATATATATGATTTTTAAAAATTCAATGTATTTAATATATTATAATAGATATATTATATAATTATTCCAGAAAGAGTAGAAAAAGTAACAAGTTTAATATATAATATTAAAAATTATATTAATTTAATATTGTATTCAATTATTTTTATTTATATATATAGTGTGTTTATAATATTATATATATAAATTATATTTAATAATAAAAAATTATATATTCATCAATTTCTTCATACTTTATGTTTCGATCATGATAATCTTTTGAAATTTGTCATTTCTTATAATATATATTTTAAAAGAATTTATTTGTAGTTAGTTATCATTTAATAAAATCAATAAATAAAAATAATAATTAAATATTTTTCGATTGATTTAATTTAAATGAAAAAAGCAACTTTGTGTTAGAATTTATTTCTCCCACTTCTTCCTAATATTCATGTTATTATATTAAAATAAATACATTTTTAAAAGTGATATTTTCCATCCTTTGAACTGTTTTGGTTTTTTTTTATTTTGGCTCTTCATTCGTTTTAATTATATCTTTTTAGAATTTAAGTAAAGAAAAACAAAACATTAAACAAATAAATATGGATATATGAATTGAATACAATGTTAATTGACTTTAAAGAAATAAAAATATTAAAAATAACTCACTTTTATTATAATATTATAATTAAATAGACAAGGCTTTTTGAATTTTTACCGACCGACGATAGTAAGGGAGGTATTGTTTTCACACCAAATTTCACATGTGGAGATTTTTACATATCTCCACCAATCATGCATTTACTTAACAGAAAAAAGTATTTTTAGAATGATGTCTGTCCGTCCGTATAGATGTGTACGGCTCAACGGATTTTGATGAAAATTGATGCACTTGAGAGGTGAATTGTGGAAGAAGTTTATTGATAGTAATATTCGAGGAGTTGGTATAATGTTTTGATGAGCAAGATCAATATATATCTATTTTGTTAGTTTGGTGGAAAAGAATAGAGTTTCACTCTTTTCATATTTATATTTTAATTATATATTACTCAGAGATAAGTAATGAAATAAAATAGGCAGGTATTTATTTATTTTGTAAAAATTTGAATTAATTTATATTAATTGAAATATTCAAATTTATATTCAAATATTCTCAACTTGGTCAATTTAATTAACATTATATAATAGCGATAAATCATACTGATTGATTGTGTGAGAAAGATTGTGGTGTGTTGTGTGGTTTTTTATGGGACTGTAAATGCTCTAAGCATATGAAAAAATGTATTTTGTGAACATTGTATTTTTTGATTGATATGTAATGCCGAATGTGGCTGAATACATTTGAGAATGAATAAATAAATAAAAATAAAATCAATCCATTCTTCAGTTCATCAAACAATAATGATATATAATATTAAAAATTATTTAATTTAATATCCTATTCAAGTATTTTTATTTATATATATAATGTGTTTATAATAATATATATATAAAATATTTTTTTAATAAAAAAAATTTCCATTATTTCAACAATTTAACTTAAATTAAGTTTCGATCAAGATAATCTTTTGAAATTTATCATTTCTTATAATATATATTTTAAAAGATTTTATTTGTAGTTGGTTATTCACATTTACTAAAATAAATAAATAAAATATTTGAATATATTTTTCATTTAATTAATTTTTGTTGGAATTTATTTTTCACATTTCATTCTAATATTCATGTTATTATTTTAAAATAAATAAATTTTTCAAAGTGATATTTTCCATCCTTTGAAATGTGTTTTGGGTTTTTTATTTTTTCTCTTCATTTGTTTTAATTATATCTTTTTACAATTTAAGTAAAAAAAAAATCAAAACATTAATCAAATAAATATGGATATATGAATTGAATACAATGTTAATTAACTTTTTAAAGAAATAAATATACTCAAAATCAAACTCACTTTTTTATAATATTATAATTAAATAGACAATGTAATATATTTATCATGATTTTATTAATATACCTATACTATATAGTATTAATATTAGAATGTTATTTATTTATTTTCAATAAAATGAAAAATTAATTAAATTTTATTTAAATATGAAATCTTATAATAATTGAATGAAATTTATTTTATTGAATCCCTGGATATATTCTTTTTTACTATCTATGAAATTTTATTTAATGAATCTGTGAATATATACTTTAATGTTTAAATTTTTTTATTTGTATAATTAATCAAATGAACATTAAAAAATAAAATTTTGCATTGATTCTAATCCACCTTTGGAAATAATAATAGAATAAATTATATTAAAATTAATAATAATAATAATTATTATTATTATTATTATTGTATGTATTTATGAATATAATTATTTGAAAATTCAATGTATATAATATATGAAACAGTACACTAGAATATTATATTGTTTGATTTTAAATTTTGATAAAGATAATTTATTTAAAATTGTTATTTCTTATAATATATTAATTAAAATATTTTATTTGAAGGTTTTAATTTATATAATAAAATAAATAAATAAAACCATAAAATAAATTTAATTTATTTAATATAAATTAATATTCATATTCATATAAGATTTTTAAATAATTCCATTTTGTCAAGTAAATTTTTGAACTGTTTCTGTCGTTACGGTATTTTTAATTTTTCTATTCATCATCTTACATTAAATACTTATAAAATCTCAAATAAATAAAAGTAAATTTTCTAATCTAGATAATAAATTATATGAAATAACTATTTAAAAAATTTAGAAAATTATTTTCCCATTTTTACTATCTCGTAAGAGATAGTATTGCGATCACGAAAATTTTCGATGTTGAGATTTTGATGTTTTTATACGTTTTGAGGGTTCCTGAATCATTTTCACTAAGGTTGAGAAAAATGTCTATAAAGATTTCAATATAGGATGGTTCGATCATTATATTTTAGAAAGTTTTTTTTTTGTGCAAACTCTTTGGAAAATTTTGCAGGCACAACCTATGTAAATTTCCCTTGTTACCTTTCACAATATTTAAAAAATTTAAATCTTTTTGATTTCGATAAGACACCCAAAATTTTATTTCTGTGTAATTAGATAGGCAATCATTGAATATTAATTTATATAGATGTTAGGAAAAGAATATTGGAATGTTACGATCCAATGTCAAATAATCCAAATGACAAAAAGAAACAGAAATTAATTATTTAATTACTCTATTAAATTTAAAATTAGGAATTAATAACGAATGGGTCGTTGTTTATCCTTCATGCTGCAATCAAAATGATAGTTTAAGCTGAGTTGTAATTGTTTGCTATTATGATTTTCAAAATATACATAATTTACCTCTTTTAGGTCCAATAAATTCAAATCAATACAGATATTTCATATACAAGGTTTTAACAAAAAATTATTTAGAAAATTATAGATATATTTCGAGTAGTGACATAAATGAAGATGTAATAATTGCCACCATTATCACTTCTCTATAAAGATACACAGAGTTTATTTATTTATTTATTTATAGCCATATATTTGTATATATGTATAGTATTTATTTAAAGTAGTCTAGTTTTCTTTTTTAAGAATAAATAAAACAATTAATACAAGTAGAAAAGAATTAACTTTCTTTGCATTAGAATTTTCGAAGTATTTTTTTGGTTTATTTTATCTACCCAATGGGTTGAAAGAATCCTATAATATTTTATTTTATTTTGTATTTAATCCGAATGCTACAACTAAATATTTAGTAGCAGAGAGAAATAGTAATAACAAACGAAACTTAGAATTTGAAAATGTAGAAGAATTTAAATCGAGGTTGTAATTGGGTAACACCTGTATTCAATCAGTAAAGGGGCTTCTCTGGTCAAAATTGTTATCAAAGGGAATCAAAATTAAAATATATAAAACAATTATTTTGTTGGTTATATTATATGGGTGTGAGGTGTGGTCTGTGACTTTAGGAGATGAAAAAATATTTAGAGTATAATATATATAGAATTTATGTTTTATTGTATGATTCATATTTAATACTACAATAAAAATGATTCAAAACCTGAATAATTATATAATTTAAAATTAATTAATTAGCAAAATTAATTTTATTTGTTTTATTTAATATTATATTTCCTATATCTTTCCACAAACAAACTTCTACATGCAAAAAGATGGGATTTAATTTAAATTAAATATCAACTTTTAATAGTATTTATTTCTCAATTTTTTCGTCTAATATAATTACATTTAAATAAATCCATTTTATCAACTAAATTTTTTAACTGTTACTCTCCTTTCAGTATCTTTAATTTTTCTATTCATGGATTGTAAGTGGTTATTTATTTGCAAAATAAATAAATAAATAACTCTTAAATATTTTTTATTTATTTAATATAAATTAAAAATTAACTTCGATACGCTTTATTATTTGAATTTTTCTTTTAAAATTCATAATAATAAATAATTACAAAATTATAAATAAATATATATATATATATATATATATATATATCTTAGTACTGTAGCCCAAGGCGCGAGATACTCTCTCTTACTCTTCTACTTACCTATATATAACTAGAAATGTTAATACAAGTAATTGTCAAAAATCTACTTGAATGACTAAAAAGATAAAGTAATTCACTTGGAAAACTCCTGTTTCAGTCGCCCTTTAATCCATTTTTTTTATCAATAACATTAATTTATTTTCATTATAATGAAAAATAATTGAATTTTAATGTAGTATTTATTAAGTCTTATATAGGTATATATAATAATACAATGAAATTTTATTTAATAAATCCGTGAATGTATAGTTTCTTGTTTTTATATAATTAATCAAAAGACCAAAGTTAATTTTGCATTAATTTGAATTCCCCTTACGAAAATATAATAGAAATTAATCAACTACTAATTCTTATATTAATTATATTATTAATATTGTATGATTTTATAAATAAAACTATAATTTGCACAATATGGAAATTAGAATAGAATAAATTATATTAAAATTTATCAATTATTAATTTATCTTATGTGTTTATGAATATAGCTGTGATTTTAAAAATTTAATCCATATACACCTAATTCTGTTTTTATGGGTAGATTGGTTCCAGAAAAAACCGTGTAAAAAATGACATTGATCTTATGCAAGAATTGGTGATTGGTTCCTTATCTCTAAAACCTATTAAAATTATAGAAAAATAAGGATTTTTTAAGAATATGTATTCAGGTTTATTTTATTATAAATCACAGATTTAATGTGTATCTAAGCATAATTATTAAAGAAAATAAATAAATACTCTAAGCTTGCCAAGAAATGTTGAGCCTTCTCCATTTCAAAGGCGATCGAAAATTTCAATTTTGATTTCCAAGGAAATGGCTTTTCGTTTTGATTCTGTATTTGTAGTCTTCAACATTTTCTTGATAGTTCACAAAATACTAAAACGTTTCTACATATTGCAAAAAGGGAATTCCTTTCAATTTTTGACATTTACAATTTCTCTGACCAGTAAATTTGTTTGAATGTATGTACACAATGTATCTATACACAAAAAAAAAAAAACGAAAGAGAAACATATACATACATATAGTCTTTATGCTCTTTATTTTTTTTTTTTTGTATGGATTCTGGCTGTTTGTAAGCTGTGTGTGTTTTTATTTATGTGTGTTGTGATTGTTTGAACCGTGCAAAATAGAATAAAATCGTGTAAAAAAAATTCTTGTTTTTCAAACCGTGCTATATCTAATTCGTGTAAAAAAAGACCATGTAAAAAAAGTTAGGTATTTATATATATATGCAAAATGATGGAACAAGTGCATACCTGTGGGGAGTGATTATGTTAAAAAATACCCTGAATATTGTGAGAATCAAATAAACCGTTTTTGACCTATAAACTAAAATAATTCAAATAAAAATGATTTTAAATTAAGTATAAATATTAAAAATTCACTTTTATTAATAACTAGCTATTCAAACGGCCTTCAGCGCTATTCGTACCTTAACAGGGGCTCCCCGCCCCAATGATGATAATTATTTAAAATTTCTTATTTCTTATTTTATATATTCTAAAATATTTTATTTGTTCATTGGCCAAAATAAATAAATAAAATATTAGCTAGTTATTAATAAAAGTGAATTTTTAATATTTATACTTAATTTCAAATCATTTTTATTTGAATTATTTTAGTTTATTATTATTATTAATATTATTATAGAATCTAAAATTTTATTCAATTTTATATTATTTGTTTCAAAATAAGTCGTATATAGGTGAATTAATCTAAGATAAGTTTTTTTATAATAATGTTTTTAAATTTCTTATTTTTGATATTATATATTTTAAACTATAATATTTGTAGGTTGTAATTCATTTTATTAAATAAATAAATAGAATGTTAAAATAATTGATATATTTATATGAGTAAGTAAATTACAGCCTACAAATAAAATCTTTTAAAATATATAATATAAAAAATAACAAATTTAAAAAGTTTATCATAAATAAAACTTATCTCTTGTTTTAGTTCGTTTATTTGATTATAATTTTGAATAGAAGGCCCCTTTACTGATTGAATACGGGCGTTACCCAATTGCAATCTCGATTTAAATTCTTAAAATATTTAAAAAGTTTATCATAAATAAAACTTATCTTGGATTAAATAAATAGAGAAATACGTTTTTTGAAACAAACAATATAAAATTGATATAAAAATTTTATATTCTATAATAATAATAATAATAATAAATAACTAAAATCATTCAAAAAAATTTTTTTTTGAAATTATTAAAACTTGCCGAAATTTTTCGATTTTTTTAATTTAAATGGAAGATAATTGTGAATGATAAATTCCATTCAAGTTCATTTTTCATTGAAATTGAATCGATACAAAATATTAGAATGTTCTATTTATTTAATTAGTTTAGCTAATCATTTGCAAACCAAAAATTAATATTCTTATAATATATAATATAAGAAATATTAAATGTAACATATATATATAATTTTCATTATACATATTTATTAATTTATTTTCATTAAAATGAAAAACTAATTTAATAGTTTTGTAGAATTTTCTCTTATAATATTTTAATGAAATTTTATTTAATGAATCTGTGAATATATACTTTAATGTTTATATTTTTTTATTTGTATAATTAATCAAATGAACATTAAAAAATAAAATTTTGCATTGATTCTAATCCACCTTTGGAAATAAAAATAGAATAGATTATATTAAAATTAATAATTATTATTATAGGTTGTAATTTATATACTAAACTAAATAATTAAAAGATTAAAATTTTTTCTATTAATTTAATTTAAATAAAAAAATGAACTTTAATTATGGTGACCATATTTTTAAAATACCAAAACGGGACATTTGTAAAAAATTTACCTTTTTTTTAAGAGCCATATTGAATGAAAAATCGAAAATAAGAGCCAAATTGATTGTATCAATAGACAGTCCCGAAAACATTTTTTGGGACGCCGGGACAGAGCATCTAAAATCGGGACAATCCCGGAAAACCCTGACGTTTGTTCACTCTAACTTTAATGGAATTTATTACACTCACTTTTTTTCGGTTTAATTTCGTAAAATTATATACTTATTAAATTTCAATTAAAAAATTTCTATAAACTAAGAAGATACTAAATTATAAAGGAAAAAAAATTCAGGAAATTAATTAAATGGATTTTTAAGTATTTACCTATCTAATTGTAATATTACTGTATTAGCAAATATTATATGTATAAAAAATAGATTCATTTCTTCAGGGTTCACGTATTTCATGATTTCATAGGTGAACGATTTATAAAAATTGATCTATTGATCTATTCAGAGTTAATTTCGAAAAAATAAATTTTAATTGAATTTTCAGTAATGACTAGAAAAATTTCCATAATCTAACAAAAGAAATAAAAAATAAAAATAAATTATTAACAAAATAAGTTGACCTGTGGCCAGGTCCGAACCGACCGTCGATTTGAAGTAAATTAATTTCAAGCTACAGAAACAATTTCAAATCATTTTAATATATCTATTAATGTAATAAAAAAACAGATATGGATATAACATAAATATTTTTAATTTTATTTTATTTATAATATATATATGTAAGACCAGGCTGTGACGTCATGAATGGCTTGATGACGTCATATAATTTTAAATTGAGAAAAATCTAATGAAGATGAATTTCTCGAGGATAAAACCAATACAAAGTGCATGATTCGTGGTGATATGTAAAAAATCTCATGTGAAATTTGATGTGAAAACAATACCTCGGTAGGTAAAAAGGGGAGATAAATATGTATTTAAATAAGTTATATTTGAAAGATTAATAAAAATATTTTTAAAATTAAAAAAATATAAATTATTTTTAGGTCTTTTTAATATAGTTAGTTTTTGTATAATATAAAATTAATTAAAAATTTATTATATATTGAAGGGAAATTAAATTAAATATATAATTTATTTAATAATAATTTTTGGATTATTTTTTAATTTTATTGAATTTTTATAATATTTGAAATTTTGAAACAATTAAATTGATTGTATCTTGTATCAATAAGCATTTTATTATAAGTTATTAAAATTATTATCGAATCATTATAAATATTATATTTAATATCATTTATGTATGATTTAATTTTTTTTTTTTCTAACGATCAATAATAATTTCTGGGTTCAATTAATAGGTAGTTAATAAAAAGAAATTAATTTTCAATATATTTTTTTATTATCGAGTGATTAAGAGTTGATTTTAGCCGAAATCAGCTCTGCGTATGAATGCACTGCGCTGTGAGTGTGTGTGAGTGCTCACTTGCCTACTGAGGTCGAAAGAGTAGGAAAGTGAAGGGGGCTCGGGGTAGAGGAAGGGTGCGGCGCATTCAAAAACAGAATTATTTGCAAATAGATGAAATAAAAATTTATTTATTCTTTATTAATTTTTTTTTTTTTGGATTTTTCTGAACAGAATATTTACAAAGTAGATGAAAAAGATAAATCATCCTTTAAGAATATTAATAATAATTAAAATTAAAAAAAATATAAAAAAACTTTTTAAAAACAGTTTTTATTTAAAAAGGAGAAATAATTTCTGTAATTCTGAATTTTGGTGTGAAAATAACCCTTCTTTTTTATTATTACATTTTTATTTTTATTTTTTACCGACCGACGATAGTAAGGGAGGTATTGTTTTCACACCAAATTTCACATGTGGAGATTTTTACATATCTCCACGAATCATGCATTTTCTTAACAGAAAAAAGTATTTTTAGCATGATGTCTGTCCGTCCGTCCGTCCGTCCGTCCGTATAGATGTGTACAGCCTGAACGGCTCAACGGATTTTGATGAAATTTGGTATATTTACTTAATGCATCAGTGGGATGAATTGATTTACTTTTGGTACGATAGCCTTCCTATAGTCGATCGCTAATACTACCACTTTCGGTTTCAAGATTTGCACCAAAAGTTGTTCAATTCATCATACTGATGCATTAAGTAAATATACCAAATTTCATCAAAATCCGTTGAGCCGTTCAAGCTGTACACATCTATAAGTACGGAAGGACGGACAGACATCATGCTAAAAATACTTTTTTCTGTTAAGAAAATACATGATTCGTAGAGATATGTAAAAATCTCCACATGGGAAATTTGTTGTGAAAACAATACCTACTTTACTATCGTCGGTCGGTAAAAAATAAAAATAAAAATGTAATAATAAAAAATAAAATTTCAATTACATTCATTTAATAAATTATTATTATTATTATTATTATTTGCACGTATTAAACGGTATATTATTATTATTTGTAATAATTCCAATAAAAATAAATAAAAATAAAAACCAAAAAATTCCAATTAAAACTAAAATTTCAATTATATTCATTTAATACATTATTATTATTAGTAGTAAGTGTTCAGTTATCACATACCTATATATGTATACAGACACACATGCAAAAGCGAAGCTTTGCCGGGTCTGCTAGTATGCAAATAAAAATAAGATTACAATGATTTCAGGTGATTTTGAAAAAAGAATCTTTGTAGATGAATATTAATAAAATTAATATAATAAATAAATATTAATTAATAAATATACCTTAATATAATTATTAATATAGGAATATAAACATTTTTAGAATATCTTATTTATTCGTTTGTTATATTCATTAAAATGAAAAATTAATTGAATTTTATTGCTGTATTTACTCTTATAATAATTCAATGGAATATCATTTAATGAATGCGTGATTGCACATACATACATTCTTGTTTATATTTATTATTTAAATAATTAATCAAAAGAACATTAAAAAGAAAAAGTTAGCAGTGATTCGAATTCGAAACTTGGGAAAATAAATTATATTGAAATTAATCCATTAATATATTAATGAATTAATTTATTGTATGTATTTATGAATATATATGATTTTTAAAAATTCAATGTATTTAATATATTATAATAGATATATTATATAATTATTCCAGAAAGAGTAGAAAAAGTAACAAGTTTAATATATAATATTAAAAATTATATTAATTTAATATTGTATTCAATTATTTTTATTTATATATATAGTGTGTTTATAATATTATATATATAAATTATATTTAATAATAAAAAATTATATATTCATCAATTTCTTCATACTTTATGTTTCGATCATGATAATCTTTTGAAATTTGTCATTTCTTATAATATATATTTTAAAAGAATTTATTTGTAGTTAGTTATCATTTAATAAAATCAATAAATAAAAATAATAATTAAATATTTTTCGATTGATTTAATTTAAATGAAAAAAGCAACTTTGTGTTAGAATTTATTTCTCCCACTTCTTCCTAATATTCATGTTATTATATTAAAATAAATACATTTTTAAAAGTGATATTTTCCATCCTTTGAACTGTTTTGGTTTTTTTTTATTTTGGCTCTTCATTCGTTTTAATTATATCTTTTTAGAATTTAAGTAAAGAAAAACAAAACATTAAACAAATAAATATGGATATATGAATTGAATACAATGTTAATTGACTTTAAAGAAATAAAAATATTAAAAATAACTCACTTTTATTATAATATTATAATTAAATAGACAAGGCTTTTTGAATTTTTACCGACCGACGATAGTAAGGGAGGTATTGTTTTCACACCAAATTTCACATGTGGAGATTTTTACATATCTCCACCAATCATGCATTTTCTTAACAGAAAAAAGTATTTTTAGAATGATGTCTGTCCGTCCGTATAGATGTGTACGGCTCAACGGATTTTGATGAAAATTGATGCACTTGAGAGGTGAATTGTGGAAGATGTTTATTGATAGTAATATTCGAGGAGTTGGTATAATGTTTTGATGAGCAAGATCAATATATATCTATTTTGTTAGTTTGGTGGAAAAGAATAGAGTTTCTCTCTTTTCATATTTATATTTTAATTATATATTACTTAATTATATTAATTTAATATTGTATTCAATTATTTTTATTTATATATATAGTGTGTTTATAATATTATATATATAAATTATATTTAATAATAAATAAGTTGACCTGTGGCCATGTCCGAACCCACCGACGGTTTGAAGTAAATTAATTTCCAGCTACAGAAAAAATTTCAAATAAGTTTAATATATCTATTAATGTAATAAAAAAACAGATATAAATATAACATAAATATTTTTAATTTTATTTTATTTATAATATATATGTAAGACTAGGTTGTGACGTCATGAATGGTTGGATGACGTCATATAATTTTAAATTGACAAAAAACTAATAAAGATGATTTTTCTCGAGGATAAAACCAATACAAAGTGCATGATTCGTGGTGATATGTCAAAAATCTCCTCATTTTTCAAATTTGGTCTGAAAATAAATATATATATATATATATATATATTATTAAAATTAATACCATTTATTCTATTTAATTAACTCTTAATAAACCCTTTTTCTATTCAATATTTTTCTTAATATATATAATGATATATATATATATAGAAGTTATGTTTTGTTTTGTGTTCATATTTATTATTGCAATAATAATTATTCAAAAACTGAATAATTATAGAGTAATTATATATAAAAAATAATTAATTATTAAAATTAATTTTGTTTTATTTAATTCTATATTTCCTATATTTCTCTATCACATGACTTTCCCTTTACTGAATTAAGATTTAAGATTTTCAAACCACGAGTATTTTAATCTTACTCGTATTTTATTATAATGGCGCCCGCGACAATCTAGCGATAGCTTGAGAAAACTTCTTAGTAGTTGTAAGTACCGGATGTTGTTAAGTTTATATATGTAAAAAGAAAAATATTTAAATACTAAAATGGTAATCAATTACTTGACGGGCAAAGCAAGGTGCGTCGCTGAAACTTACATTGAATGATTCTAAACAACTTTTTCAGATAACTTTTTTTATGATCTGTTTTAATTTAATTAATAAAAAATAATTAATTTTTCAATGTAACGTACCCATTGACATTGGCATTTTGAATATGTTTTCTTTTTTGGCTCTAGGTGGACTGGCAAATATTTTTTAAAATCTTAGTTTGAAAAAATATCGATGAAAATTATATGGAAATAAAATAGCTTAATTGTAGGTCTTATTATTTATTAGTTTTTACCTATTAAATAATAATATAGGGTTATAACAATTAAGAAATCAAAAGTATGACCTCTGAATATAACATAATATCGTAATATTAATTTAATTAATAAAATGAAAAAGTTGTTTAGAATCCCTCAAGGTAAGTTTCAGCCACCCACCTTGCTTAATTAATCAAAATAAATAATAATTTATTGCAACCATTTATATATTCTTCTTATCCTGTCACATTTTTAGTTTTTTTCAGATATTCTTTTTATTTGATATTATTTTTATCAATTAATTATTCAATTTATTACTTTTTTGGTTTCAATTGTAATTTGGTAAATATGAACAAAATTTATTATTTCTTTAACTTTTTCACATTAATCAAGACAAAAAATGTTTATTTGCAATCAATGAAATCTTTCTAATCGTATCAAATTTTTTATTTCTTTTGTTTCGAATATCGGAGAAATTATTATTATATAGTAAGAAATTATTATTATAAATTCAGTAGAAATTAGTTAAATTAAATAATAAAATAAATAAATAAAAATTACCTTAGCAATATTTTAGAAATATTATAAAATAATATTGTTCAATTTTGAATTACTAACTAATTTCAACTTTAACATGATTACATGGTGTATACATTTATTGATTGTTTTATTGAATAAATTAATTTTTAAGTGAAATTTGGAAAATCAAAAAATTTTCTAGAACGTTTAAGATAAGCGACATGTTGGCTGAGTGTTGGTTGGATAAGACTACTAGCGTTGTAGTCTCCCGGTGGTTGCAATCCCAGTCATGTCATTCAGGTGTCCCATTACAATTAATTGAACTGGGTCGAAGGTGGCAGCTCATAAAATAGTTACAAACCGACTCTAAATTGTACGAATGGCATAATCCCTTAAGCCAGGTGGTGGTTCTGAAATAATGTAATCAATCTCTCCCAATGGGTATGAACTATATTTATATATCTATCTACATATATTATCTATATATATAATGCAATATATATATATAATGCAATCAAGAGTTAATAAACTTAAAACACATGAAATTACATAACAATTAAATTAAAAATTAATTTTAAATTATTGTATTGGATGAATGGATTTGGGTGAAATTTGCTAAGATTAAAAAATCCTTGTTTTTGAATAAAAAAAAAATCTAGAGTGTCTCCACTCAACTACCTCGCATATTTGAATTGGATTAATTGACATATATTATATTTAAATTAAATTAATTAATTTATAAATTAAGTATGATTAACTAATTAAAAATTTAAAACCTTTATCTTCACTTTTAAGTCAAAATTTAAAAAATTAATTTCGGTACTTTTAGCGATTCAATCAAGCTGATATTCTACAGTTTTAAACAATTTTTTAATCATTTTAAAAACTAACAAACATATGTCTTAATTTTGATGGTCAGTTTAGAGGAAAAAAAATCAAAACGTTGTAGGACCCTCTTCCGAAAGAGTTACATTTCTCAAAAGCCGATAGAAAACTACGAATTTTGAATAATGCCCGTGTTTCAAATTTCATTATTCAAGCTCAAATCGTTTTTGCGTAATCTTATCTAAATAGACACACAGAGACATTTTTGTCAACATCGAAAATTTTCGAGATCACAATACTTTCTCTGGCGAGATAGTAAAAAAATCTGGAGTGTCTCCACTCGACTATCTCTCAAATTTGAATTGGAGTAATTAAAATATATTATTATTAAAGCTTTGGTGGTTGTTTTTATTTATAACGGAATTTTGTAAATTAAACCACATATTGATATTTGTTATTGTAAATTTATTCAAAAAATACAAACATATACACAACGTTTCGATTGATACTTCTGCAATCGTTATCAAGCAACTGCACTGTTCGAGTGTCACTGGACTGTGTATATGTTTGTATTTTTTGAATAAATTTACAATAACAAATATCAATATGTGGTTTAATTTACAAAATTCCGTTATAAATAACATAGATTATATTTAAATTGGGAGTTGAGCTTGAACCTTGGTCGAGGTAGGACGTGTGCGGGATCTCTTTTGGTGAGTTCATCGTATTCAATACACTAATATAATATATACCAGCGGGAATAAATATGGAAAGAGAAGACTTGATTGGAATACAGGAGGAATGGAAAAATGATATAATGGTGTTCTTTGATAAAAAAAATCATGACCCTTGAACAGAGTATTGTTTTGAATTTTGAAAAAAGGCTTTCACTAGCTGAAAATAAAATACATAACCTGGATAGAGAAATGAAAGCAAATTTTGCTTGAATACTGTAATTTTGCCATATTTTAGACTTTTATTTTAATATAAATAAAATTTATATGGTTTGCAATGTATTTATTTTTTATTGATACATCATAATTCATTTAATTAAAAGACCTGTTATATTCAATAGGCATAATAAAGATTTAAATATAATATATAAAAGTTACGTGCTGGTGGGTGATTAGCAGTCAACGTTTTAAAAAATTATAATTCCGGTACTTTCAACAATTCTATCAAGCTGAAATTCTTTATATTGCAGTTTTATACAATTTTTAATCATGTGAAAAACTATCAAACATTTTTCTCTATTTTTACGGTCAGTTTAGAGGAAAACAAAATTTTAGATAATGACCCTCTTCCGGATAAGCTAAATTTCTCAAAAGTTGTTAGAAAACTACGAATTTTGAATAATGTCCGTGTACCGTTACATAAATAACATTAATTAATTTCAATTCCAACACTCGATTTATTATTTATTATTATAAATACTATTTTTATTTTTGACTGTATATGATTAGAGAATTTTCAAAACTTAATATATTTTAATCAATTAGGATAACATATTGTTGACTTATGTGAACTCTATTTAATAAAATTTTGAATTTTTTTTTTAAAAAGAAAAATAAAATCCCAAATTCTTGAAAACTAATAGTTTTAAACGAAGAGAGTTTGAAATTATAAGATTATTTATTAATTTTTATATTTCTTGTCCATAGAGACAAGTACTGACAGGCTCTCTAAACGGATCATGGCATTAACTTTACATGGATATGATTACTTTTCTTAAATTAAAAGACCTGTTTTTATTCAATATTCATAAAAAACAGTTAAATATAATCTATAAATTGGACAGACGTTTTTTGTCACTTTGAACGTTCCTAATTGTTGTGCCTAATACTTAATTTGTCGTGATATGACTAGCCTGTAGAAATACCTAATTTAGCTGTGGTAAATACATAATTGACTATTTTTGCAGTTGTAAATTTGTTGTGAGAATTACATTTTTTTTAACGTTTTGTTAAATATTCCCCCTATAAATACCTCAGGCCAAATACAACAGCAAAATTCAATTTTATATACCACCGGAACATCATCATTTCTTGAAATCCCTTTCATATGCGCAAAATATAATAATTAATATTAAATTGTAATTTAAGCTTGTAACTAGCCTCTATAAAAGGGTTATAATTTTAAATATTAAACTTTATAACAAAAAAATAAATTTGGAATTTATTCCAACTTTTATTTTGAAGGGTGGAAATCTAATGTGAAAATTATCATATATGAAAAAATATATATATTTGAAAAAATTAATCAAATTAGTTTATTTTAAATAAATAATTATTTAAATACATATTTCTTTAATAGTTTCAGATATATCCTGAATTTTCTAAATAAAAAAATTTGATTTTTTTAAACAAATTTTACACTAATTTTCATCGATATGAAAAATTGCAATTAAAATAAATGATAAATTATATAAATTAGTCCTATATCGTTTATTATGTTATTTTCAATTTTACAATTAACTGAAAATTAGTGTAAAATTTATTTCAAAATCATAATTTAAAACTATTAAAGAAATATAATAATAATGATTATTAAATAATTTTTGTTTTTGTTTTCTGATAACAAAATCTCTTAAAGAATTAACAGGTAAACAGATTTATTTGATTAATCTTTTATTATTTTAGCATCAATATTTTATTTATTATTTATTTATTAATTTTTATATTTCTTGTCCATAGAGACAAGTACTGACAGGCTCTCTAAACGGATCATGGCATTACTTTTCTTATGGTCCCTGTCACCACATCCCCCACCACCCACTTAGCAATTGGTCGATGAGAATCTGGCGGTAACCGAATCGTTCGGCAGCCATTAGTAACGCACACCTGCACTTTTCTTATATTTAACTCCCAATTTCACTTTTAATAGATTAATCAATTTAAAAATTGGACTAAATATTTATAGTTGAATAGTTTGTGAATATCTCGAAAGGATTATTTGAAAATTGCACTGCTAATTATTAGATAAAATCGAAAAGTAAGTATTAACTTGAATCTTAGTGTCGATATTTTCAATTTATTCAAATATAAAGTTTCTCTATTAGATATGTATTTTATTACAAATATTATATTACATATGTATTATATTAATTTCAATTCCTACACTCGATTTATTATTTATTATTATAAATACTATTATTTACTTTTGACTGTATATGATTATAATTTTCAAAACTTAATATATTTTAATCAATTAGGATATCATGTATTTTCATTTAAATATCTAATATTTATTCTATTTTTTAATTTTTTTCCTTTTTTTCAGATAAATCATGGATAAAGAGAATCCTAAGAGTTTTATCTACATAATCCAATTAATTTTTCTATTAATCTATCAATTCAGTGGTATAAGTTATGTATTTTTAATAATTTTTTTCTCATTAATCTGATATATCTTAAATTATATTTTTTTCGATAATATATTTAATAATTATTCTTATTATATTTTTTTCAGATTTAATATGGATGCAAAGATCCAAAAGGTTGCATCCCTTTAATATGAATGTCCCTTTCAAACGATCCAAATAATGGTAAGTTTATTTGATTTGAATTTATTATTATTAATTATTTTATTTTATTATTTCTTTTCAACTTTTTATAATTTTATGTTTTCTATTTTTTAATTTTTTTTTTATTTTGGATTTTTTAATCTTCAATGTTATGATTATTCAAGAAAATATTTTTTTAAAGAGCTACTAATATATTTTATTCTTCTAAATATATTTATTCATTGCAATTTCTATTGGAGATGAATGTTACTTGTTAATTGGTCATTTATTTTTCTTATGTGTTCTTTTACTAGAACTCATCGAATAAATATTAAATCATTTTTTTAGCAATTATATTTTATTTTATAAATACTAAGAATTATATATAAATATATATAAAGAGAAAGAGAGAGAGAGAGAGTGATTCTCTATGATTCTTCTTTCATTTGATAATTGAACAAAAACCTTTGCATAGATTTAGAATAAGAAATTATAATTTTTCTTTTTTTTAAATTAATCTAACTAAATTATATTAAACCAAAATTTAACCTTTGAAAAAGGTTTTTTAAAAAATAATCTTATTTTTGAGAGAAATTTTTTAATTATTCAAAATATATTAATAAATGTCTCATTTTAAAAATGAATCAACGCTTTATAATTATTTTTAATAATTGTTTTTATTAATCTGATAGATCTTTGATTATATCTTTTTCGATAATATATTTAATAATTATTCTTATTATATTTTTTCAGTTTTACTATGAATGTAAGGATCCAAGCGGATGCATCTCTTTATTTAACGATCCAATTAATGGTAAGTTTATTTGATTTGAATTTATTATTATTTTATTAAATTTGATTAATTTTTTAAGTGTCCCTTGTAAGTAGATAAACAATTGTATCCTAATGCATCATTAGTCGACTATTTTTTTAAATATTTTTATTAAAATGAATCTAACTTATTTATATTAAATCAAAATTTACTTTAAAAAAAAAAATTAAAAAAAATAATCTAATTTTTGAGAGAAATTTTTTAATTTTTGCGAATATTACAAACTGGGACTCAAAAATTAATCAACATTTTTATTTAAAATTTATTCATAATAAAATTCTGTTATTAGATGCTAAAAGGTATAAATAACTTTACTTAGTTATTTTATTTGTTATTTTTATCTCTAAATTATTAATTATTTTTTTTTATTTTATAGTATATATATATATATACAGACACACATATATATATATATATTTATTTACTTTTCCTAATATATTTATTTAATTTTATAAGATTTATACACATCTTGTATGTTCACTTTCGCTGAGCCGAATGAATTGATTTGTTGAATCTTGACACATCATTTCATATCAATCTAATTAATTAGTGCTTTCGAACAAACCATGCTAAATGCGGAGAATCTTTAGTCAATTATTATTATTATTATTATTATTATTATTATAGAATATAAAATTTTTATATCAATTTGTTTGTTTCAAAAAACGTATTTCTCTATTTATTTAATCCAAGATAAGTTTTATTTATGATAAACTTTTTAAATATTTTAAGAATTTAAATCGAGATTGCAAATGGGAACGCCCGTATTCAATCAGTAAAGGGGGCTTCTCTATTCAAAATAATTGACCAAGAGAATGAAAAAAGAATGTAATATAAGTTTTATTTATGATAAACTTTTTAAATTTGTTATTTTTTATATTATCTATTTTAAAAGATTTTATTTGTAGGTTGTAATTTACTTACTCATATAAATATATAAATGATTTTAACATATTCTATTCATTTATTTAATAAAATGAATTATTACCTACAAATATTATATTTCAAAATATATAATATCAAAAATAAGAAATTTAAAAACATTATCTTAAATAAAACTTATCTTACTTAAAATATTATATATATTAAAATATTTTCGTTTTATTTAAATACTAATAGAAAAGAACTATCCTGGATAGAATTTATTAGGTAGTCTTATGCTATTACTACTAATAATCATGTTATTATTTGAAAAATTAAATTTTTCAAAGATCAAGATTGAAAGATCTCAGATAATTTTTTAATAATAATTTTATCCACATCCAGGTAGCTACTTCAATGCCTGAATTCAATTAGAATTGAAAAATTTGTTTTAACTATTTCGTAAGGTTCTAATTACAAATTTGAATTCTGGTTTGAAATGAATAATTAATATAAGAAGATAAAAATAAAAATAATTGTTTTTTATATTAGCATCCAACAAATAAATATTGCCTTCGTAATTGAATACAAAGTCAATTGTCCATAAAAAAAAAAATTATTACAAACAACCTCAATACAATAATAATAAAATAGACAATGTAATATCAACGTATGTATATATCAATATATATATACCTATATATAATTATTAATATATCAATAAAATTAAAATATGATTACAATGATTTCAGGTGATCTTGAAAAATAATCTTTATAGATGAATATTAATCAAATTAATATGATAATTATTAATATTAATTATATTACTATTGAAATAAATATTCTACATTAATCTTTTTTTATTAGCATCACCCAAATAATTATTGTTGTCTTCATTTAATAAAATGCCAATGTCACAATTGTCTTTCAAGAAATAATAAGTTGACCTGTGGCCAGGTCCGAACCGACCGACGGTTTGAAAAATTAATTTCCAGCTACAGAAACAATTTCAAATAATTTTAATATATCTATTAATGTAATGAAAAACAGATATGAATATAACATAAATATTTTTAATTTTATTTTATTTATAATATATATGTAAGACCAGGCTGTGACGTCATGAATGGCTGGATGACGTCATATAATTTTAAATCAAGAAAAAACTAATAAATATGATTTTCCCGAGGATAAAACCAATACAAAGTGCATGATTCGTGGTGATATATAAAAAAATCTCCTCATGTGAAATTTGGTGTGAAAATAACCCTTGCCTTCCTATCGTCGATCGCTAATACTACCACTTCCGGTTTCCGGAATTGCACCAAAAGTTGATCAATTCATCCCACTGATGCATTAAGTAAATATACCAAATTTCATCAAAATCGGTTGAGCCGTTCGGGCTGTACACATCTATACGGACGGACGGACGGACAGACGGACGGACGGACAGACATCATGCTAAAAATACTTTTTTCTGTTAAGAAAATGCATGATTCGTGGAGATATGTAAAAATCTCCACATGTGAAATTTGGTGTGAAAACAATACCTCCCTTACTATCGTCGGTCGGTAAAAATATTCAAAACAAACTCACTTTTAATTAATAAATTATAATAAATTAGATATCCATGGAGGAATTCATCGATATAATAATTAATATAATTATTAATATAGCAATATAAAATTTTTTAGTATACATTTTTTATTAATTTATTTTCATTAAAATGAAAAACTAATTTAATAGTTTTGTAGAATTTTCTCTTATAATATTTTAATGAAATTTTATTTAATGAATCTGTGAATATATGCTTTAATGTTTATATTTTTTTATTTGTATAATTAATCAAATGAACATTAAAAAATAAAATTTTGCATTGATTCTAATCCACCTTTGGAAATAATAATAGAATAAATTATATTAAAATTAATAATTATTATTATAGGTTGTAATTTATATACTAAACTAAATAATTAAAAGATTAAAATTTTTTCTATTAATTTAATTTAAATAAAAAAATGAACTTTAATTATGGTGACCATATTTCTAAAACACCAAAACGGGACATTTGTAAAAAAATTACCATTTTTTTAAGAGCCATATTGAATGAAAAATCGAAAATAAGAGCCAAATTGATTGTATCAATAGACAGTCCCGAAAACATTTTTTGGGACGCCGGGACAGAGCACCTAAAATCGGGACAATACCGGAAAACCGGGACGTTTGTTCACTCTAACTTTAATGGAATTTATTACTCTCGCTTTTTTTCGGTTTAATTTCGTAAAATTATATACTTATTAAATTTCAATTAAAAAATTTCTATAAACTAAGAAGATACTAAATTATAAAGGAAAAAAAATTCAGGAAATTAATTAAATGGATTTTTAAGTATTTACCTATCTAATTGTAATATTACTGTATTAGCAAATATTATATGTATAAAAAATAGATTCATTTCTTCAGGGTTCACGTATTTCATGATTTCATAGGTGAACGATTTATAAAAATTGATCTATTGATCTATTCAGAGTTAATTTCGAAAAAATAAATTTTAATTGAATTTTCAGTAATGACTAGAAAAATTTCCATAATCTAACAAAAAAAATAAAAAATAAAAATAAATTATTAACAAAATAAGTTGACCTGTGGCCAGGTCCGAACCGACCGACGGTTTGAAGTAAATTAATTTCCACCTACAGAAACAATTTCAAATAATTTTAATATATCTATTAATGTAATAAAAAAACAGATAGGCATATAACAAATATTTTTACCGACCGACGATAGTAAGGTAGGTATTGTTTTCACACCAAATGAATTGATATGTTGAATCTTGACACATCATTTCATATCAATCTAATTAATTAGTGCTTTCGAACAAGCCATGCTAAATGCGGAGAATCTTGGACAAGTGTCCTAAATATACCAGCTATACCACGAATGCCTTATAGAAACATTCCGCCATTTATTTTTTATGAACTTTTTACGAATATTTTGTTATTTAATCTGGAAATATTACAGGTATATAATAATTGGTATTTTTCTTATGTGTCTTTTACTTGAACTCATCCTATAAATATTAAATCATTTTTTTAGCAATTATTTTATTTTGTGAATTATTCTAAGAATTCCCTAGATATATATATATATATATATCCCTATAAGTTCTTACCCATTGTTCTATTGCCTTTAAATCCTCCAGCTTTGATTTGTGCTTTTTATACAAAAAAAAAAAAAATGTTAAAGGGGTATTACATTTTTATTTTTTAGTCGACAATATTTTTTTATTATCCAGTGAAGAATTGTAGTTGTCCAGCCACCTTCGTCCATCGGTCTTAAAACAATAAAGATTTTATTGTCGTAATAAACCATCTCAAATGACTAACAGGTGTTCCAATCGGATTTTAATCCACTTTAGGATTAGCGATATTTATTACGGTTTTCTTTTGACTTTATTAACCAATGAAATACCAATTAATTAATATTCAATATTTTACATTTTATGAATATGAACCTAAAATTTCATAATACCTCGAAAATATGTTATTTCGACATTTATAGACTCTCAAATGGTTATTTAACATTACCCAAGGTAGTTTTTATTTTTATAATTAAAGAGACTGATTTGGTTTTGGTTACGGGGGAAGCGATTAAGGTAAAATTTTAAGTATATAGTATATAGACGTGAGAATTTATTAAGTAAATATTTAATAATTGTTTTAACTTTTATATAACATTTAAATATTTATTCAAAATACGAGGGTCATTCAATAAGCAAAGAGACAATTGGCTGTAGCTCACGAACGGTTTATTTAATTCTTACAAAATTCAGAATATTTTTCAACATAATCACCCCCCTCCCCACAGTTATGCACTTCTTTTTTGCATATATATATATATATATTAAATTTTTAAAAATTAGTTATATTGATAAACACATAAGATAAATTAATAATTGATAAATTTTCATATAATATATTCTATCCTAATTTCCAAATTTTGCAAATTATAGTTATATTTATAAAAACATACAATATAATTATTAATTGATTAATTTCTATAATATTTCTTTTATATTTTCCAAAGGTGGATTCAAATTAATAAATTTTCGATGGCGAAATTTTGATGTTGTTATACGTTTTGAAGGTCTCTGAGTCATTTTCAATAAGGTTGAGAAAAATGTCTCTCTCTGTGTGTGTAGACAAGATTACGCAAAAACGGTTTGAGCTAGAATAATAACATTTGGTATAAGGGCATTATTCAAAATTCGTAGTTTTCTATCAACTTTTGACAAATGCAGCTCAATCGCAAAAGGACCATTGAAGCTAAAAGCAGTTGAAAACAAAAACATTTCATAAATTTGCTAAACTCACAAAAATATAGTATTAATTTTTATTTCAACAAAATGTTATCAGTGAAAATTTTGTTAAAAACTTTAAATCTTATGATCGGATAGATAGAATCACACACCTCATTCAATACAGAAGGGGGTGGATGATCTTTTTTACCCCACTGTCATTTAAAGAGAGAAAATATGAAATACTAATTAACTTATTAAATAAAGTAAATTTTCAAATTTACTTATTCTTAATAATCATCTATACTGGTATAGACTTAAGGTACCTTAATCAATTTTGTTCTTTTTTTATCTCGTATTTAAATCATCTTTTGATAGCTCTTTACTTTTCTATTTTTATTAATTCTATTTAAACCCATTGATGAAATTATCAAAACAATATTCCAAAAAAAACTAATATATATATGATATATCTATTATCTTGATATTATACTATAATTCGTATTTTATTTTCCAATAGTTTTTTTTAAAATTTTTATTTGTTTTTTTTTTCTAAAATTGATAACCATTCGTTTCTTATATTAGAAAATTCAAATATATAAATTTATTTTAAAATTTTTGCATGCTTATTAAAAAATTTTATGGAAATATTAGATGCAGAATTAATACGATTAATAATTAATAATAGAGTATACTATTTAAATATTTCAAGTTTAAATTTGGTGGCTTGTATTGCAGGTTGCCTAAATGCCAGGGACTCCTAGTCGAGTCAACGCTCACACAGTCAGTCAGTCGATTTCGTTGGTGAGTGCGCATGCCAACTCAAACCAGGCGGGCGGCGATGACGCTCTCTCTTTCTCTCTCTACTATATCAAAAACGTAAGTGTATTTTCTATTGAAATTATCATAATTCACCAATATAAAGTGATCAATTAACATCACCTCTACCATCATTGTAATAAAGTCTCAAATGATTTACTGATTTTTTTAATAATTATTTTAATAGAAAAATATCATATTTGTTTTTTATTTCATATTCATATTATGAATGATATTTTATTTATTAATATATATATATATATATATATATATATATATTTAACGTGATATATCTGCACATTACTCAAAATTTAATTTAAAATTATTTACACATTTTATTAGAATTTGAAAATGTATCTATCTTCTTTTCTTCTAATTAATCTCTTTTCTATTTCATTTTTCTCATGTCATTTAATATAATAGGATATATTATATATCGTACCCTATATATATATATATATATATATATATATTGGTATATATATTTCTATTTATTATTATTATTCTATTTTTTAATATCTTCTATTCGATATGAGTTGATTTTTTTAATATATATTTGGATATTATTATTCATTTAAGTAAATATAATTTTTTTATTTTCAATTTGAAGCGACATTTATTCTAGTGACGCCCGGGCTAATTTATTTTCTTTTTTTCTTTTATCGTGTAATTTACTGTTTAATTTATCTAAAAAAATGATAAATTCTGATAAATATGTATTCTTTCAATATCAATTATTTTCTGAGAATTCTACATGATTATCAAAATCAAAAATCAATTGAAATTTAAATAGAAATCATTTTACCATTCTCTTTTAATTATAGATAATAGAAAAGGTCAGTTTTTAATACTTTCATTTATTAAACAAGAATTTTATTATGTGTCTTTGAAATGTATCTAAATATTATTATTTCATTAAAAGTTATAATAACGAAAAATTAATATGTGATACATTGATTAACAACCGCTTCAAAGTATTTTTAATCTGCATTAAAAATAATACAACTGATTATAAAGGCAGATATTTTATTAGAATGAATTAATTATAAATTTGGAAATAATTTTAAAGCTCGGAAGCTTCTATTAGCTAAACAGCGTAGGCGTTACGTTATATGTATTATATATTACTCGTATTCTATGTTCTATTGTATATATCTCGAGACAACTCCCAATATATTTACTTGTTTTTCTTATTTTGATTTCAAGCAAGAGCTATTGAACTAATATATATATTTTCATGTTATCTTTTTTATTATTACACAAAAAAACATCTGATCAGTTAATTTATAAAATATTTCAATTAAATAGAATTTCTATGCTGAATTTAAACTTGAATATAAGAAATAGAAAAATTCGTAATTCTTAAATGTTATACCATTATGTATTGCTAAATATACATTTATGTAATATTTTAAGTGTTTTATTTTTTATCACTTGTAAGTATATTGAATTTCTATTTCTAGTGAAAATATAAAATTGGTAAAAGATAAGTTTTATTTATTATAAACTTTTTAAATTTGTTATTTTTTATATTAAATATTTTAAAAGATTTTATTTGCAGGTAGTAATTTACTTATTCATATAAATATATAAATTATTTTAACATTCTATTTATTTATTTAATAAAATGAATTACAACCTACAAATATTATATTTTAACCCTTTGCCGGTCCTATTTAACATTACCCAAGGTAGTTTTTTCGAAATATGGTCCTCCGACCCGGAAGACATTTTGAAAAAATTTATTTAACCTATACGAATATATTCATTATGAAACGTAGATTCATTTTCACGGTGCTTCGTTAATTAAATATTAATTATAGAATTTTGATAGTTTGCAAAGGAATATTCGCCGCCATGTTGATTGGCGGGCACCTCAAAAGCTTTGCCTATCCATCACCTTGAAGGGGACAATTGTTTTTTTAATTCCTGCATAGCAATCTCTTGCCTTCCCCATTGGATGAGATTCAACTGCCTTTGACCTTATTTCCCTAATACACGCTTGCTATATACTCTACATTAATTTTACATAACCTGACTATTTTTTTAAATTTTTGTTCTTTTAATTTATTTGAAATTGTTTAATATATTTTGTCATTTATTTATTTTAAATTTTAATCTTAATCTTAACCCATTTGTATCCAGCGTTCACAAATGGGAACAACAGAAATAATCTAAATAGCGTTTCTAAACTGTTAAATTTGACACCAAATTTGTGCTAGTGTAATCATGTTATAATCTTACTTTTCTTTTAAAAGTATATTTGATTAGTATATTATTAGTACTTGCTTGCAACAAAAACAAAAAAGAATTTGAAAAATTAGTAATTGTGATTTTTAAACATATCTAAATTCATGATAAGGTATTATTGTTTTATTGTTTTTATAAATTTCTTTTTATTTACTATGTAGTAGTTATAATTAGTTCAAATAAATAAAAAAAATTTCATTTGAAGTTTACAAAACATCAAAAAATAAATTGTTCCCATTTGGGTAAGCTGGTCTTTCGGTTGTTATATAAAGATTTTTATTTTATTTTATTTATTTTGGATGGCATGATCAACTTATATATTTTTGTAGTTACACAATATAAATATAAACCTAATCTCAAAATAAGAAATATAAATTAAGTAATTAAGTAGAATTGAATAATAATTTCATGAAATTTGAAATATTTTCTGAAAAATCGATGAAAAAATGGTACTATATTTTGGTCATCGTTTCATGAAGTAGTTTATTCAAGGAAAGCCTGTTAGATTTGTACTAAAGCAGTGGTTTATGGCTTGGACAGGATATTGTTACCAAATGGAGGTGTACGATCCTTGAACAAAGTGGAAGAAAATTTTTTCTTTGTTTGGGAATCAATGTTTTTTTTAATTTTTTTATAATTCTAAAAACATAAACAAATAATTTGATGTTTTATAAATGCATTTCTTTATTTTACTTGATTGATTGACCAGCGTTTCCAAATCATATGTGTGTTTATTTATTTTTATACACCGAAAACCCTTTCAAAAATATTTTTTTTCTATATTTATCTACATGATATCTAATGAAAAACTGAAAAAAAAAATTAAAATAATAAATTTGGTCACTAATGAAGTAAATATTTATAGTTCATAAGGAAAATTTATTACACTAATAAAATTGTATTGTATCTATATATATTCTATATCAGGGCTTCTTAAACTTTTTTCATTCGAGACCCCATTTATGATTGCTTCCTGGCGACAAATATAAAAGAAAGATATATAAATATTTTTTGATGATTTATTTATTAGGTAACAATATACATACATATAAATCTAAATGCGCAAATACACATCTAGAATCTAGTATTTGTATATATAATTTCTAGATTCTAGATGTTACAAAATCGTGTTTTTAAATATTTGACATTAAAATCTCTCGCGACCCCAGAATTTTGCTACGCGACCCATAGTTTAAGAAGGCTTTTTATGAAATTCATCTTTTCTTTTAATCATATTTTAAAAAAAAACAATTTTAATTGGTATTTTTCCCAATTAAAAAAATTAATAGCAGGTGTCAATAAATATTCCAAACAAGACATTACAATAATTCAATGTAGCTTTAGAAAACATGTATGATTACTATTATTAAGTTTAAAATTTAAATAGGTATTAATTATTAACATTTTTAAAAATAATTCCCCCTTCTATTCACTTAATTTTACTGACAAAATAATAGTCAAGAAGTTAGCAACACAACAATACAAAAGAACAATTATCATTAAAGAAACTTTAAATATTATTTTTTTAACTATATTAATAAAGGATTTTACTTCTTATAATAGTAAAAATTATATCTTATATATTCTGATCTTATAAATGTTATATATATATAATATTATATATGATTTTTTAAAAAAAAACAATTTCTTTAATTGAAATTCAATTAAAATGGATAATTAAAAAACTAACTTAATTCAATTAAAATATACAGTAAATATATAGATATGGTTTATTAAATATTCAATTATATTAATTAAACTAAAAACTTTTACAAGAAATTCGATAATTTCAACGATATTTGATTTTTAGTAATAAAAATGTATAATATATATCAAAGAATTTTCTGTGAATTGAATAATTAATATTATTATTTTTATATTCATTGCCGAACAAGAATGGACAAGTTTTCTGAACCGTAATAAAAGGCATCAAATGATTAATTAACGCATGGATTTTAATAAATTCTTATAAAATATTTTATATCAAAAGATAATATCAGGGTTTTTGAAAAAAATAAATTAATTGGTATTTTCATGTAGAAATAATATTAGAGATGATTATGAGATAATAATATCAGAAAAAGAATATCATTATAAAGATGTCAGCGAAGAAAGACGAACCCAGAATATACTTCAAACAAGATTCGAAGTTCATAAACAATCTTTTTTTTAATTATCGAGTATCAACTCATTGAAACAAGTACTAATAATATAAAAATATAAAAAGGAAAATTTAGATGATTTCAATAGAATTATATTTACAAATATAACTATAAAATGTCATATGTCTAAAAGCCTCATTGCAAAATAATTAATTAAATATATTTAAAGAGACAGCAATATTTAGAAACGCCTGTAGTCATTAGATTCACGGACAAAAAGAATTAAAGCAATTAAAAACGCAATATAGTTTAATACAGATTTTAATTTTCTCTAGTTTGATTTTTTAAATGATCTCACACTTTTCATTTTCACTTTCATTTAATCAAAACAAACATCTTTCAGCATATAATTTTTTGTTTATTATTTATTAGCTGGATTTTTTTCAATATTTCTATCATCGGCGACTGAATTTAGTACCCCTTTCCCCCCACTCTCTGAAATTTCATAAGAGATGTCCATCCAATGTACAATTTACAACTAGAATAATAGGCAAGTAGAAATTCATCCCTGGTTGGAACAAAACGTGATTCTGGAATTTAATCTAGAGATAAATGAGAAAGGACACATGCACACATGCCTCATAAATTCAGGTTCAGATGACAGGATGCGGATGTCGACGATAGTTACTAGATTTATGTGTACTGAGTTGTTGCCTATGGTCACTTCTTCCGAAACCAAATGATTAGTCCCGCCCACCCTCTATTCTATTCTTAATTTTTTTTTCCATTGAATGTCACCTTGTTTTGAATTGAATCTAAAATCTCTTATTTAAATATATATATATATATATATATATATATAATTATCATAAGAAATAAAATATTATTTTCTCTAATATCTCTGTCATCAATCTGTTTTAATTTAAATTATTTTATTATTTTAAAAAATTAACGCGGAACAATTATTTTTAATCAACATTAAAATATCTTTTCGGTTCAATTTCCTTCCTCTTTTAACTCTTTTAATGTCGTTTTACAAATAAAATATTTATTTTTTATTTTAATACATTAAAAAAAAAAAAAAAAAAATTTGAATGATGAAAAGCAAATCTCTGTCCCTTGCAATTCAATTGTCTTCTCCTTCCTTCACCCCCCCCCCCCTCGAACTAAAAAGTTTTTATTTTATCCAATTTTTTCTTATTTTATTATTTTCCTCTTTTATTTCCACTTTACATTTAAAATGACTTGTTACTCATTTCAATAAAAAAAAAAACTCTTAAATTATCTATAATAGTATAATAGTATTATAAAAAAAAATAATCCTTTGGATTTCTTCAATAAATGTATTTCAATTTAATTTAATAGTATTAATTTTTTAACAAACATTTTATTTTATTTATTTATTTTTATTTTAAATTATTTTTTTTTATTTCTGTATTTTCTTTTATCGTTTCAAAAACAAAACAAAATAATATGATATAATGAGCCTATATTTAATTTAATTTGTCAATGACGCTATTAGCACGAGCAGATTGTTTACTTGCTAAAAACCTATTTAATTGAATGGAAACAAAATAAAAATAAATAAATAAATAAATAAAATTAAAAAAAGAGAAACGAGATAAGGATCAAATAGAGAAGAATTATTTTTTTACCAGTCGCTGCTAATTCAATGTTTATGTATATTTTATAATCCATCTTTTTTTTTCTACATGTAAATATTTTATAAAGATCAGTAATAAAAAATTTAAAAAAATTAAAAGGCCTTTATTAAATCTACAAAGTAAAATAAAAAAAAAATAATAGCGAATTCTAATTCTAATTCTATCAATTATTCAATGCGTCTGAATGATTTATCTTTCATTTAAAATAACACGCTCGAATTAATTTTATTAATAGATATTTAATCATAGTAAGATTTTTTTTTAATTTTATTTTATTCAAGTATGATATGTGTGTTAATTTGAAAATCTTTTTTTATTAATTACTATCTCTTTTGAAGGTCCCTGAAACATTTTCACTAAGGTTGAGAAAAATGAATATATGTGTGTGTATGTGTGTATGCAACTAGAATAATTAAATTTGGTACACGGGCATTAAATTTCGTAGTTTTCTATCAACTTTTGAGATATGTATCTCATCCGTTTTCATTTTTTCTTCTAAACTGACCGTAAAAATAAAGATATATGTTTGATAGGTTTTCACATTATTATGAATTGAATAAAACTGCTATATATATATATATATATATAAAATTTCAGCTTGATTGAATAGTTGAAAGTACTAGAATTAATTTTTTAACATGAATGCAAATCACGTGCCAGCACGTGTCGTGGTACCATAACAAAGAGCCAAACACGCGCTGGTTTAATAAATATTATTTATTAATTTTAATTTATAATTTATATTTAATTAAATTTAATTTAAATATAATATATGTATATTAATTAATCCAATACAAATTGCGAGAAAGTCAAATGGAGACACTCCAGATTTTTTTAAAAAATAATATATAAATTTTTATATTTCTAATTTTTAAGGTCAGAACTAAGATCGATGCAATTTTTGCAGGTATAAGATAATCAATTTTATATTAATATATTAATTGAAATCGTATTGAGGTGTTTTTGAGGTGAAGAATCGGTCTGTATAGATCTCATTTAAATGTTTGTTTCTTCTTAATTAAAATAATTAAAACAGATTCAAGGTGTGGCTTGGGATTATGAAATAGTTATTATTATTATTATTGTTATTTCGAGTAAATTTAGATAAATGGTATTAATTTGTATATTAAAAACAATTCCGTGAATGAATATTAACTTTTTTATATTTTTTAATTTTATAATTAATCATATGAACATTGAATGTTAAAATTTGGAATTGATTCAAATCTAACTTTGGAAATTATAATAGAATAAATTATATTAAAATTTATCCATTAATAATTATTATTATTGAATTTATTTATGAATATAATTATAATTTTAAAAATTCAATGCATATAATATATGATATATTATAATACAATATATGGTTCTAATCCCAAATATTAATATGATATTAAATTTAAATTAAATTAAAAATTAACTTTGGTGAAATTAATTTCTCAACCCTTTAATATTCATATTCATATAATATTTTTAAATAATTCCATTTTTTTTTAAGTAAATTTATTAACTGTTTCTGTCGTTACGGTATTTTTAAAGTTGTGTGATTTAGAAACATTAGAAAAAATAAACATTAGAATTTTAATATAAAACAAAATCAAATAATAGAAATCATTTATATTTGAAACTTCTATTAATCAACTTCACATACTTCATATTCGTATTGTTTTTTCTTGATCCCTTATTGCATAAACCCACCTCTTACAATCCAATCGTTATTTTGAGTATAATACTGAAAATCGCATTTACAGATACAGCATAAACTTTCATTAGAATCTTCAAGACTGATTCGTTTTTTTTTTTTTGAAATTTTACCTTTTCTTTTCTTATAAGTTTTTTTTCCTTTAAAATTCTAAACATTACAATAATTAATATAAGAAAATAAAAGTAAAAATAATATCTTTTTTATTAGCATAAATAAAATAAATATTGCCTTCTTAATTGAATACAAAGTCAATTGTCCATAAAAAATAAAATTATTACAAACAACCTCAATACAATAATAATAAAATAGTCAATGTAATATCAACGTATGTATATATCAATATATATATACCTATATATAATTATTAATATATCAATAAAATTAAAATATGATTACAATGATTTCAGGTGATCTTGAAAAATAATTTTTATAGATGAATATTAATAAAATTAATATGATAATTATTAATATTAATTATATTACTATTGAAATAAATATTCTACATTAATCTTTTTTTATTAGCATCTGCCAAATAATTATTGGTGTCTTCATTTAATAAAATGCCAATGTCACAATTGTCTTTCAAGAAATAAAAATATTCAAAACAAACTCACTTTTAATTAATTAATTATAATAAATTAGATATCCATGGAGGAATTCATCGATATAATAATTAATATAATTATTAATATAGCAATATAAAATCTTTTAGTATACATTTTTATTAATATGTTTTCATTAAAATGAAAAATTAATTTAATAGTTTTGTGAATTTTCTCTTAAAATATTTTAATGAAATTTTATTTAATGAATCTGTGAATATATACTTTAATGTTTATATTTTTTTATTTGTATAATTAATCAAATGAACATTAAAAAATAAAATTTTGCATTGATTCTAATCCACCTTTGGAAATAATAATAGAATAAATTATATTAAAATTAATAATAAAAATAATAATTATTAATATTATTATTATTGTATGTATTTATGAATATAATTATTTGAAAATTCAATGTATATAATATATGAAACAGTACACTAGAATATTATATTGTTTGATTTTAAATTTTGATAAAGATAATTTATTTAAAATTGTTATTTCTTATAATATATTAATTAAAATATTTTATTTGAAGGTTTTAATTTATATAATAAAATAAATAAATAAAACCATAAAATAAATTTAATTTATTTAATATAAATTAATATTCATATTCATATAATATTTTTAAATAATTCCATTTTGTCAAGTAAATTTTTGAACTGTTTCTGTCGTTACGGTATTTTTAATTTTTCTATTCATCATCTTACATTAAATACTTATACAATCTCAAATAAATAAAAGTAAATTTTCTAATCTTGATACTAAATAATATGAAATAACTATTTCAACAATTTAGAAAATGTTGAATTATTTTTCAATCTAATCTTATTATAATATGAAATTTAGTACACGGGCATTATTCAAAATTCCTAGTTTTTTTTATCAACATTTGAGAAATGTAGCTCATCTCGAGAGTGTCATTACCTACCATGTTTTCATTTTCTTTTCCTCTAAACTGACTGTCAAAATAAAGATATATCGCTGGCTTAGTATTATAAGGTTGTATGCCACCGATAATTGAGAAAATCAATTTTAAAATCTTAATTTTTATTTTACTATTTTCAAATAAATTTACGAAACATTATTGAGTTAAACTGTTAGTAAGCATTGTGTTGGCTATAAAAAAATTTAAATTATGCTTCTTTACCGTTATCTAATTAAAATTAGATCTATTTTGATTCAACATACAACTTTGATACTGCAAACTCCAATCTTTAATGCTACATAGAACTTTGATTTTTTAAATTATTGAGGCAGGGTCACAAAAAAACAACATTTTACTGTAATTAAAAGATTAATACGTATAATAAAAACAAATAATATAAAATAAAATATAGTAAATAAAGTAGTATTATTCAATTTAAGTAAATATTGCTTATGAACCTGTAGCGTGTAGAATTCGAATGTGAAGTTTTAAACATTACTTCATAATTTGTGTAAACTTTAATGAAGTATAACGGAATTTTGTAAATTGCTACTTCTGCAATCGAAACGTTGTGTATATGTTTGTATTTTTTGAATAAATTTACAATAACAAATTTCAATATGTGGTTTAATTTACAAAATTCCGTTATAAATAAAAACAACCACCAAAGCTTTAATAATTTAATGAAGTATCTCGGGAAAACGGAACGCTGGCGTATAAAAGAGCCGATGAGCATTCTTGAAAGTTCTTAAGATCTTTCTCTTTGATTTGAATGATCGAATAGCGTTTGTTCCGATTTACAGAGACTGGCGAGTAATATTCATTTTTTGTATGGCGGACACTAGAGCATCAGGGTTCTATGTGGTACTTAACCTTTGTTCCCTCACTCTCGACATACAACTATGAAACACTGTTGTTCACGGGGACCAAGGACGTGCTACCATTTGTTGGTAAAATCAAAAACTTACACATTGACACATACAACCCTGTAACATTGCTAACCGAAATTTGAAAAAAAATGTCACATACAACCTTGTAATACTAAGCCAGCGATATGTTTGATAATTTTTCACATGATTAAAAATTCTATAAAATAATATAAGTTTTCAGCTTGATTGAATCGCTGAAAGTATCGGAATTAATTTTTTAACACGCCAGCACATGACGCGCTGGCTTAATAAATATTATTTATTAATTTTAATTTATAATTTATAATGAATTAAATTTAATTTAAATATAATATATGTTATTTAATCCAATTCAAATTGCAAGATAGTCGAGTGGAGACACTCCAGATTTTTTTTTTTAATATTATTATTTATGATTATTTAAACAAAGATCAATACCCATCAAAACTCCGAGATTAAAATAAGACAGCTATTTTAAATAAAAATTAAAGTCTACGTTTAAGAAAAAATTGAGGGGAATCTTTCTACTGATTATAGAATACCTCGGTCACGCTTATGCGAAAACCGACTTGATAGTTATTTCGTCCTGTCGTGGATAAGCAAAGATTTTTTTTTTATTTGTTTTTAACTCATAATAATGATTATTTATTTTCTACTATGATTTTTTTTTTTTTCAAGAATTCCCTTCTAATTTCCTAACATCTCTCTTATAAATATGAGAATATTTGTTATTTTAATTGTAAAGTATAGTAACTTTAAAGGCTGATTCTTAGTATTTAATTTGTTTTACATATTTAATGTGTGTAGGAAAATCCAAATATGACTATAATTTTTCATTGATGCCTGTCTCGGAATTATATATATTCAAAATTGTGTGAGCCGATTATGATGAAATTTTGTTAGAGTATTCTTATATCTACAAAATAGGATAAATTAATTCAATTTTATCTTATACTAATAGAATATAAATGTTTTGTTAATAATTAAAATTCATCAATAATAAAATCTGAATCTGAATTTAATCTAAATTATGTGTTGAGAATATCTATAAACAATATTTAATTAAAAATTAACTTCAATTCCTTATAATTTAAATGAATTAAATAATTTTTATTTTTTAGCTTATGTTCTTTAAATAAATCATTAAATCAATTTAATTTAATTTAATAATTGCAATTTTTGATGAGTTTTAATATTTATAAATTATTTTTATTTGAATTAGTTTTGTATATTATTATTATTATTATTATTATAGAATATAAAATTTTATTTCAATTTTATATTGTTTGTTTAAAAATTTGTGATATTTATGCTTATTAAGTTTCAATTTTCTTTAAGATAATATTTTTAAATTTGTTATTTTTTATATTATATATTTTAAAAAATTTTATTTGTAGGATGTAATTCATTTACTTAAATAAATAAAATAGAATGTTGAAATAATTTATATATTTATATAAGTAATTGAATTACAACCTACAAATAAAATATTTTAAAATATATAATACAAAAAATAACAAATTTAAAAATATTATCTTAAAGAAAGCTTATCTTAGAATATATGAAATGTAGATTAATATTATATTTGACTTTTTTTTGAAACAAACAATATAAAATTGAAATAAAATTTTATATTCTATTATAATAATAATAATAATAATATACAAAACTAATTCAAATAAAAATAATGTGAAATTATTAAAACTAGCCGAATATTTTGGATTTTTTTTAATTTCAATTAAAAATAAAATTTAATAGAAGAAAATTATGAAAAATAAATTCCATTCAAGCAAATTTTTCATTGAAATTAAATCACTTCAAAATGTTCTATTTATTTATTTATTTTAGTTAATCATTTTTACAAATTAAAAATAATTGCTCTTAAAATCTATAATATAAGAAATAATAAATTTAATATATACAATATATATATATATATATATATATATATATAATTCTCATTATCATCATCTTAATTTAAGTATAAATTTGTGTATGTATCTTTTTATTATTATTATATATGAAATATAAATTATATATATATTTAATATTATGAATACAATATTTATCAAAAATAATTGAATAGGTTATTAAATTAATGTGATTATTAGTATTATATATCGCTATGTCTGTAGAAAGAATGGATTTTGATTTATATTACTAGTATTATAATCGATTATAATATAATATTCGCAAATAACACTTCTTTTATATTCTATGTAATAATTAACAAATTTAATCAATTATTAATTAATTCTATTAATTTAAATTATTTTAACAATTACTCCTAGAATTCAAATAATAATCATGTTAATAATAATTATATATATATATATATATATATTTATTTATTTATTTTGAAAGTGGCCTGTTATTTATCAGTGAAGTATTTCAGGTTTTTTATATTCCAAGCAAATACGATAAATTGTAGAAACATAAGTTTACAGAATTAGTTCCATAACTAAACCTTGTAGTTTGAAAGTAGCCTAACTCCATTTATACTTACATCAAGATTTTAGCGTAGTGGAAATATCATTAAAAAAGAATAATTTACTGTTCGTTCCCCAAAATTGCTCCAAGATTATTAAAAAGTGTCGGAAAGGTAATCCTTTTATTTTAAATGAAATGAGACAAGAAGATTTTGTATCGACAAATTTATTAGAAGACACAATTTTAAGAGAAACAGTAAACAGATTAGAAATATGTTGGATGCGTTTTGTCGGAAATGAACCGTATAAAATTTTCTATAAGACATCCTGAATTTATTACCAAGTCGGAGTGGAGCAAGGAAATTCGAAAATTTCGAATTGGCACCACTCTATAAAAAAATGTGGCATTTTTCAGCCCGACAAATTTGGTATGGTGAACGACAAAATAAATATATAACAACAAATAAATAATTAAACGACAAAAAGTCTACACCAACACGCCTCACTCGGAGACTACTGTAGCCAAACATATCTTAAGCCTTAAGCTAACCAAACCCAATCTTAGGATTGACTTTGACTTTATAAGTAAATAGTAAAAAAAAACCAAACATTTCCTGTTATTGTCATTATTGTATTAACCCAAATCCATTTAATGATTTGCGTGAATCAAAAGTACCTTATTGATTTTGATAGGATACTGTAATTTTAATATAAATAAAATTTTTAGAGTTTGCAATGTATTTATTCTTTATTGATACATCAAAATTCATTTAATTAAAAGCCCCTTTTTTATTCAATAGGCATAATAAAGATTTAAATATAATCTATAAAAGTTACGTGCTGGTGGGTGATTAGCAGTCAACGTTTTAAAAAATTATATATAATTCCGGTACTTTCAACAATTCAATCAAGCTGAAATTCTTTATATTGCAGTTTTATACAATTTTTAATCATGTGAAAAACTATCAAACATTTTTCTCTATTTTTACGGTCAGTTTAGAGGAAAACAAAATTTTAGGTAATGACCCTCTTCCGGATAAGCTAAATTTCTCAAAAGTTGTTAGAAAACTACGAATTTTGAATAATGTCCGTGTACCGTTACATAAATAACATTAATTAATTTCAATTCCAACACTCGATTTATTATTTATTATTATAAATACTATTTTTATTTTTGACTGTATATGATTAGAATTTTCAAAACTTAATATATTTTAATCAATTAGGATAACATATTGTTAACTTATGTGAACTCTATTTAATAAAATTTTGAATTTTTTTTTTAAAAAGAAAAATAAAATCCCAAATTCTTGAAAACTAATAGATTTAAACGAAGAGAGTTTGAAATTATAAGATTATTTATTAATTTTTATATTTCTTGTCCATAGAGACAAGTACTGACATGCTCTCTAAACGGATAATGGCATTAACTTTACATGGATATGATTACTTTTCTTAAATTAAAAGACCTGTTTTTATTCAATATTCATAAAAAACAGTTAAATATAATCTATAAATTGGACAGACGTTTTTTGTCACTTTGAACGTTACTAATTGTTGTGCCTAATACTTAATTTGTCCTGACATGACTAGCCTGTAGAAATACCTAATTTAGCTGTGGTAAATACATAATTGACTATTTTTGCAAATGTAAATTTGTCGTGAGAATTACATTTTTTTAACGTTCTGTTAAATATTCCCCCTATAAATATCTCAGGCCAAATACAACAGCAAAATTCAATTTTATATACCACCGGATCATCAGGATTTCTTGAAATCCCTTTCATATGCACAAAATATAATAATGAATATTAAATTGTAATTTTAAGCTTGTAACTAGCCTGTTTAAAAGGGTTATAATTTTAAATATTAAACTTTATAACAAAAAATAAAATGATAATTAAAAAATTTGGAATTTATTCCAACTTTTATTTTGAAGGATGGAAATCTAATGTTGTGAAAATTACCATATATGAAAAAATATATATATTTGAAAAAATTAATCAAATTAGTTTATTTTAAATAAATAATTATTTAAATATATATTTCTTTAATAGTTTCAGATCTATCCTCAATTTTCTAAATAAAAAAATTTGATTTTTTTAAACAAAAATAAAATTAAAATGATGACTTGGAATTTGATATAATAAAAAACAAAATATCCTCTGAAGTTTGTATATTCTACGTAAGGGCCTATCAAGTCGGTTAGTGTCCTATCACTAGAACGGGTCCTATCAACCTATACCTTGATTTTCTTGATCAGATGCACTACTTTTTATCAAATAGCTTCACAATGTTGATCCCTAGCTAGAGAAATTCCCTTGCCATGCCCGGGACTTGAACCCGGAATGAATTTATTTGTAGAATAATGAATTTAAATATAAACCTCGTACTTTTATATATCCTACGCAAGGACAGCGCCTACCAAGTAAGTTATATATTAATTGGGTGTCCTATGATCAGTAGAACGGGTCATATCAACCTATACCTTGATTTTCTGGATCGGAGGCGCTTCTTTTTATCAAGTAGATTCCTAATTTTGATCCCGGAGGGCGGGTTGACGACGTCCTATAGACCAAGCTATTGAAATTCCCTTGCCAGGCCCGAGAATTGAACTCGGGACCAGAAGAAAGAGAGACAACCTCCCTCCAAATCCTTAATAATAATAATAATAATAATACCGCCTTAATAATAATAATATTATTATAAAAATTAATTTATAATTTTTAATCCTCATTTTCAATGTATATGAATCACCTTAAGAAACATAATCCATTTATTCAGAAGAAAACGAATATACATATAAAAAAATGTATATTATTTAATATTCGAATATATTGAAACGAAATAATAATAATATTCAAAAAATCCTCTCTTGCCAGGCACGGGGCTTGAACCCGTAATAAATTTATTTATAGAATATAATGGACTTAAATATAAACCTCTAACTTTTGTACGTCCCACGCAAGGATAACGCCAATTAAGTCGGTTATATTAATGAGATGTTCTATATCATCTGTAGAACGGGTCCTATCACACAACCTTTACTTTGATTTTCTTGATCAGAGGCGCTACTTTTTATCAAGTAGCTTTTTAATTTTGATCCCAAAAGGCGGGTTGACTCTGTCCTATAGACGAAGCTGTAGAAATGCTCTTGATAGGTCCGAGAATTGAACTCGGGACCAGAAGAAAGTGAGACAAACTCCCTCCTACTCAGTTGCGCAATAATAATAATAATAATAATAATAATAAATATTAATTAATATATAAATTTAAATATTAGATATTTTGTGATGTTTTTGTGTATTTATTTCCTTAAAATATTTAATAAAATTAATCTCATTTATTTATTTTGAAAACAAAAATTAAAATATTGAAAGAGATCTGACTAGTCGGAGGTTATACATATTTAGTGCTGGGGTTAGGGTAGGAGGTTGGATATTGCACGGCAGATGGACTATTTGTTGGAGACACCCCCAGGGTTTATTGAACCGGTTCCAACAAACAGACGTTAAGGTATCAGGTAAATTAGTGCTGGGAGTACACCCTACGAAGTGTCTTATATATATAATTACTCTCAAGTAGAATCTTTAAAAACTTTTTTTGTCACTTTGAACGTTTCTATTTGTTGTGCCTAATTCTTAATTTGTCCTGACATTACTAGCCTGTATAAATATCTAATTTGGCTAAAATAAATGATAAATGATAAATTATATAAATTAGTCGTATATCGTTTATTATATTAGTTTCAATATTACAATTAACTGAAAATTAGTGTAAAATTTATTTCAAAATCATGATTTAAAACTATTAAAGAAATATAATAATAATGATTATTAAATAATTTTTGTTTTTGTTTTCTGATAACAAAATCTCTTAAAGAATTAACAGGTAAACATAATTATTTTGATTAATCTTTTATTATTTTAGCATCAATATTTTATATAGGTGAAAATTTTCACATATTTTTGACTTATGTGAACTCTATTTAATAAAATTTTGAATTTTTTTTAAAAAAGAAAAATAAAATCCCAAATTCTTGAAAACTGATTGATTTAAACGAAGAGAGTTTGAAATTATATAAGATTATTTATTAATTCTTATATTTCTTGTCCATAGAGACAAGTACTGACAGGCTCTCTAAATGGATCATGGCATGACTTTTCTTATCGTCCCCGGCATCGCATCCCCCACCACCCACTTAGCAATTGGACGATGAGAATCTGGCGGTAACGGAATCGTTCGGCAGCCATTAGTAACGCACACCTGCACTTTTCTTATATTTAACTCCCAATTTCACTTTTAATAGATTAATCAATTTAAAAATTGGACTAAATATTTATAGTTGAATAGTTTGTGAATATCTCGAAAGGATTATTTGAAAATTGCACCGCTAATTATTAGATAAAATCAAAAAGTAAGTATTAACTTGAATCTTAGTGTCGATGTTTTCAATTTATTCAAATATAAAGTTTCTATATTAGATATGTATATTAAATTATTACAAATATTATTTTACATTCCTACACTCGATTTATTATTTATTATTATAAATACTATTATTTATTTTTAGAGTTTTATCTACATAATCCAATTAATCTTTCTATTAATCTATCAATTCAATGGTATAAGTTATGTATTTTTAATAATTATTTTTTCATTAATCTGATACATCTTAAATTATATTTTTTTTCGATAATATATTTAATAATTATTCTTATTATATTTTTTTCAGTTTTACTATGAATGGAAAGAGCCAAACGATTAAATTATTCTAAGAATTTATATATATATATATCATGGGAATCATATATATATATATATATATATATATAGAGAGAGAGAGAGAGAGAGATAGAGATTATCTGAGATTCTCATTTCATTTGATAATTAAACAAAAAACTGTGCATAAATTTAGCATGATTTAATCGTTGAAAATACCGGAATTAATTTTTTAACACGACTGCAAATAACGCGCCAGCACGTGACGTGGTGTCATCAACAAAGAGCCAAACACTCGCTGGTTTAATAAATAATATTTTTTAATTTTTATTAAATTTTATTTAAATACAATATATGTTAATTAATTCATTTCAAATTTGGCGAGATAGTCGATTGGAGACACTCCAGATTTTTATATTTATTTATAATCACGAACAAATAGTAGAAGTAACATCCCTGGTTTTGCTGAGGTCATTAGATATTTATTATTTTAATCAATTTAAAATTTCAATATTGAAATTTTTATAGCCTCGAATTAAATATCCCTTAAAATTAATTCAAATAAGTTAAACATTTATTTTATTTTATTTCTATTATTTGAAAATACCCAATTTCTTCTATTCAATACTTATTTAAAATTAATTTGAAGAATAATTTGCTATTGAGACCAATTCCGCTTTTTTCTATCTCTATTTTGTGTTGACCCCCTCCCTTACCCCACCTTTTAACCGAACTAATCCAATAACTCTTGGAAACAATCTTCTACTATTCTAGCCGATTTCATTATTTAGTCATGCGAAATTCAAGAGATAATTTCTGAATGTGTTAATATTCTACTTATATATATATATATATATTCATCACCCTGAAAAGTTTAATTCCCAGCCATTTTGATATAAAATTTATTCAAATTCATTTATCAATAGGAAAAAGACGAACGACGTTTTATAAAACCATCCCCCAACCCAACCCACCCCATATACACACTAACACCCCCCTCCCTTCGGCGGTACTGAATGAAAGAATGACAATCGAGTTTAGTTTAGACGAGCGGTTACCTCCATGGATTATTTTTCTATTCCAATATCCAATTCTCTTTCATTGAACGATGCACAAATGGAGATTCAGGTGAAAGGAATTCAATTACACACCAGAGATTTTATTTTGTAAGGAGATCAAAGCGAACAACTCTTCAATTCATTTCATTTAATAATAATAATAATAATAATAATAATAATACGAGGGTGGGTCAATAAGTCAGTGAATTTTTGAATGAAACATTTATTTTTGTTTTACAAGTAAAGTAAACCTCCGAACTTTTTATTATAACACCCTATATAATATATAATATATGCAAGTGTCTGTTTGTTTATTTTTCCGTAAAATTTTGCTTATAAAAAATTGATTCCGGGTTGTTTTCACCAATATTTGTGAAATTTGAATTTCGACTTTTCGGTGTTCATTTTGGAGCGATTTTCAAGAGAATATAGCAAAAATGATTCTTGATCACGCATACTAAGACCCAGAATCCCAAAATTCACTTCTCGGAAATTTGCCTGAAAATGGCGTCGAAATTGAAAATACATGAAAACAACCCAGAAATAACATTTCATGAATATTTAAATATATTCAATATTTTCGCATATTTGTTTGTTTTTTTAACATTTATTTGTTATTTTTTTATCTATTTGTTCTTGTATTATTATATATATGCCATATATGTTCATATTATTTGGATTAAAACATAAATAAATGCGCCGTCCCGTAGGAAAAAACATGAAAATTTGACGCAACCAGATAAATAAAAAGAATAAATTAGAGCGCCGCCAAGTGGAGAAATAGATAAATTATGGAGCCATTTTGTAATGTTATATTTATTTAATTTAGTATATAAATTACATCCCGGGAATAAAATATTTTAAAATATATATTATAAGAAATAACAAATTAAACTAAATTATCTTGATTGAAATTTAAAATCATCTACGAACAAGAGCCAAGAATATGTATTATAATATATCATATATTATATACATTGAATTTTTAAAATTATAATTATAATACATACAATAATAATAATTAATAATAATTATTAATTGATAAATTTTAATATAATTTATTCTATTATAATTTTCAAAGGTAGATTTGAATCAATGGAAAATTTCACTTTTAACGTTGTTTTGATTTATTATATTATACAGTAAAAGCTCCTTAGTCGCGGGGTATATGTTTCATAATATGCCGCGAATACGGAATGGTAATTTTTATGGGATTATAGTGGATACGTTCCCAGGTGATAATATATATATAATAAAATCAATTTAATTGAAGTTTTTGAACATTTTGATTAATTATCTTAAAGTTAAGGCAATGGTTTGAATAATTTTGTAATTTTCTCTTGATTGACAGTTTTTAAAAGATCCTTCGATTCAGATTGATACGCAGCAGCCGCATTTACAATTTGCCTCTTAAAAATTAGACTTCGTTCCATAGACGGGTCCATGTTCATTAAGAAATTGCAAAGCTCATTTGCCATTCTTAAACCTTCACTAAAATTTTTCAAAATAAATGTCACGTGCTTGTTGAAGCCTCTTCTGTGAATTTAACATTTCCTACAACTCGGTTTCAGCCAAATTCCTGAATAACACTTGATTCTATCTGTTCGAACCCACCTCGTCCTATTCCATTCGCGATTTAGGCTATGTTTGCAGTCAAAGTTTGAACTTGCACAGATTCTTTGTTATTTTACGCAGTCAGAGAAAACGACAGTTTTTTCTAGCATGACTTCAATATGTGTGGCTTCAGTTTGTTTACATTCTCAAAAAACCCATCGCGGTAAAGGCGCCCATTTGAAGCATTTATAATGGATATTGGGTTTGTATGCCTATTGGAATCCTTCTATTATTATGTATGTAATTAATTAATAAAGAAATTTTTATCCGCGAATATAGGAATTGGATCGCATTTTTTTTAACCCGCGAATAGTGAAAACGCGAATAAGGAGCTTTTACTGTAAATAATAAATATAAACAAGAAAGTATAAATTCATTGAATTATTAAATGAAATTTTATTGAATTATTATTATAAGAGTAAATATTACAATAAAATTCAATTAGTTAATAAATAAATAAATAAATTAATATATAATGTATTCTAAAAATGTTTATATTGCTATATTATTAATTATATTAATCATTATATTGATAAATTCCTCCATGGATGTTATATTATCTATTATATTAGACCCCAATAATTATTTCGCAAATGTTAATAAAAATTATTATTTATGTAGAATATTTATTTTAATAGTAATATAATTAATAATTAATTGATTAATTTCTTTAAAGTTTTGGATGATATTTTCCAAAGTTTTTTTTTCATTTAATATTCCTATGAATAATTATAAAAATTAAAAAAATATAAAAAAGTAAATAATCGTTCAAGGATTTATTAAAAAAAATTCCATTCAATTATTTTTTTAATTTTAATTAAAATAAATAATTAAAAACATTCTAGAAATGTTTTTCTTGTTATATTAATAATAATATTAATTATTACAGTAGAAGTCCATTAGTCCGGCATCCAACAGTCCGGAATGCCCGATAGTCCGGCATCGCTCCGGAAAATTGTAAAAATTTTGGTTTTCTCCAAAAGTGTGTCTTTAAAGCAAATAAAAACGCTCGAGAGCTATTCCCCTTTTGTGATAGGTAAATTTTCAAAACCCAGGGCTTTTAAGAATGCACACTTGCCTGTCCAATACGATGCTCAATCAAATTCGTGGATGACTGCGTCCTCTTCACCACTTTGTGCCTGAAGTCAAGGAATCCTTGAAAAGCCTTGGTCTACCAGAAGATACTAAAGCCATCCTTCTTTTGGACAATTGCAAAGCCCACCTGCCAGTAGATGAGTTAGTTTCTGGAAATATTGTTGCTACTCTGTTCCCACCTAACGTAACATAACGTAATATCTTTGATTCAACCCATGGACCAAGGGGTTATTCAAAATTTTAAATGCTTTTATAGGTCTTTTATTCAAGGCCTGTTAAATGCCGACTGTGACTAGCTACAGTGCTTCAGAAATTATTGATTTCCATATCATTAGAAATAAATTTTATACGCCAAAAGACAAGAAAACAAAAAGGCATTCGTGACTTTTTTAAATCAAAGTGAAATATTTTTTACAGTACGTGTACATACATTATATGAAATGTAAAATAAACTTTGTGGTATGTATTTGCATACTGTATTTTTAGTTTAATTATTAATCTAATTGTTCTTATAATTACCGCCTGATAATCCGGAATTTCCGGTAGTCCGGCACCGAGCCGGTCCCGAACGTGCCGGATTATCGGACTTCTACTGTATATTGATAAATGCATCTATAGATGTTATTTATGTAGAATATTTATTTTAATAGTAATATAATTAATATTTATAATTATCATATTAATTTTATTAATATTTACATATTAAGATTATTTTTCAAAATCATCTGAAATCATTGTAATCTTATTTTTATTTTGATAATTATAGCTATTTTTCTATTAATTAAATTTATTATTTCGAAATGAGCCCTGAATAAATCAATCGTTTACCTATAAAACCATAAAATACGTGAATCCAAAAGAAATTCTATTTTCTATACATAGAATATTTGTTAATATAGTTCGAGGGCAGGTCAATAAGTTCATGACTTTTAGAATGGATAAAAAATTATTTTATTTTTCAATGTAGTCTCCTTTTAATATACTTCGTCTAACGTTTCTCCAATATTTTAATCCCTTCCAAAAAATAAGATTTGTAGAGGTAACCAAAATAGGTATTTGTTTGTTAAATGATTTCACCGTTGGAGTCAAATCCCTCTCCGCCGAGTCATTTTTCTGGTTATCATGAGAATTTGAAAAAAAATATTAATTAAACTATGAATTTTCTTATTTATTTCACAATATTATTAATTTTGTATATAGATTAGAAAAATTTTAATATCTAAAAGGGGACAGAAACAAATTTTAAAATTTTACTTTTTTTTTTTTTTATTTATTTAATAACAATAACAAGAACAAGAAAAGGAAAAATAAAAAAAAAAAAATAAAAAAAAAACAAAGAAACAAAAAAAAATAACAAATGGAAAATATTGACCTCGGGAACTAACCCATTTGGTCATAAAATTTTACTTTAAAAGATTTGTTTATTTCAAAATAAAAACATGAATATTAAAGGGAAAATGCAAGTAATAAATTCCATTAAAGTTCATTTTTCGTTTTAATTAAATCAATCGAAAATATTTTCAGGTTTGGATACAAGAAATAATCACACGGGATGTCAAACAAAACTTAAAAGACCCAGCTGATTCAAATTTTTGACAGGTCAGTCCTGCTGACAGGAGTAGTGTTGTCATTTCATTTAAAAGACGGGAAAATCAAAAAGTCATGGACTTATTGACCTTCCCTCGTAAAAATAATCATAATATTAATAATAAAAATTAAAATAAATAGAAAAATATAATAATAAACCCCACCACCTGTTCCAATCAAAATTAATTTATTTATTTAAAACAAATAAATTATAAATAAAAAATAGAAAAAAATCAAAACAATCGTTTAATGATTTAATAGTAGTTATTTAATCTTTGTTTGTTTAGGTTTTTTTTTTGTTTTGTTTTTGTTAGTACAACGAAATAAATTAAAACAAAAGAGAACATTTTTTTTTTTTTTTAATAAAAAGTGAAGAGAAAAACGGTTCATATATATTATTCTATTTACGGGTAAACGATAAATTTGTAACCAGTGATGTTAAATCATGATATGATTAACTCACCCAACAGATAATAATTTGTCTAATAGCAAAACAACTTATAAAAGTTGTTTTTTATTGCCCTATAAATAATTTCAATGAATTCAATGGTATTTTATTTCACCAGACAAAAAATTTAATGATTTATTTATTTATTTTTCAATTAATGACTTTTTATTATCTTTAACGGAATTTACTTTAGTAAAAAAAAAAAAAAAAATTATTATAACTAAATATCACCCGTCCTAATGATGATACCAGTCGTTATACAATCAGGTGAAAAGATCTTGTATCATTTGTCATTGTGACTCAAAAGGAATAACTTCTACAATTATTTAGTAAAATGATGGATGAGTGAAGTGAATGCCCGTGGAAGTTGTTCCTCTCAAACTGTCATTGAATAAATTTGATTGGGAACGACACAGAAGAGAGAAGTCAACTTGAATCTCATTTATATTCGGAGTTTATTTCCAGGGGCTTGATCATTTGCTTTTGATAAACTAGAAGTAGGCTAATACACACACAAATATATGCCATTTTATAAATAAAATAAATACTAGTATTTAAATTAGTAATAATAGTATTTCTTAAATAGAGAAAGTAATAAGATAAGAAAATATAAAGTTAATTAAATTTGATTAGTATATGTTATATTATAGAAAATCAAATTTTGATTTCAATTTTATTTGGTTTGTTTAAAAAAAATTGTCATATTATAATATGATATTTATTGTTTGTTTGTTTTAAATATTATATTTAGTTTTGATTAAGATAATTTTTATAAATTTGTTATTTCTTATATTATATATTTTAAAACATTTTATTTGTAGTATCTATAATAAAATAAATTATATTAAAATGTATTATTTAAATATATATTTATTATTTCTAAAAAAAAAAATGATTTATATATATTAATATATTTAAAATTTCACTATCTCTTTGATATATGTAATAAATATTTCTTCTCTATATTTATAATTTATGTGATTGTTACCCGGAAAAAATATTATTTATTCATTTCTATATTTTTATAAATTCACTTTAACAAAACAAAATCCTTTTTTTTGTATTACTTGAGCCATTAGTATATTAGATCTCAATCGACATTATTACATTATTACATTTTAAAAAGAAATAATCAGTTGAATTAAAAAAAATAAATAAATTATTTCTAATCATATTATAAAAAAAAAAATACTCATGCAATTTATTTCTATATATTTATTATTGATTTGTAGGGAATTTATTTATTTATTTTTTTATTTTTATTTTTGTAATTAGTTAACGTAGATTTTCATCATATTCAGGATAGGGGAGGGAGTGAGAGTGGGAATTGAACTGCGTGTAAACTTCCCAAATGGGATTAATTCAGTTTTCCCAGAAATGTTTCGAGCTTATCGAAAACACTTGCGAATTTATCGAATTTATGAATGTTAATCCCCTCTGGACTTGTAATTCTATCTATTATCGGGTTGAAAGAAGTGGGACCCGAAGGCGTTTGATCAAATCGCACTCGCCTTACCTTCTCCTCGTAATGAACAAAATATTTAAGGCCAATTTGAGCTATAGAAAGCCCCAATGAGACATTGGGATTTTTTTTATCCAATTTCTCAATAATATTTATATTTATAAAAGTCACTAAGAGAATAAATAATGTAATAAATTATTTACTAAGTCATTAAGTACCGTCTTGAGCCACTTTCATCCAATTCCTATCCTCTCCTAATTCCTTCCTATCTAAATACATTTATATTGATATCCCACTTCATTCTACATTACTTATTCCCAAAGTGGTCGCTAGTCGGGGGGGGGGGGGGGTTCTCTGCTGCAGCGAACCAGGGAGCGGGGATGGCTACAGGTGTATTTCGGAATTAATTGTATTACTATCTATTCTGAGTTCAATAAAGAAAATCATAATCTCAAACATCAATGTTTTTAATTTTAATACTTTCTTTACTAAATTATACCGAAAAGGTAGAAATATAAATACATTTATATTTGATTGATATTAAAATTTATAAGACTCTTCAGTTGTTTAGTGGTTAGCACGACACACTCAAGACTCTAGTTCGGGCTTAGGGAAATTCAATTATTAATAATTACTCTTTAAAGGGTCTAACCCCAAAAATTAATTAAAATGTATAAAACAATTAATTTCCAGATGACGTTGAGTAATATTTTTTCTGAAAAAGTTGTTGTAACCCCAATAAGGTTGACAACGACTGTTATAAATCCACTAATCGAGTCGTTCACCTTTTAGTTTTCTCATAAACAAACATGTAACACTAATAATTCAAACTATCTTTAGAGATACATAGAAATGTTAATAACAATAATAATTCTCATTATGTATTCACCAGTTAAAATTTATTTAAATAATCCATTTTTTTAATTTTATTTTTATTTTATTAATAATTAAATATTAAATTTCAATAATCCATAAAAAAAAATATTTATCAATTAGAATTTATCATATTCTTATATATATATATATATATATATATATATTAAGAATATTTTCTTTATTTCTCTTAATATATATATATATATATATTTATTTATAGATATCTATGTATATATCTATCTTTATCTATATCTATCTCTCTATCTCTCTCTCTCTCTCTATATATATATATATATATATATCTTATTTTTTCATAATAAAATATGTTCGTACATATTTTGTAATATATATTAGTATACGTAAAAGTAAATGATTAGTAGTTTGTTGATAATTTATTAGTATAGGTATTTGCATCATATATATATTCTATATAATATGAAAATTATTTGCATTTATCTGCGAAATTATAATTTTGTTGTTACAACTGTTATGTTGTTGTGTAAGGAGAGAACAAAATGCAATAAATATTACAAACTTTTATTTATATATTATAAACTACATATATTTCGAAGCAACCCAACATCTCGAAAATGTTTTATTTTGATTATTTAATTAATAATTTTACAAATAAAAAAAATATCACATAAAATATGTTGTTATACATTTTTTCATTAAATTACGATTGAATAAAAAGCTTGAATTAATTTTATTTTATACGATAAATATGAACAATTTCAATTAACGAAGCGCACATTCTTCTCACCCCCCTCCCCATCCCACCTTTCTCCTCATCCATATCTTCACAAGACATGTATCTCTTGTTTGTTTTTCCTAATTTCTTTATATATATATATATATATATATATATATATAATATTCAAACAATTCTCCATATGTTAATTTAATTTTTCACAGAGCAATAAATTTTCCATTTGATCTAATAAATTTCCAAGTAGCGAAGTCGACAAATGAATAAAAATAATGCTGTTTAGGGATAATGAATTCCGTATTTTTTAAAAAACAGCATTGGCCTTAACATGCCCGCTAGATTACACTGCCATGGACGATTTACAACAGTCCTAAAACGAAGTTCTATTCCTGTCGGCCCGTCAAACTCACCCCTAAATACCTCACAAAGTCCAACCACACTTTTATTCATTTACGTATATATATATATATATATATATACTTTTTACATCCTTGACAGGCGCATATCAAGTCGGTTCTATTAATTAGATGTCCTTTGATCAGTAGAACGGGTCCTATCAACCTTTACCTTGATTTTCTTATATAATCGGTGGCACAACTTTTCAAGTAGTTTCAGGTATAGAAATTCCCCTGCCAGGCCCGGGACCACGAGAAATTGAGACATCCTGCCACCTACTCTGTGGCGCCTTAATAATAATAATAAAAATTAGTTAATAAATAAATTTGAATTTCATATATTTTGTAATGTTTTTGTATATTTACTTCTTTAAAATTTTTAACAAAATTAATCTTATTTATTTATTTTAAAAACAAAAATCTATTATATTTAAGTCGTCTGCGTAATCTAATACTTGAATTTTATTGTTTAATTCGATTGCATTTGATCTTTCTCCAATTTGTCTAATTACATATTCGAGTACTAAATTAAATAAAATTGGTGATAGTGCGTACCCATGTTTTAACCCATTTCGAATTTCGAAAGTTTCTGACAGTTGATCTTACTCTTCCTTTAATACCATCAAGACAAATTTGAATCATACGTATTAGATTTTTGGGAATTCTCATTAAGACCAAAATTTAAAAAAGTTTTTCCGGTATAATATAATATATAGTAATAATCTATCTTTATTTGAATATAGAACATATAATCAAATTCTTTTTTCATTATTATTATTCTCTTTTTCATTTTATGATTAACATTTATTAATTATTTCAAATAATCAATCTGATAATAATTATTCAAAATCACAAGACAGATATATATAAACAATTTCAACTAGTTAAATAAGATAATTTAATATATTAATAGAATTAATATTTAATTTTTTTCAAATATTAATTGTTCGTTGGTATTATTATGTTACTAACTTCATGGATTTTTTTGTTTATTGTATCAGTTTAAATGAATGTCAAAGAGAATTATTTTTAAAAATCAAATAAATAAAAATAATAGTAATAATAATATATTCCATCCGAAATGCCGAGAAAGTGCAATCAAATTGAATAATAATAATAATAATATTAATTATAGATTGTTTTCTAAAGCCATCTTGAATCATTGTAATGTTTTCATTTGGATATTTATTAAAACCTGTTAATAATTACTTTAAATAAGAAAAATATCAATTAAAATTGTTTTTCTTTCAATGCAAGACCAACACAGAAGGATTCTTCACCTCAAATACTTTCTAATACATGAATTTCATAAAAAACTATGTACAAAATTTTTAAGATCAGAAATACATAATTATATATATAATTACTGCTAGAATGGTAAGATTAAATAGATGATTAGAGTTAATAAAAACGATCCCCCGTAATTTTTTATTTAAAGGAAAATAACTTATACTACAATTGTAATTTATAAAAATATTTACTCGAAGCTTTTAGTTGATTATAGGTTTTATAAAATAAAGGTTTATAATTTTAATATTTATATTCTATTATAATCCCTCATTACATAAAACAAATTGGTTTATTAAGTTTAATTCTAATTTACTTAACTAAAATATTTTACCTAGAACCTATTAATATCATAAAATAATTCTTTATTCCTCAATCTTATGGCTACATTCATTCTAAATAAATCCGTTATTGAGTAAATTTTGAATATTAAATAATTATATTTTGTTGTGGAAAATAACTTTTTTGTTTAAATAAATTAATATCTTACTTTTATAATATATATATATCTATAAGTGGTTGGAGTATATTTCAAATTATTTATAATTTTTCCAATTAAAACGAGATACCTGGAAGTTGTTACTGTTTTATTTATAAAAGCAGGTTCAATCTTTATTCTAATGAGGCAAGAAATAAACCGATTATTATTATTATTATTCCATAATTATGGAATTAAAATTTGCCCAACTCATCATCAAATTTCTCTCATTAATTTGATTAGCTAAGAGGATTGTCATTGGAATTGAAGTAATTTACAACCAGATGAAGTTTTAAGCCTTCATTCATTCAAAAAAGAAGATAAATAATCGGTTCTTTTCAATTTCCTAATATTCAGTTGTGCTTGATTTGATTTTATCTTATAAATTTATTTCAATAAATAATATTTTAAAAAGAACAAAATTTGAATCCTATTCGAAATATTATAAATATAATTTGTGTAAAATGATTTTGTATTAAATTGAGTATTTCTTATTGGTAATTGGATCAATGATCAAACGGATTGGTCTGAAAAGTGGAATTTGTTCGTGTTTTTTTTTTCTTTTTTTTTTTATTTCATCGAGAGAAGAGGATTCATTCCTTGTGATATCCGTTTGTTGGATTCATTCATCAGTTCCGGCCATTCTTATTCGAAACACATTCTATTAGACGAACGCCGCCAACTATTTTCCATCACACCCTTGGAAACCATTGGATGGATCTCGATCTGAATTTCGAGGGGTTCAGAAGTCAATACACCACATGAACCTGAGCTTAGCTAGAAAGTGATAGGGTCATTGCCGTAGGGGATTTAATGCTACAATGGCTCTCCTCAATGGTCATTATTGTTCCACCCACTCATCCAACTTCCATTGAAAAAGGGAAAAAAACCCACACGAGTAGCTAAATATATATCGTTACCCCGCCTCGTCAGCCAGATGCATTGCACATCAAAGAACGGGAAAAAAGTAAACATCCCCTTTTTTCACCTTCAACAATTCATTGTTTAATTTATTAGCATAAAATGGAAACGAAATAAATTATTTAGAGGAATATCCATTCATGATGAAATATCTATATCTATATCTATATATAATATATATATATATATTAATTAATAAAAAAGAAAATATCCTCGGACGTTTGTACATTCTACGTAAGGGCCTATCAAGTCGGTTATAGTGTCCTATCACTAGAACGGGTCCTATCAACCTATACTTTGATTTTCTTGATCAGATGCACTACTTTTTATCAAATAGCTTCACAATGTTGATCCCTAGCTAGAGAAATTCCCTTGCCATGCCCGGGACTTGAACCCGGAATGAATTTATTTGTAGAATAATGGATTTAAATATAAACCTGGTACTTTTGTATATTCTACGCAAGGACAGCGCCTACCAAGTGAGTTATATATTAATTTGGTGTTCTATGATCAGTAGAACGGATCCTATCAACCTATACCTTGATTTTCGTCCCACGCAAGGATCTAACATCTAATTAACATTTTAAGAAATTAAGAATATATATATATATATATATATATAATAATTTCATTCAATTTAAAAAAGAAATGATAACCAGGTATTTTTATCTATCCATTCTTATAAATTATTGTAAAAATGTGTATTAAAATAATATCTAAAATCTTTTACTTTTTATCAAGTAACTTTCCAAATTTGAACTCGGAGGGTAGGTTGACTCCGTCCTATAAACCAAGCTATAGAAATTCACTTTCATTTTCATTATATGTATGACTTAAAGAAACATAATGCATTTATTCACAAGAATACGAATATACATATAAAAAAATGTATATTATTTAATATCCAAATACTGAATGGAAATAATAATAATTTTCAAAAAATCCTCTCTTGCCAGGCACGGGGCTTGAACCCGTAATGAATTTATTTATAAAATATATAATGGATTTAAATATAAACTTCTAACTATAGTACGTCCCACGCAAGGATAAGCCCAATTATGTCGGTTATATTAATGAGATGTTCTATCATTTGTAGAACGGGTCCTATCACAACCTTTACTTTGATTTTCTTGATCGGAGGTGCTACTTTTTATCAAGTAGCTTTCCAATTTAGATCCCGGAGGGCGGGTTGACGCCGTCCTATAGACCAAGCTATTGAAATTCCCTTGCCAGGCCCGAGAATTGAACTCGGGACCAGAAGAAAGTGAGACAACCTTCCTCCAAATCCTTAATAATAATAATAATAATACCGCCTTAATAATAATAATATTCCAAGTCATCATTTTAATTTTATCGAAATATCATTTATTCAGAAGAAAACGAATATACATATAAAAAAAATGTATATTATTTAATATTCAAATATATTGAAACGAAATAATAATAATATTCAAAAAATCCTCTCTTGCCAGGCACACGGGGCTTGAACCCGTAATAAATTTATTCGCCAATTAAGTCGGATATATTAATGAGATGTTCTATGATCAGTAGAACGGGTCCTATCAACCTTTAACTTGATTTACTTGATTGGAGGCGCTAGTTTTTATCAAGTAACTTTCCAATTTTGATCCCGGTGGGCGGGTTGACACCGTCCTATAGACCAAGTTATAGAAATGCTCTTGCTAAGCCCGAGAATTGAACTCGGGACCAGAAGAAAGTGAGACAACCTCCCTCCAAATCCTTAATAATAATAATAATACCGCTTTAATAATAATATTAATAAAAATTAGTTAATATATAAATTTAAATTTTAGATATTTTGTGATGTTTTTGTGTATTTATTTCCTTAAAATTTTTAATAAAACTAATCTCATTTATTTATTTTGAAAACAAAAATTTATATATTGAAAGAGATCTGACTAGTCGGAGGTTATACATATTTAGTGCTGGGGTTAGGGTAGGAGGCACGGCAGATGGACTATTTGTTGGAGACACCCCCAGGGTTTATTGAACCGGTTCCAACAAACAGACGTTAAGGTATCAGGTAAATTAGTGCTGGGAGTACATCCTACGAAGTGTCTTATATATATATTACTCTCAAGTAGAATCTTTAAAAACTTTTTACTACTAATTATTGAAAAAAATGATATTTCGATAAAATTAAAATGATGACTTGGAATTTGATATGGGAAGAATGTATCTTGAGATTATAATAATTATTTGATTCACCTAGCCATCGAATTAGAAAAAAAATATTCTTTTTGAATTTTTTTTAAAATGTTTTAAGAATTTTACGGGTAGGGTTGGGAATATTAATAAATTCGATGAGGCAGTTATAATAAATAATCATACTTCCTACTTTTATTTTGAAGGGTGGAAATCTATATTCAGCAGGGTAGTACCGGACTTGTGTACATTCCTCCTAAAAAAACCCACCTCAGACCCATATATAGTAATAATCTATCTCTATTTGTACATATAAAATATATACATACAATATTATTGTATTAAAACAAAATTATTATATTAATTATTTATTATAACAATTTGTGTTTTTAATTCTCTTACAAAATTTGGAAATTTTACTAATATTGTTTATTATTTAGGCTTCAATATTGTATATAAGTGAAAATTACCATATATAAAAAAATATATATATTTGAAAAAATTAATAATAGGTATGTCAATTAATTTAGTTTGTTATTTTAAATAAATAATCATTTAAATATATATTTCTTTAATAGTTTCAGATCTATCCTCAATTTTCTAAATAAAAAAATTTGATTTTTTTAAACAAAAATAAAATTAAAATGATGACTTGGAATTTGATATAATAAAAAACAAAATATCCTCGGACGTTTGTACATTCTACGTAAGGGCCTATCAAGTCGGTTATAGTGTCCTATCACTAGAACGGGTCCTATCAACCTATACCTTGATTTTCTTGATCAGATGCACTACTTTTTGTCAAATAGCTTCACATTGTTGATCCCCGTCCAATTGACCCTAGCTAGAGAAATTCCCTTGCCATGCTCGGGACTTGAACCCGGAATGAATTTATTTGTAGAATAATGGATTTAAATATAAACCTCGCACTTTTATATATCCTACGCAAGGACAGCGCCTACCAAGTGAGTTAGATATTAATTGGGTGTCCTATGATCAGTCGAACGGGTCTTATCAACCTATACCTTGATTTTCTAGATCGGAGGCGCTTCTTTTTATCAAGTAGCTTTCTAATTTTGATCCCGGAGGGCGGGTTGACACCGTCCTATAGACCAAGCTATTGAAATTCCCTTGCCAGGCCCGAGAATTGAACTCGGGACCAGAAGAAAGAGAGACAACCTCCCCCCAAATCCTTAATAATAATAATAATAATAATACCGCCTTAATAATAATAATATTATTATAAAAATTAATTTATAATTTTTAATCCTCATTTTCAATGTATATGAATCACTTAAAGAAACATAATCCATTTATTCAGAAGAAAACGAATATACATATAAAAAAATGTATATTATTTAATATTCGAATATATTGAAACGAAATAATAATAATATTCAAAAAATCCTCTCTTGCCAGGCACGGGGCTTGAACCCGTAATAAATTTATTTATAGAATATAATGGACTTAAATATAAACCTCTTACTTTTGTACGTCCCACGCAAGGTTAACGCCAATTAAGTCGGTTATATTAATGAGATGTTCTATCATCTGTAGAACGGGTCCTATCACACAACCTTTACCTTGATTTTCTTGATCAGAGGCGCTACTTTTTATCAAGTAGCTTTTTAATTTTGATCCCAAAGGGCGGGTTGACTCCGTCCTATAGACCAAGCTGTAGAAATGCTCTTGCTAGGCCCGAGAATTGAACTCGGGACCAGAAGAAAGTGAGACAACCTCCCTCCTACTCAGTTGCGCAATAATAATAATAATAATAATAATAATAATAATAATAAATATTAATTAATATATAAATTTAAATATTAGATATTTTGTGATGTTTTTGTGTATTTATTTCCTTAAAATTTTTAATAAAATTAATCTCATTTATTTATTTTGAAAACAAAAATTAAAATATTGAAAGAGATCTGACTAGTCGGAGGTTATACATATTTAGTGCTGGGGTTAGGGTAGGAGGCACGGCAGATGGACTATTTGTTGGAGACACCCCCAGGGTTTATTGAACCGGTTCCAACAAACAGACGTTAAGGTATCAGGTAAATTAGTGCTGGGAGTACACCCTACGAAGTGTCATATATATAATTACTCTCAAGTAGAATCTTTAAAAACTTTTTTTGTCACTTTGAACGTTTCTATTTGTTGTGCCTAATACTTAATTTGTCCTGACATTACTAGCCTGTAGAAATACCTAATTTGGCTAAAATAAATGATAAATGATAAATTATATAAATTAGTCGTATATCGTTTATTATATTAGTTTCAATTTTGCAATTAACTAAAAATTAGTGTAAAATTTATTTCAAAATCATGATTTAAAACTATTAAAGAAATATCATAATAATGATTATTAAATAATTTTTGTTTTTGTTTTCTGATAACAAAATCTCTTAAAGAATTAACAGGTAAACATAATTATTTTGATTAATCTTTTATTATTTTAGCATCAATATTTTATATAGGTGAAAATTTTTACTTATTTTTGACTTATGTCAACTCTATTTAATAAAATTTTGAATTTTTTTTTAAAAACAAAAATAAAATCCCAAATTCTTGAAAACTAATAGATTTAAACGAAGAGAGTTTGAAATTATATAAGATTATTTATTAATTTTTATATTTCTTGTCCATAGAGACAAGTACTGACAGGCTCTCTAAACGGATCATGGCATTACTTTTCTTATGGTCCCTGTCACCACATCCCCCACCACCCACTTAGCAATTGGTCGATGAGAATCTGACGGTAACGGAATCGTTCGGCAGCCATTAGTAACGCACACCTGCACTTTTCTTATATTTAACTCCCAATTTCACTTTTAAAGATTAATCAATTTAAAAATTGGACTAAATATTTATAGTTGAATAGTTTGTGAATATCTCGAAAGGATTATTTGAAAATTGCACTGCTAATTATTAGATAAAATCGAAAAGTAAGTATTAACTTGAATCTTAGTGTCGATATTTTCAATTTATTCAAATATAAAGTTTCTCTATTAGATATGTATATTATTACAAATATTATTTTACATATGTATTATATTAATTTCAATTCCTACACTCGATTTATTATTTATTATTATAAATACTATTATTTACTTTTGACTGTATATGATTATAATTTTCAAAACTTAATATATTTTAATCAATTAGGATATCATGTATTTTCATTTAAATATCTAATATTTATTCTATTTTTTAATTTTTTTCCTTTTTTTCAGATAAATCATGGATAAAGAGAATCCTAAGAGTTTTATCTACATAATCCAATTAATTTTTCTATTAATCTATCAATTCAGTGGTATAAGTTATGTATTTTTAATAATTTTTTTCTCATTAATCTGATATATCTTAAATTATATTTTTTTCGATAATATATTTAATAATTATTCTTATTATATTTTTTTCAGATTTAATATGGATGCAAAGATCCAAAAGGTTGCATCCCTTTAATATGAATGTCCCTTTCAAACGATCCAAATAATGGTAAGTTTATTTGATTTGAATTTATTATTATTAATTATTTTATTTTATTATTTCTTTTCAACTTTTTATAATTTTATGTTTTCTATTTTTTAATTTTTTTTTTTATTTTGTATTTTTTAATCTTAAATGTTATGATTATTCAAGAAAATATTTTTTTAAAGAGCTACTAATATATTTTATTCTTCTAAATATATTTATTCATTGCAATTTCTATTGGAGATGAATGTTACTTGTTAATTGGTCATTTATTTTTCTTATGTGTTCTTTTACTAGAACTCATCGAATAAATATTAAATCATTTTTTTAGCAATTATATTTTATTTTATAAATACTAAGAATTATATATAAATATATATAAAGAGAAAGAGAGAGAGAGAGAGTGATTCTCTATGATTCTTCTTTCATTTGATAATTGAACAAAAACCTTTGCATAGATTTAGAATAAGAAATTATAATTTTTCTTTTTTTTTAAATTAATCTAACTAAATTATATTAAACCAAAATTTAACCTTTGAAAAAGGTTTTTTAAAAATAATCTTATTTTTGAGAGAAATTTTTTAATTATTCAAAATATATTAATAAATGTCTCATTTTAAAAATGAATCAACGCTTTATAATTATTTTTAATAATTGTTTTTATTAATCTGATAGATCTTTGATTATATCTTTTTCGATAATATATTTAATAATTATTCTTATTATATTTTTTCAGTTTTACTATGAATGTAAGGATCCAAGCGGATGCATCTCTTTATTTAACGATCCAATTAATGGTAAGTTTATTTGATTTGAATTTATTATTATTTTATTAAATTTGATTAATTTTTTAAGTGTCCCTTGTAAGTAGATAAACAATTGTATCCTAATGCATCATTAGTCGACTATTTTTTTAAATATTTTTATTAAAATGAATCTAACTTATTTATATTAAATCAAAATTTACTTTAAAAAAAAAAATTAAAAAAAATAATCTAATTTTTGAGAGAAATTTTTTAATTTTTGCGAATATTACAAACTGGGACTCAAAAATTAATCAACATTTTTATTTAAAATTTATTCATAATAAAATTCTGTTATTAGATGCTAAAAGGTATAAATAACTTTACTTAGTTATTTTATTTGTTATTTTTATCTCTAAATTATTAATTATTTTTTTTTATTTTATAGTATATATATATATATACAGACACATATATATATATATATATATTTATTTACTTTTCCTAATATATTTATTTAATTTTATAAGATTTATACACATCTTGTATGTTCACTTTCGCTGAGCCGAATGAATTGATTTGTTGACACATCATTTCATATCAATCTAATTAATTAGTGCTTTCGAACAAACCATGCTAAATGCGGAGAATCTTTAGTCAATTATTATTATTATTATTATTATTATTATTATTATAGAATATAAAATTTTTATATCAATTTTATATTGTTTGTTTCAAAAAACGTATTTCTCTATTTATTTAATCCAAGATAAGTTTTATTTATGATAAACTTTTTAAATATTTTAAGAATTTAAATCGAGATTGCAAATGGGAACGCCCGTATTCAATCAGTAAAGGGGGCTTCTCTATTCAAAATAATTGACCAAGAGAATGAAAAAAGAATGTAATATAAGTTTTATTTATGATAAACTTTTTAAATTTGTTATTTTTTATATTATCTATTTTAAAAGATTTTATTTGTAGGTTGTAATTTACTTACTCATATAAATATATAAATGATTTTAACATATTCTATTCATTTATTTAATACAATGAATTATAACCTACAAATATTATATTTCAAAATATATAATATCAAAAATAAGAAATTTAAAAATATTATCTTAAATAAAACTTATCTTACTTAAAATATTATATATATTAAAATATTTTCGTTTTATTTAAATACTAATAGAAAAGAACTATCCTGGATAGAATTTATTAGGTAGTCTTATGCTATTACTACTAATAATCATGTTATTATTTGAAAAATTAAATTTTTCAAAGATCAAGATTGAAAGATCTCAGATAATTTTTTAATAATAATTTTATCCACATCCATGTAGCTACTCCAATGCCTGAATTCAATTAGAATTGAAAAATTTGTTTTAACTATTTCGTAAGGTTCTAATTACAAATTTGAATTCTGGTTTGAAATGAATAATTAATATAAGAAGATAAAAATAAAAATAATTGTTTTTTATATTAGCATCCAACAAATAAATATTGCCTTCAATTAGGATATCATATATTTTCATTTAAATATCTAATATATATTCTATAAGATTTTAATTTTTCTCCTTTTTTTTAGATAAATCATGGATGAAGAGAATCCTAAGAGTTTTATCTACATAATCCAATTAATCTTTCTATTAATCTATCAATTCAGTGGTATAAGTTATGTATTTTTAATAATTTTTTTCTCATTAATCTGATACATCTTAAATTATATTTTTTTCGGTAATATATTTAATAATTATACTTATTATATTTTTTTCAGATTTAATATGGATGCAAAGATCCAAAAGGTTGCATCCCTTTAATATGAATGTCCCTTTCAAACGATCCAAATAATGGTAAGTTTATTTGATTTGAATTTATTATTATTAATTATTTTATTTTATTATTTCTTTTCAACTTTTTATAATTTTATGTTTTCTATTTTTTAATTTTTTTTTTATTTTGGATTTTTTAATCTTCAATGTTATGATTATTCAAGAAAATATTTTTTTAAAGAGCTACTAATATATTTTATTCTTCTAAATATATTTATTCATTGCAATTTCTATTGGAGATGCATTGATTCTAGCTAGCTTTTCCCAAATTTTAATTGTTAATTGGTCATTTATTTTTCTCATGTGTTCTTTTACTTGGATTCATCGATTAAATATTAAATCATTTTTTAGCAATTATTTTATTTTATTAATTATTCTAAGAATTTCCTAGATATATATATATATATATATATATATATATATAGAGAGAGAGAGAGAGATTATTTGTGACTCTCACTTCATTTGATAATTGAACAAAAAACTGTACAAAGATTTAGAATATTAAATCATTATACAATTTGTTTTTTTTAATAAAAAATTTTACACAATAATTCTAAACATAATTTGATATTCCTATTTTGAATTCGAATTAATAAGAAATGCACTTTAATGTTTACCGATTCATTTAAAAATAATTATGAAATGTAATGATAAGTACTTATGAAATACATTTATACACCATCGCGTTGAGATTATACAAGAAAATTTGATGAATTTTTAAGTGTCCTTCGTAGGTTGATAACAAATCGTATCCTAATTCATAAATAGCCAGCCATTTTTCTTAATATTTTTATTAAAATTAATTATTAAATTAATTAAGAATTCCCTAATTTTATATATTTATATATATATATATATCTTTTCCCAAATGTTAATTGGTAATTGATAATTTACTTTTTTATGTGTTCATTTACTTGAACTCATTGAATAAATGATAAATCATTTCATAGCAATTATTTTATTTTGTAAATTATTCTAAGAATTTATATATATATATATATATATATCTAGAGAGAGAGAGAGAGTGTGAGAGTAATTCTCTATAGTTCTCATTTCATTTGATAATTGAATAAACAACTTTGCATAGATTTAGAATAATAAATTTTTATACAGTTTTTTCTTTTAAAAAATTAATCTAACTTAATTATATTAAACCAAAATTTAACCTTTGAAAAAGGTTTTTTAAAAAATAATGTAATTTTTGAGTGAAATTTTTTAATTATTTCAAAATATTGTTTAATTGAGACTAAATGTCTCATTTTAAAAATGAATTAACGTTTTATAATTATTTTTAATAATTGTTTTTATTAATCTGATAGATCTTAGATTATATCTTTTTCGATAATATATTTAATAATTATTCATATTATATTTTTGAATGGAAAGAGCCAAGCGGTTGCATCTCTTTATTAATTGGGACGCTTAATTAATCAACATATAAATGTCTGATTCTAAAAATAAATTAACGCTTTATATATATAATTATTTTTAATAATTTTTATTAATAGGATATATCTTAAATCAAATTTTTTTTTATAATACTCGTATATATAATAATTATTCTTATTATAATATATTTTTTCAGATTTATGTTGTATGGAAAGATCCAAATGGTTGCATCTCTTTAAAATGAGAATACCTCCTTCAAACTATCCAATTATAATTTAGTTTAGTTTAGTTTAGTTTATTTTATTTGATTATTTGTTTTCAATTTTTTATAATTTTAAGTTCTTTTTTCCTAATTTATTTATATATATATATATATATATATAATATTAATAATTATTATTTAAATCCAGATAAATTTCACATAAGCTAGCAATATTAATTCATAATATTTATGAAGAAAATGTGAGTGTAGAGGATGGGTCAATAGTGTAGGAGGATTTTCATAAAGCAAGTAGTTATTCGTTATTTTTTTGTTTGGGGTCTTAAGTCCTCTTCTGTCTACCTATTTAGTATAGAATTACTCAATAAGCTTAGTGTGGATTGAATGGTGCTTAAGGTGGTTGGATGTTGTTCTGTGTTTGTGTGACCAGGGACATTTAAACCCATCTGCTGGACACGAATGCCCACCCTTTTAAAGGTAAGGCCCCGAAGCCATCTCCCTTCAGCTATTAAATCATCATGGAGATGAACCCTGAAACGCTAATTGAATAATCATTGATAGGCTACATATCAAGTCCTTTTAGCTAAATTATACATGTCAATGGCTCCATCTATGCCATGGACTAATTGCATTTTTATGATCCAAATATAATAAGAAATACAAAGAAGGGAATGCATTTAAATAAATTAAAAACAAAAATAATCAAGAATAATGAATTCATTATCAATTAGTAATTTATATGTTAGAAATAGGAAGAAAATTGAAATTTATTTATTAAAATGAAATCAATGAATTTATTAATAGAATAATGAATTTATATATAAATATAATAAAAAAAAACCTCTCATTTTTGTATATTTTACGCAAGGATAACGCCTATTAAGTTGGTTCTATTAATTAGGTGTCCTATGAATAGTAGAACCTTTAACTTGATTTTCTTGATCGGCTGTGCTACTTTTTAGATAGCTGCCCAATTGTTTCCCCGGAGGCTGGATTCACTCCATCCCATATACCTCGACTAGAAAAATTCCCTTGCCAGGCCCAGGATTTAAACCCGAGACCTCAAGAATGTACTACGCAAGGACAGGCGCATATCAAGTCGGTTCTATGATCAGTAGAACGAGTCATATCATCCTTTACCTGTATTTTCTTAATCGGTGGCGCTACTTTTTAAGTAGTTTCCGAATTTTTTCCCCGGAGGCTGGGTTGACTCCATCCCATATACCCCAGCTAGAGAAATTCCCTTGCCAGGCCCAGGACTTAAACCCAGGACCTCAGGAATGTCAGCAAAAGTTGTTGCCTCTCACCCTGTGACTCCTTCCAGTATATATATATATATATATATATATTAAAATGAATGTACAAAAGAACAGGGATATATAAGTTTGGGGGTGGGGGGATTGATGAATTCAATTTTTATAATTACATTATAATATTATTGTGTATTAGAATAATTATTATATTAAATATTTATTATAACAATTTGAGTTTTTAATTCTCATAATAAATTTGGAAATTTTACTTTAATATAATAAAATAATAATAATTTTCATGGGATTTTTTTTTTTTATTATTATTCGATCTCGAAATTGAATCGAGAAACATCATCGTGTAATTTCTCTTAAGTAATCTAAGATTTATTTTTCCTTTCGTAAAAATATTTTCAACATGTAAAAGGCTCTTTATTTCCCTGGGAACAAGACGAAGGGTTTACCTTTAACAGGCTTCCATCTCCTCTTCCCATCACCACCTCCCAGCCCAGCCGCCTAACACAACCACCCCTGCCTTACGTTCTAACCCGGACGCACACATACAAATCCTTAAAGAGCTCAAGACCATCGTTTTCAACGGAATGAGCCGTGACGAAAACCGAAAAAGGCTGAAACCAATGCATTTAACCCTCCCAATCGGCGCGGGGGAGAGAAAATTAAAGTCCTTCTAAATTATTCAAGAAGGGTCGGTGCGAGGATTGCTTTAAATGCAAGTCATTGGAACGGGAATAATACAACCAATTAAGTAAAAAAAAAAAAAAATTAATAGTGCATTTGGGAGAGGAATAATTTGTATCCACAGGAAAAAAGTAATCTCTTGAAAGGTGCATTTATTCAGAGAGGGATACGAATATACATATAAAAAAATGTATATTATTTAATATACGAATATAGTGAAACAAAATATTAATAATATTAAAAAGGCCCGGGACTTGAACCCGGAATTAATTTATTTATAAAATAATGAATTTAAATATAAATCTCGTACTTTTGTATATCCTACGCAAGGGCAGCGCCTACCAAGTGAGTTATATATTAATTTGGTGTTTTATGATCAGTAGAACGGGTCATTTCAACCTATACCTTGATTTTCTAGATCGGAGGTGCTTCTTTTTATCAAGTAGCTTCCCAATTTTGATCCCGGAGGGCGGGTTGACACGTCCTATAGACCAAGCTATTGAAATTCACATGCCATGAATCCAGAACTACGAGAAATTGAGACAACCTGCCTCCTATATAATATATATTGAAACGAAATAATAATAATATTCAAAAAATCCTCCCTTGCCAGGCACGGGGCTTGAACCCGTAATAAATTTATTCGCCAATTAAGTCGGATATATAAATGAGATGTTCTATGATCAGTAGAACGGGTCCTATTAACCTTTAACTAGATTTACTTGATCGGACGCGCTACTTTTTATGAAGTAGCTTTCCAATTTTGATCCCGGTGGGCGGGTTGACTCCGTCCTATAGACGAAGTTATAGAAATGCTCTTGCTAAGCCCGAGAATTGAACTCGGGACCAGAAGAAAGTGAGACAACCTCCCTCCAAATCCTTAATAATAATAATAATACCGCCTTAATAATAATATTAATAAAAATTAGTTAATATATAAATTTAAATTTTAAATATTTTGTAATGATTTTGTGTATTTATTTCCTTAAAATTTTTAATAAAATTAATCTTATTTATTTATTTTGAAAACAAAAATTAAAATATTGAAAGAGATCTGACTAGTCGGAGGTTATACATATTTAGTGCTGGGGTTGGGGTAGGAGGTTGGATAGTGCACGGCAGATGGACTATTTGTTGGCGAGAAGGCAGGGAAGGCAAGGAAGGAAAGATCGTCTATCTGTTGGAGACACCCCCAGGTTTAGTGAACCGGTTCCAACAAACAGACGTCAGGTATCATGTACGGGTCATCAATTTATTGCTAGGACTATTTTGAAGGAAGGAAATCTATTGTTGTGAAGTTATTCAGCAGGGTAGTGCCGAAATTGTACAAAACTCCTAAAATCCCTACCACAACTCAACTCACTCACTCATATTATCTTATTCAACTATTATGTATTAATTTAACATAATTAGTAATTTTTATATTAAATTTTTTTAACGATTGATCATATATAGTAAAATTACCTGGATTAATAATTTAATACTTATATATATATATATATACTATCATTTAATATTTATTTTATATTTTTTAAAATTATAACATTTTTGTATGGAATTTCTATAAGATATACAAAAATATTCGTTAATATATTAATAAAGGAGGATATACTGTTACAGCCTATTGTCTAGTAGCGAATAAGGCCGAAGGCGTGGCTAGTATATAGGATAAATTTACTATATATTGGAAATATCCGATACATGTCTCAATTGAGGAAACTAAAAGCTCAATTCCGTTTTTATACTATTCATGTTATTTTTGTTTGCTTTCGTTGTTTTTTGTAATTCTTTCTTGGAATCAGAAGATGCAGGAAATTATAAATAATGTATATAGTCTGAGTCCCCAATGATAAAGATTAGTAAATTGGGACTAAAAATAAATAAATTTATATATATAAAAGTATTAATTACATCAAAACTAACAAAAACTTTATAGATTTAAGTAGTATTAATAATTATTTTTAATTGGTAGTATCTAAGAATATATATGCATTTCAAAAATCCAATGTGTTTGAATATAATATATTAATATATATATATTATATATATTAACTGAAGAATTAAATGAAATTTAAGAAGTTTACTTTATGATAATCTCTTAAATTTGTTATATCTTATATTTTATATTTTAAAACTTTTTATTTGTAGGTTTGAATTCATTTATTAAACCAGAGATTCCCAATCTTTTCTGGTTTGCGGCTTCCTAAATAATCGGATTTTCCGAGGCTCCCTTTAATACATCCGATTTTTATATAAATATTTTACTTTCTTGAAAAATTGGAAAACTTTTCTTCCATCCATCGGAAATGTTTCAGAGCATCGCAAAAACATCTGACCTTTTTTTGTTTTGTTTGGTTTTTTAGAACTAACCATATTGAAAAAATTTGAAAAATAATCGAAAATGTTCAAAAGTTTGCCCACAAAATCATCATCTTACCTTTTTATTTTTATAATCAAAAATTTATAGTATTAGGAAATTTAATTTAATATTCGCATCTCCCTAATGACGGCATCGCAGCTCCCCAGAGAGCCGCGGCTCACACTTTGGAAATCGCTCTGTATTAAACTAAATAAATAGAAGGTTTAAAAGATATATTCGATAATTTAATCAAAACAAAAATTTATATGTTTTTTAGACAAACTAGCTGCTCAGAGCGCCTTCGGCGCTCTTCACACCTAGACGGGGGCTCCGCCCCCTGTACCCCCGAGTTGTACATAGTATTTGGTGGTTGAAAGTATTAAAAGGTTTTCATCCATTTTGTTTCAATCAGTATATTACATAAAACATTCATTTCTTTTTGTGTTCTTATTTAAAAAATATATTTTAATTTAATCACTATATTAATTATATATATTATTATTGTATATGTTATATCTACCTACCTATGTGGCTCAAAGATACTCTAAAGTTCTTAGCCGCAACAACCACATTTCTCCAAGTGTCCCTATCCTGAGCCCTTATTCCATCTCTCTTACGTCCCTTCCTACGCGTCATTGGTTTTCCAAGCGGACGTTTTCCAATCGGTCTTCCCACCAATATCTTTTTCCTCTCCCATTCTTGCCACGTGCCCTGCCTATCGCAGCTTTTTCCCTTTTATAACCCTAACTATTTCTGAAGATGCAGAGAGGCCATGCAATTTCTTGTTATACAGTCTCCCTCATACCCGGTGACCTCATCTTTCTTTGGCCAATAAATGCAGGGAAGAATCCTATTCTCAAATACTCTGAATCTACTCTCATCTCCAAGGGTCATAGACCATGCCTCCCACCCATATAATGCAACAGGCAAAATAATCTTTTTATATATTCCCTTTGATAATAATTTTGAAGAGATAAGCCTCTTTATTGCAGATAACAGGCGTTTCCCGATTGCAACCCCGATTTAAATTCTTCTCAAATATTATTATCCTTCGTGATTACATTCAATTTTTCTACATATTCAAATTCTACATTTTGTATCTTAAGATTTTGTATGTTAATACTCTTCCTCTTTGTTACTAAATATTTTTTCTTATCACTATTAATTTCAAACCTCCATTAAATTTTCCTCGCTATCTGTAATTGCAATTGCCGAATCTCCTATTATATTTAAGTCGTCTGAGTAACCTAATATTTTACAATTGATTTCCGCATCTTATTCTTTCTTTACTACCTTCAAGAGAAATTTGAAGATTGAAAATTTGAAAAAGTTTATCCGGATCTATTGAGTTATGCGTATGTTTTACTAAAGTCTACAAATAATTAGTGAACAGAAATATTGAATTCGCGGTTTTGTTCCTAATATCTGTCATAATGAAAATATTTTAATTAATGTTGGTCGATTTGGCCTGAACCCGCAATGATATCGTCTAATATTTCCTCCGCCTATAGTTTATAAGTATTGTATATGTTATAATAGTGAAATAGAGTATAATATTTCTTGATCATTACATTTTGGTATTTTATTTTCATTGCTAGATTATTATTGAATATTTTTAATTATAATGAAACTTGAGAAAATGCAAAAATAGAGACTTGAGACAATTTATAAAAATTAACGGTATAAAACTATAGATAAATGACCAATATATACATTCATTAATAGTATTAATTTAAATTAATTGATTTATTTGTTTTTTTTATTATTAAGTTCATTTATTAATTTTTTTTAGATCATAGTTATTTTCCTTAAAAGAAACTTAAATTCTGTGGTGCTAGGGGATTTGAAAATTATTCGTCGCAATATGAAGATTTCGCTTACAGTTTCTGTCATGTCCGACCTCCATCCAACAGTTATTTTCTGTTAAGTTTTTTGCTTCTCTTAATCATGTGATCTATATATTTAATTTTTTTTGATTCATTATAATAAAATTTAAAAAAAAATAAAAATTTTTACTTTGTTAATTTATATAAATTTCAATATAAACTGATTGTGAGTGATACGCTTAGCCAATACTCTGAATATTTTGTGTACAAAAATATTGAATGTTCTTAGCGAGATTTGATATAATGTTGTACGATTTGTCCTAAATCTGAATTAGAAGAAAATTATAAATTGCCTCCTCTTCCAGCCCAATTCATTTACCCACCCATGTTGCATATGGAATCTAAATTTCTAAAAACTCCGTTTTTTTAATTTAAAATAGAAGTAGAGAAAGAGTTTTAAATTATATTCGAATAGTCTATATATTCTATATATCAGTATTTTTTTTCTGAATTTAATAGCAAGTTGATTTTAAAAATTTTCCATTCTTAATGCATATGATTGATTACATGTGTTAAAATTTAAAAAAATTCAAATATTCTAATTTTTATATTTATATATACAATTTAATATTATTTTTTATTAATATCATATCAAAAAAAGAGAATTTATTAAAAATTAAAAATAAAAAAAGAAGCCTATTAATAAAAAATTGAATGGTGATTTAAATATTTTATGAGATTTATTAAATGAGACCTTTTAGAATAAATTATTTAATTGAAATGATATTTAAATATAAGAATTTAAAAAAATATTATATTCTTTGTTTGGCAATTGTTATTTAATTATGTGCAACATGATTCGACTTGCACAGAGCATCGTTATTTTTTATTAATATCACATAATAAAAATGAATCTTTTAAACATAATAAATAAAAAAGACATTTTAATAAATTTAAAAAATATACCCAATTTAAAAATGTCAAAAATTTAAAACAACTTTATATCATCATATTTTAATTTTATATATAATATATATATATATATTTAGTAATTAATAATAGAGTAATTAAATTAAAATAAAAAACAAAGATAATATAATTCAGTCATTTTAATTCAGGTTAAATAATATTTTTTTTTATTATTCAATGATAAAATTTATATATTATTATATATATATTATAGAAAAGAAGAAATATTCAATTAAATAAAAAATAATTTAAGATAAAAATATGATCTAATAAATATTTTAATTAAATTGAGAACTTTTAGAATAAATTATTTAATTGAATTGATATTTGTATATTAGAATTTAAAATAAAAAGGGAAATATTATAATAATTCTTCGATTGGGAATCTCTATGATAATTCATTGTTTGAAATGATTCCGCTAGGCCGACAGTGAGCCGCGAGCTGCTCTTGAATGAACAACACGGAGAATTATATAAACTTTAAAAAATTAATTTCTGCGGTTATTGATAAGTTATTAATAAAATTTATAGCCTATGTTACTCTAGAGGTATATAAGAATATTGTGATGTAATTTCAAAGAAATCGGTTCAGCCAATTCTGAGTCTATAAAATAGTAATTTTCCGGACAGACAGACAGACAGACAGACAGACAGACAGACAGACAGACAGACAGACAGACAGACAGACGTGAAAAATTCTAAAGTCACTTTTGGATTCTAGAGGTCATGAAACGCGAAGATATGCAAAAATTTTTAAATTCTGAGCAATGTGCAGACAAAAACCTTTTTTTATATATATAGATGATATTACGAGATGTTTTAAATTTATGTCTTTTTTATATTGAGTATTTTTTTTTTTAAATTAAAATTTGTTTTAAATCAAAATTATTGTATTCTATTATATTTTTTTATTAATAGGCTTCTTTTTTTATTTTTAATTTTTAATAAATTCTCTTTTTTGATATGATATTAATAAAAAATAATATTCAATTGTATTTAAATTTAAAAATTAGAATATTTGAATTTTTTTAAATTTTAACACATGTAATCAATCATATGGATAACGAATGGAACATTTTGAAAATCAAGTTGGTATTAAATTCAGAAAAAAATACTGATATATAGAACATAATAGACCATTCGAATATAATTTAAAACTATTTATCTCCTTTTATTTTAAATTTAAAAAAAAACGGATTGTTAAGAAATTAAGATGCCTGGATAGGCAAATGGGCTGGAAGAGGAGGTAATTTATAATTTTCTTACAATTCAGATTGAAATTAATGGTGATAAGAAAAAATATTTAGTAACAAAATCTATATACAAAATGTAGAATTTGAATATGTAGAAAAATTGAATGTAATCACGAAGGATAATAATATTTGAAAAGAATATATATATTTAAATCGAAGTTGTAATCGGGAAACGCCTGTTATCATGCAGTAAAGAGGCTTATCTCATCAAAATTATTATCAAAAGGAATCAAAATTAAAATATATAAACCAATTATTTTGCCTGTTGTATTATATGGGTGGGACGCAAGGTCTATGACCCTGGGAGATGAGAGTAGATCCAGAGTATTCTTTCCAGCATTTATTGGCCAAAGAAAGATGAGGTCACCGGGGAATGGCGGAGACTGCACATCGAGGAATTGCATGACCTCTATGCATCTTCAGAAATAGTTAGGGTTATAAAAGCGAAAAAGCTGCGATAGGCAGGGGACGCGGCTAGAATGGGAGAGGAAAAAGATTTTGGATTGGAAAACGTCCGCTTTGAAGACCAAGGACGTGTAGGAAGGGACGTAAGAGAGATGGGACAAGGGCTCAGGATAGGGACACTTGGAGAAATGTGGTTGCTGCGGCCTAGAACTTTCGAGTTCCTTAGAGTCACAGAGATAGATAGATATAACATATACAATAATAATATATATAATTAATTTAGTGATTAAATTAAAATGTATTTTAAATAAAAGAACACAAAAAGAAATGAATGTTTTATGTAATATACTGATTGAAACAAAATGGATGAAAACCTTTTACTCGGGGGGGTACAGGGGGCGGAGCCCCCGTCTAGGTGCGGAGAGCGCCGAAGGCGCTCGGGGCAGCTAAAATATATATGTAAATAAATAATAATTTCATTCAATTTGAAAAAGAAATGATAAGCAGGTATTTATCTATCCATTCTTATAAATTATTGAAAAATGATTATAAAAATAATATCTATAATCTTTTACTTTTTATCAAGTAACTTTCCAAATTTGATCCCGGAGGGTAGGTTGACTCCGTCCTATAAACCAAACTATAGAAATTCCCTCTCATTTTCATTATATGTATGACTTAAAGAAACATAATGCATTTATTCACAAGAATACGAATATACATATAAAAAAATGTATATTATTTAATATTCGAATATATTGAAACGAAATTGTAGGATCTAGAGGTTTTGTTAATAAAAGATATATTGTATTTTAAATATAAGAATATTTATTATATATGATAATATATACAGATGAACATAGAGGTTAGTGAGTATTCTGCTTGCGGTGTTAAACGCTCAGCATTGAGATATAAAGTATGGTTTGACCTTGAATTGTAGATCAGCTGTTCAAAGCTAGTAGAGTGCTTTGAAGTAATGACACCAGGGGGGTTTCTTCATATTAATATATGAGACCAATTTTAAAAATACAACAAATAATAAATAATAATAATATTCAAAAAACCTCCCTTGCCAGGCACGGGGCTTGAACCCGTAATGAATTTATTTAGAGAATAATGGATTTAAATATAAACCTCTACCTTTTGTACGTCCCACGCAAGGATGACGCCAATTAAGTCGGTTATATTAATGAGATGTTCTATCATCTGTAGAACGGGTCCTATCATAACCTTTACTTTGATTTTCTTGATCGGAGGTGCTACTTTTTATCAAGTAGGTTTCCAAGTTCCCGTTGGGCGGGTTGAATCCGTCCTATAGACGAAGTTATTGAAATGCTCTTGCTAGGCACGAGAATTGAACTCGGGACCAGAAGAAAGTGAGACAACCTCCCTCCTACTCAGTTGCGCAATAATAATAATAATAATATTAATAAATATTAGTCAATATATAATTTAAATATTAGATATTTTGTGATGTTTTTGTGTATTTAATTTCTTAAAAGTTTTAATAAAATTAATCTTATTTATTTATTTTGAAAACAAAAATTTGTATCTATATCTATTTGAATAATGGAAATAAATATAAACATCTAACTTTTTTACATCCCATGCAAGGATAACCTCAATTAAGTCGGTTATATTAATGAGATGTTCTATCATCTGTAGAATGGGTCCTATCAACATTTATTTTGATTTTCTTGATCGGATGCGCTACTTTTTATGAAGTAGCTTTCCAATTTTGATCCCGGTGGGAGGGTTGACACCGTCCGTAATGAATTTATTTATAAAATATATAATGGATTTAAATATAAACTTCTAACTTTTGTACGTCCCACGCAAGGATAACGCCAATTAAATCGGTTATATTAATGAGATGTTCTATCATCTGTAGAACGGGTCCTATCACATAACCTTTACTTTGATTTTCTTGATCGGAGGCGCTACTTTTTATCAAGTGGCTTTCCAATTGATCCCAAAGGGCGGGTTGTCTCCGTCCAAGCTTTAGAAATTCCCTTGCTATGCCCGAGAATTTAACCCGGGACCAGAAGAATGTGAGACAACCTCACTCCTCCTCCTTATTAATAATAATATTAATAAAAATAAGTTAATATATAAATTTAAATATTAGATATTTTGTGGTTTTTGTGTATTTATTTCCTTAAAATTTTTAATAAAATTAATCTTATTTTTTTATTTTAAAAACAAAAATTAAAATATTGAAAGAGATCTGACTAGTCGGAGGTTATACATATTTAAATATATATATATATATATAAATTGAATCTGAAATATATAAATAATAATTTCATTAAATTTAAAAGAAAAATGTTAACCAGGTATTTATATATCCATTCGTATAAATTATTGTAAAAATGTGTATTAAAATAATATATCCTCTTTAATCCTCATTTTTAATGTATATGGAATACTTAAAGAAACATAATGCATTTATTCAGAAGAATACGGATATACATATAAAAAAATGAATATTATTTAATATCCAAAATTGTGAAAGGAGAAATAATAATAATATTCAAAAATTCCTCTCTTGCCAGGCACGGGGCTTGAACCCGTAATTATTTATTTATAGAATAATGGAAATAAATATAAACTTCTAACTTTTGTACGTCCCATGCAAGGATAACCCCAATTAAGTCGGTTATATTAATGAGATGTTCTATCATCTGTAGAACGGGTCCTATCAACATTTATTTTGATTTTCTTTATCGGATGCGCTACTTTTTATGAAGTAGCTTTCCAATTTTGATCCCAAAGGGCGGGTTGTCTCCGTCCATGCTTTATAAATTCCCTTACTATGCCCGAGAATTGAACCCGGGACCAGAAGAATGTGAGACAACCTCACTCCTCCTCCTTATTAATAATAATATTATTAAAAATTAGTTAATATATAAATATAAATATTAGATATTTTGTGATGTTTTTGTTATATATTATTATTTAATATTCGAATATATTGAAACGAAATAATAATAATATTCAAAAAACCTCCCTTGCCAGGCACGGGGCTTGAACCCGTAATAAATTTATTTATAGAATAATGGATTTAAATATAAACTTCTAACTTTTGTACGTCCCATGCAAGGATAACGCCAATTAAGTCGGTTATATTAATGAGATGTTCTATGATCAGTAGAACGGGTCCTATCAACCTTTAACTAGATTTACGATTTATGAAGTAGCTTTCCAATTTTGATCCTGGTGGGCGGGTTGTCTCCGTCCTATAGACCAAGTTATAGAAATGCTCTTGCTAAGCCCGAGAATTGAACTCGGGACCAGAAGAAAGTGAGACAACCTACCTCCTACTCCTTAATAATAATAATAATATTAATAAAATTAGTTAATATATAAATTTAAATTTTAGATATTTTGTGGTATTTTGTGATGTGTTTGTATATTTATTTCCTTAAAAGTTTTAATAAAATTAATCTCATTTATTTATTTTGAAAACAAAAATTGATATATTGAAAGAGAATGACTAGTCGGAGGTTATACATATTTAGTGCTGGGGTTAGGGTAGGAGGTTGGAGAGTGGACGGTAGACCGACATCTTTGATGGCGAGAAGGCAGGGAAGGCAAGGAAGGAGAGATGGATTATTTGTTGGAGACACCCCCAGGGTTTATTAAACCGGTTCCAACAAACAGAAGTTAAGGTATCACGTCGTGGTCAACAAAGTGCACGGCAGGCCGATATCGTCGATTACGATTCAGGATAGGATGGAAGGAGAGATGGACTATTTGTTGGAGACACCCCCAGGGTTTAGTGAACCGGTTCCAACAAACAGACGTTAAGGTATCACATCGTAGTCCAAAAAGTGCACGGCAGGCCGTTATCGTTGATGGCGTGAAGGCAGTAAAGGCAGGGGATCAGAGATCGTCTGTTTGTTGGAGACAGGGTTTATTGAACCGGTTCCAACAAACAAACATTAAGGTATCATGTCGGGATCATCAATTTATTTCTAGGACAATTTTGAAGGAAGGAAATATGTGGAGTTATTTTGCAGGGTAGTGCGGGAATTGTACATACCTCCTAAAACCCCCACCTCAATCCAACCCAAACTAAATTTATTTTGAAAACAATAATTAAAAATCTGATATAAATACATAATAATCTCATTAAATTTAAAAAAAAATGTTAACCAAGTATTTATCTATCCAAACTTATAAATTATTCTAAAAATGTGTATTAAAATATTATATCCTCTTTGATCCTCATTTTTAATGTATATGTATCACTTAAAGAAACATAATGATTTTATTCAGTAGAATATTATAATGTATATTATTTAATATCCAAAATGCTGAAAGGAAATAATAATAAAATTCAAAAAATCCTCTCTTGCCATTCACGGGGCTTGAACCCGTAATTAATTTATTTATAGAATAATTGGTTTAAATATAAACTTCTAACTTTTGTACGTCCCATGCCAGGATATCGCCAATTAAGTCGTTTATATTAATGAGATGTTCTATGATCAGAAGAACGGGTCCTATCAACCTTTAACATGATTTACTTGATCGGAGGCGCTACTTTTTATCAAGTAGGTTACCAATTTCCCGATGGGTGGGTTGACTCCGTCCTATAGACGAAGTTGTAGAAATGCTCTTGCTAGGCCCGAGAATTGAACCCGGGACCAGAAGAATGTGAGACAACCTACCTCCTACTCCTTAATAACAATAATAATTATACCGCTTCAATAATGATAATAATAATATTAATAAAAATTAGTTAATAGCAGATCTCGTCTATTTGTTCGAGACACCCTCAACGTTTATTGACCGGTTCCAACAAACAGACGTTAAGGTTTCATGTCGGTGTCATCAATTTATTGCTGGGACTATTTTGAGGGAAGGAAATTTAATTTTAATTTAATTTAACACTATTTGTAATTTTTATAATTAAATTTTATTACCGAATGATTATATATTTATTAATGGATTAACATTTAAAAACTAAAAACAAATGCATTAATAATTTATTATATATATATATATATATTAACACTTTTTCTAATATAAGTTTTATTTATGATAATGTTTTTAAATTTCTTTATTTTTATATTATATATTTTAAAACATAATATTTGTAGGGGTTGTAATTCATTTTATTAAATAAATAAATAGAATCTTAAAATAATTTATATATTTATATGAGTAAGTAAATTACAACCTGTGAATAAAATCTTTTAAAATATTTAATATAAAAAATAACAAATTTAAAAAGTTTATCATAAATAAAACTTATTTTGGATTAAATAAATAGAGAAATACGTTTTTTTAAACAAACTATATAAAATTGATATAAAAATTTTATATTCTATAATAATAATAATAATAATAATTAAATAAAATTATTCAAAATTTTTTTTTTTATATTATTAAAACTTGCCGAAAATTTTCAATTACTTTGATTTTCTTGATCGGAGGCGCTACTTTTTATCAAGTAGCTTTCCAATTTTGATCCCAAAGGGCGGGTTTTCTCCGTCCTATAGACCAAGCTTTAGAATTTCCTTGTTATGCCCGAGAATTGAACCCGGGACAAGAAGAATGTGAGACAACCTACCTCCTACTCCTTAAAAATAGTAATAATAATACCGTCTTAATGATAATAATAATATTAATAAAAATTAGTTAAAACTTGCCGAAAATTTTCGATTTTTTTAATTTAAACGGAAGATAATTGTGAATGATAAATTCCATTCAAGTTCATTTTTCATTGTAATTAAATCGATTCAAAATATTAGAATGTTCTATTTATTTATTTAGTTTAGTTAATCATTTCCCCAAACCAAAAATGAATGCTCTTATAATATATAATACCAGCTGCTCAGAGCCCCTTTGGCGCTCTTCACAACTTCCCCCCCTCTACCCCCGAGTGGTACATAGTATTTGGTTGAAAGTAGTCAAAGGTTTTCATCCATTTTGTTTCAATCAGTATATTTCATGAAACATTCATTTCTTTTCGTGTTCTTATTTATAATATATTTTAATTTTATCAGTAAATTAATTATATATATTATTATTATTGTATATTTGTGTTATATCTATCTATCTATGTGGCCCACAGATACTCGAAAGTTCTTGGCCGCAACAACCACTTTCTCCAAGTGTCCCTATCCTGAGCCCTTGTCCCATCTCTCTTACGTCCCTTCCTACGCGTCCTTGTTTTTCCAAGCGGACGTTTTTCAATAGGTTTCCCAACCAATATCTTTCTCTTCTCCCATTCTAGCCACGTGTCCTGCCTATCGCAGCTTTTTCCCTTTTATAACCCTAACTATTTCTGAAGATGCAGAGAGGTCATTCAATTTCTCGTTATGCAGTCTCCGCCATTCCCCGGTGACCTCATCTTTCTTTGGCCCATAAATGCGGGGAAGAATCCTATTCTCAAACACTCTGAATCTACTCTCATCTCCCAGGGTCATAGACCATGCCTCCCACCCATATAATGCAACAGGCAAAATAATTTTTTTATATATTCCCTTTGATAATAATTTTGAAGAGATAAGCCTCTTTATTGCAAGATAACAGGCGTTTCCCGATTGCAACCCCGATTTAAATTCTTCTCAAATATTATTATCCTTCGTGATTACATTCAATTTTTCTACATATTTAAATTCTACATTTTGTATCTTAAGATTTTGTATGTTAATACTCTTCCTCTTTGTTACTAAATATTTTTTCTTATCACTATTAATTTCTCAAACCTCCATTAATTTTTCCTCGCTATCTGTAATTGCAATTGCCGAATCTCCTATTATATTTAAGTCGTCTGGGTAACCTAATATTTTACAATTGATTTCCGTATCTTACTCTTTCTTTACTACCTTCAAGACAAATATGAAGATCAAAATTTGAAAAAGTTTATCTAGATGTATTGAGCCATGCGTATGTTTTACTAAACTCTACAAATAATTAATGAACAGAAATATTGAATTCGCGGTGTTTTTTTTCTAATATCTGTGTCAAAATGAAAATATCTGATCTAATGTTGATCGATTTGGCCAGAACTCCCAATGATATCTCCTAATATTTCCTCCGCCTATGGTTCGTAAGTATTGTATATGTTATAATAGTGAAATAGAGTATAATATTTCCCGATCATTTCATTTTGATATTTTATTTTCATTGCTAGATTATTATTGAATATTTTTAATTAAAATGAAATTTAAGAAAATGCAAAGTTAGAGACTTGAGACAATTTATAAAAATTAACGGTATAAAACTATAGATAAAACTATAGATAAATTAACAATATATACATTCATTAATAGTATTAATTTAAATTAATTGATTTATTTGTTTTTTTATTATTAAGTTCATTTATTAATTTTTTTTAGATCATAGTTAATTTCCTCCCTTAAAAGAAACTTATCTAATCATGTGATCTATCTATTTAGTTTTTTTTGATTCATTATAATAAAATTTAAACAAATAAAAATTTTCACTTAGTTAATTTATATAAATTTCAATTTAAATTGATTGTGAGTCTACGCTTTGCCAAGACTCTGAATACTTTGTGTACAGAAATATTGAATGTTCTTAGCGAGAGATTTGATATAATGTTGTCCGATTTTTGTCCTAAATCTGAATTAGAAGAAAATTATAAATTGCCTCCTCTTACAGCCCAATTCATTTATCCATCCACATGTTGTATAAGGCATCTTAATTTCTTAACACCACGTTTTATTAAATTTAAAATAGAGGGATTTTGATTTAAAACAATTTTTTAAAAAATACTCAATATATATAAGTCATAAATTATTATAAACTATAATAATTAATATATACGCATTGTGAAAATGATTCCGCTAGGGACAGTGGTCCACGCCAGGCTCTTGAATGAACAACATGGAGAATTATATAAACTTTAAAGAATTAATTTCTGCGGTTATTGATTAGATATTAATAAAATTTATAGCCAATGTTACTATAGAGGTATATAAGAATATTGTGATGTAATTTCTTAGAAATCGGTTCAGCCTATAAAATAGTTATTTTCCGGGCAGACAAACAGACATGAAAAATTCTAAAGTCACTTTTGGATTCTAGAGGTTATGAAACGCGAAGATATGCAAACATTTTTAAATTCTGAGCAATGTGCAGACAAAAACCTTTATATATATATATATATAGATTCTCATTAAGATCAACTTAATTTAAGTATAAATTTGTTTAAATGGATCTTTTTATTATCATTATATATATAAAATGCTTAATATAATACATTATATTATACACTACGAATAAAAAAATAATCGAATAGGTTATTAAATTATTATAATTATAAATATTAAATATAATTATGTCTGATGAACTGGAGAAAGAATGGATTTTGTTTTAAATTAGGAGTATTATAATCGCGCGCGCGATTATTCAATATTTAAGTTTTAGTTTTTATTATATTTTCCAAATTTTTTAATTGGTATCAAAGCAAAAACAATCCATTCATATTCAACACATTTAACAAAAATAATCAATTATTAATTATTTCCATTAATTTGAATTAATCTAAGAATTACACCTAGAATAATATTCATTTTAATGATAATATAATTATATATATATTTATAACATTAAAATATTTATATACATATATATTCTATAGATAGATCTAGTAAAATAATAATTAAAATTTTGTTTTATTTAATTTAAATTAGGTCAATAAAATTCGTTAGTCATTCTCAATAAATAATAACATAATATACAGAGGCGGATTATCCGTAAGGCAAACTAGGCACGTGCCTAGGGGCGTGTAGTTACAGGGGCGCGCGAGCTCAGAATTTTTAAAATTTATAGTATTATGATGGGCATTTATGGCCGATACAGGGGCGCCGATAAAGTGATTGCCTAGGCCGCTCTGGACCTTTAATCCGCCACTGATAATATACCAATATACATATATATATATATATATATATATATCAAATAGTTATAAAAATATAGATGTAATACTATAGAATTAAATTATAATTTGAATTGTTGATAAAATTATTGAAATTTTGAAATCATTTTAAGTAGAGTGATAAAACCCTATCAATAACGTACTATCATACTTAACATGGTCTTTAATATAAGATTTTTAATAAGAGAGAGATTTTGGACTCTTATTCCCTCCTCTAATATCTAATTAACATTTTAAGAAATTAAGAATATATATGACAAAAAAATAAATAATAATTTCATTAAATTTAAAAAAAAAAATGTTAACCAGGTATTTATCTATCCAAACTTATAAAATATTCTAAAAATGTGTATTAAAATAATATATCCTCTTTAATCCTTATTTTTATTGTATAAGGATCACTTAAAGAAACATAATGCATTGACCTTGAATTGTAGATCAGCTGTTCAAAGCTAGTAGAGTGCTTTGAAGTAATGACACCAGGGGGGTTTCTTCATATTAATATATGAGATTAATTTTAAAAATACAACAAATAATAAATAATAATAATATTCAAAAAACCTCCCTTGCCAGGCACGGGGCTTGAACCCGTAATGAATTTATTTAGAGAATAATGGATTTAAATATAAACCTCTACCTTTTGTACGTCCCACGCAAGGATGACCCCAATTAAGTCGGTTATATTAATGAGATGTTCTATCATCTGTAGAACGGGTCCTATCACGACCTTTACTTTGATTTTCTTGATCGGAGGTGCTACTTTTTATCAAGTAGCTTTCCAATTTAGATCCCGGAGGGCGGGTTGACGCCGTCCTATAGACGAAGTTATTGAAATGCTCTTGCCAGGCCCGAGAATTGAACTCGGGACCAGAAGAGAGAGAGACAACCTACCTCCTACTCCTTATTAATAATAATAATAATAAAAATTAGTTAATATATAAATTTAAATATTAGATATTTTGTGATGTTTTTGTGTATTTATTTCCTTAAAATTTTTAATAAAATTAATCTTATTTTTTTATTTTAAAAACAAAAATTAAAATATTGAAAGAGATCTGACTATTGGGAGGTTATACATATTTAAATATATATATATATATATATATATATATATATAAAATTGAATCCGAAATATATTTAAGAATTGTATCTGAAATAAATAAATAATAATTTCATTAAATTTAAAAAAAAAATGTTAACCAGGTATTTATCTATCCATTCGTATAAATTATTGTAAAAATGTGTATTAAAATAATATATCCTCTTTAATCGTCATTTTTAATGTATACGGATTACTTAAAGAAACATAATGCATTTATTCAGAAGAAAATGAATATATACATATAAAAAAATATATATTATTTAAAATCCAAAATACTGAAAGGAAATAATAATAATTTTGAATATTATTATATCCAAAAAATCCTCTCTCGTCAGGCACGGGGCTTGAACCCGTAATGAATCTATTTATAGAATAATGGATTTAAATATAAACCTCTAACTTTTGTACGTCCCACGCAAGGATAACGCCAATTAAGTCGGTTATATAAATGAGATGTTCTATCATCTGTAGAACGGGTCCTATCAACATTTATTTTGTTTTTCTTGATCGGAGGCGCTACTTTTTATCAAGTAGCTTTCCAATTTTGATCCCAACAATCTTATTTTTTTATTTTAAAAACAAAAATTAAAATATTGAAAGAGATCTGACTAGTCGGAGGTTAAATATATTTAAATATATATATATAAAAAATTGAATCCGAAATATATTTAAGAATTGAATCTGAAATAAATAAATAATAATTTCATTAAATTTAAAAAAAAAATGTTAACCAGGTATTTATCTATCCAAACTTATAAATTATTCTAAAAATGTGTATTAAAATAATATATCCTCTTTAATCCTTATTTTTAATGTATATGGATTACTTAAAGAAACAATGATTTTATTGAGTAGAATATTATAATGTATATTATTTAATATCCAAAATACTGAAAGGAAATAATAATAATATTCAAAAAATCCTCCCTTGCCAGGCACGTGGTTTGAACCCGTAATGAATTTATTTATAGATTAATGGAATTAAATATTAATCTCTAACTTTTGTACGTCCCACGCAGGGTAACGCCAATTAAGTCGGTTATATTAATAAAATGTTCTATCATCTGTAGTCGGGTCCTATCAACCTTTACTTTGATTTTCTTGATCGGAGGCGCTACTTTTTATCAATTAGCTTTCTAATTTTGATCCCAGTGGATGGGTTGACTCCGTCCTATAGACGAAGTTATAGAAATGCTCTTGCTTGGCACGAGAATTGAACTCGGGACCAGAAGAGAGTGAGACAACCTACCTCCTACTCCTTATTAATAATAATAATAATAATAATATTAATAAAAATTAGTTAACGTCAGGTATCATGTCCGGGTCATCGATTTATTGCTAGGAGTATTTTGATGGAAGGAAATTTATTGTTGTGAAGTTATTCAGCAGGGTAGTGCCCCGGAATTGTAAATACCTCCTAAAAGCCCCACCTCAATCCAACCCAAATCTAAATTTATTTTAAAAACAAAAATTTATATATTGGTAGAGATCTGACTAGTCGGAGGTTATACATATTTAAATATATATATATATATATATAAATTGAATCTGAAATATATAAATAATAATTTCATTAAATTTAAAAGAAAAATGTTAACCAGGTATTTATATATCCATTCGTATAAATTATTGTAAAAATGTATATTAAAATAATATATCCTCTTTAATCCTCATTTTTAATGTATATGGAATACTTAAAGAAACATAATGCATTTATTCAGAAGAATACGGATATACATATAAAAAAATGAATATTATTTAATATCCAAAATTGTGAAAGGAGAAATAATAATAATATTCAAAAATTCCTCTCTTGCCAGGCACGGGGCTTGAACCCGTAATTATTTATTTATAGAATAATGGAAATAAATATAAACTTCTAACTTTTGTACGTCCCATGCAAGGATAACCCCAATTAAGTCGGTTATATTAATGAGATGTTCTATCATCTGTAGAACGGGTCCTATCAACATTTATTTTGATTTTCTTTATCGGATGCGCTACTTATTATGAAGTAGCTTTCCAATTTTGATCCCAAAGGGCGGGTTGTCTCCGTCCATGCTTTATAAATTCCCTTGCTATGCCAGAGAATTGAACCCGGGACCAGAAGAATGTGAGACAATCTCACTCCTCCTCCTTATTAATAATAATATTATTAAAAATTAGTTTATATATAAATATAAATATTAGATATTTTGTGATGTTTTTGTTATAGGTTATAAGTTATAGGTTATAAGTTATAGAAATGCTCTTGCTTGGCCCGAGAATTGAACTCGGGACCAGAAGAAAGTGAGACAACCTCCCTCTAAATCCTTAATAATAATAATACCGCCTTAATAATAATAATATTATTATAAAAATTAATTTATAATTTTTAATCCTCATTTTCAATGTATATGAATCACTTAAAGAAACATAATCCATTTATTCAGAAGAAAACGAATATACATATAAAAAAAATGTATATTATTTAATATTCGAATATATTGAAACGAAATAATAATAATATTCAAAAAACCTCCCTTGCCAGGCACGGGGCTTGAACCCGTAATAAATTTATTTATAGAATAATGGATTTAAATATAAACTTCTAACTTTTGTACGTCCCATGCAAGGATAACGCCAATTAAGTCGGTTATATTAATGAGATGTTCTATGATCAGTAGAACGGGTCCTATCAACCTTTAACTAGATTTACGATTTATGAAGTAGCTTTCCAATTTTGATCCTGGTGGGCGGGTTGTCTCCGTCCTATAGACCAAGTTATAGAAATGCTCTTGCTAAGCCCGAGAATTGAACTCGGGACCAGAAGAAAGTGAGACAACCTCCCTCCAAATCCTTAATAATAATAATAATATTAATAAAATTAGTTAATATATAAATTTAAATTTTAGATATTTTGTGGTATTTTGTGATGTGTTTGTATATTTATTTCCTTAAAAGTTTTAATAAAATTAATCTCATTTATTTATTTTGAAAACAAAAATTGATATATTGAAAGAGAATGACTAGTCGGAGGTTATACATATTTAGTGCTGGGGTTAGGGTAGGAGGTTGGAGAGTGGACGGTAGGCCGACATCTTTGATGGCGAGAAGGCAGGGAAGGCAAGGAAGGAGAGATGGATTATTTGTTGGAGACACCCCCAGGGTTTATTAAACCGGTTCCAACAAACAGAAGTTAAGGTATCACGTCGTGGTCAACAAAGTGCACGGCAGGCCGATATCGTCGATTACGATTCAGGATAGGATGGAAGGAGAGATGGACTATTTGTTGGAGACACCCCCAGGGTTTAGTGAACCGGTTCCAACAAACAGACGTTAAGGTATCACATCGTAGTCCAAAAAGTGCACGGCAGGCCGAGATCGTTGATGGCGTGAAGGCAGTAAAGGCAGGGGATCAGAGATCGTCTGTTTGTTGGAGACACCCTCAGGGTTTATTGAACCGGTTCCAACAAACAAACATTAAGGTATCATGTCGGGATCATCAATTTATTTCTAGGACAATTTTGAAGGAAGGAAATATGTGGAGTTATTCAGCAGGGTAGTGCGGGAATTGTACATACCTCCTAAAACCCCCACCTCAATCCAACCCAAACTAAATTTATTTTGAAAACAATAATTAAAAATCTGATATAAATACATAATAATCTCATTAAATTTAAAAAAAAATGTTAACCAAGTATTTATCTATCCAAACTTATAAATTATTCTAAAAATGTGTATTAAAATATTATATCAAGTAGGTTACCAATTTCCCGATGGGACCAAGCTATTGAAATTCCCTTGCCAGGCCCGAGAATTGAACTCGGGACCAGAAGAAAGTGAGACAACCTCCCTCCAAATCCTTAATAATAATAATAATAATAATAATAATAATAATAATAATAATAATGCCGCCTTAATAATAATAATATTATTATAAAAATTAATTTATAATTTTTAATCCTCATTTTCAATGTATATGTATGACTTAAAGAAACATAATGCATTTATTCAGAAGAAAACGAATATACATATAAAAAAAATGTATATTATTTAATATTCGAATATATTGAAACGAAATAATAATAATATTCAAAAAACCTCCCTTGCCAGGCACGGGGCTTGAACCCGTAATAAATTTATTCGCCAATTAAGTCTGATATATTAATGAGATGTTCTATGATCAGTAGAACGGGTTCTATCAACCTTTAACGTGATTTACTTGATCAGAGGCGCTACTTTTTATCAAGTAGGTTACCAATTTCACGATGGGTGGGTTGACTCCGTCCTATAGACGAAGTTGTAGAAATGCTCTTGCTAGGCCCGAGAATTGAACCCGGGACTAGAAGAAAGTGAGACAACCTAACTCCTACTCCTTAATAATAATAATAATATTAATAAAAATTAGTTAATAGCAGATCCCGTCTATTTGTTCGAGACACCCTCAGCGTTTATTGACCGGTTCCAACAAACAGACGTTAAGGTTTCATGTCGGTGTCATCAATTTATTGCTGGGACTATTTTGAGGGAAGGAAATTTAATTTTAATTTAATTTAACACTATTTGTAATTTTTATAATTAAATTTTATTACCGAATGATTATATATTTATTAATGGATTAACATTTATATAAAAACTAAAAACAAATGCATTAATAATTTATTATATATATATATATATATTAACACTTTTTCTAATATAAGTTTTATTTATGATAATGTTTTTAAATTTCTTTATTTTTATTTTTATATTATATATTTTAAAACATAATATTTGTAGGGGTTGTAATTCATTTTATTAAATAAATAAATAGAATCTTAAAATAATTTATATATTTATATGGGTAAGTAAATTACAACCTGTGAATAAAATCTTTTAAAATATTTAATATAAAAAATAACAAATTTAAAAAGTTTATCATAAATAAAACTTATTTTGGATTAAATAAATAGAGAAATACGTTTTTTTAAACAAACTATATAAAATTGATATAAAAATTTTATATTCTATAATAATAATAATAATAATAATAATTAAATAAAATTATTCAAAATTTTTTTTTTTATATTATTAAAACTTGCCGGAAATTTTCAATTACTTTGATTTTCTTGATCGGAGGCGCTACTTTTTATCAAGTAGCTTTCCAATTTTGATCCCAAAGGGCGGGTTTTCTCCGTCCTATAGACCAAGCTTTAGAATTTCCTTGTTATGCCCGAGAATTGAACCCGGGACAAGAAGAATGTGAGACAACCTACCTCCTACTCCTTAAAAATAGTAATAATAATACCGTCTTAATGATAATAATAATATTAATAAAAACTAGTTATATATAATAGCAGATTTTTTGGAGACACCCTCAGGGTTTAGTGAACCGGTTCCAACAAACCAGACGTTAACGTATCATATCGGGGTCATTTTGATCAATTTCGAATACGGAGGGCGGGTTTACCTCGTCCTATAGACCAAGCTTTAGAAATTCCCTTGCTTGGCCCTAGAATTGAACTCGGGGCCCGAAGAATGTGAGACAACCTTCCTCCTACTCCTTAATAATAATAATAATTATACCGCTTTAATAATGATTGTTGGAGACACCCTCAGCGTTTATTGACCGGTTCCATCAAACAGACGTCAGGTATCATGTCCGGGCCATTAATTTATTGCTAGTACTATTTTAAAGGAAGGAAATCTATTGTTGTGAAGTTATTCAGCAGGGTAATGCCGAAATTGTACACAAACCTCCTAAAATCCCTACCTCAACCCAACCCACTCTTTAGTTTAAAATCAAAAATTAAAATATTCAAAGTCGGAGGTTAAAAATATTTCAATATATATATATATATATTATCTTCTTATTCAAATATTATGTATTAATTTAACATAATTAGTAATTTTTTATATTAAATTTTTTTAACGATTGATCATATATAGTAAAATTACCTGGATTTATAATTTAATACTTTTATTTATATACTATCATTTTTTATATTTATAAGATATACTAAGATATTCGTTAATATATTAATAAAGGAGGATATACTATTAGTGCCTATTGTCTAGTAGCGAATAAGGCCCAAGGCGTGGCTACTATTTAAGATAAATATACTATATATTGGATTACATGTCTCAACTGAGGCATCTAAAAGCTTTCTCTCTCATTTATCTTCTAATCTCATTTATAAATATTCAAATTTTTCAAAGTGACATTTTGAAAGCTGTTTCTGTGATTTTAACTATGGGATACGAATGGAAATGTGACTAAGGGCGGCAGTCATAGTATCATCTTAAGTAGGGTCTTATCACTAACACACTATTACTAACATGATCTTAAATATAATTATTTTATCAACAGAGATTTCACTCTTACCCTCTTCCTCTAATATCTAATTAAAATTTTGAGAAATTTTCATATAATTGCTAGTGTTATGGAATATTTTAATAGAACATTATTTTTTATACAATAAAACATATATATATGGTTATGTGGGGTAAGTTGAGCATATTCTTTCGATTTTTCAAGTAAAAATTTGATGATGACAGCAATAACTTATTTCTATCCTTGCAAAAACAGGAAAAATTGAAAAGGTTCATGGGTTATAGCACCCTGTTCCTGATTTCTTTATGAATATTTTATAAGATACAAAAATTTGTTATGTATATATATATATATAGTCCTCTAAAAATATAAATGACATTTAAATTAAATTAAATTAAAAAATAATTTCAAAAATTATTTTAGCAATTTAATGTATAGAATGTAAAAAATATTTCAAAGTCATAAATATAAATATTTTCATTAAAATCGGTATTAATTGGATTCTAGTAATTTTTAGAATAATTTAATTTAATTTAATTAATTAAATAATTAATTCTTAAATCAATATATACAAATATAATATTTATAATTTTATTTTAATTTAATATCCTATTCAATTATATTTATTTATACATAGTGTATTTATATAATTATATATATATATATATATATAATTTATTTATATTTTATATAATATAATAATAAAAATGTTCATCAAAAGTCATTTATACTTAAATTAAATTTCAATGAAGATAAATATTTAAAAGTTGCTATTTTTGATATTATATAATTTAAAAGAATTTATTTGTAGTTTATAATTCACTTATTGAAATAAATAAATAAAATAATTTCAATTTATTTAATTATTTAATTTATTTATTTTATTATTTAATTATTTAATTTATTACTCGCAATTTATATTAATAATTTAAAAAAAAATACTTTATTAATAATACATGGGCTATTCAAATATATAAAATTACAACTATTTTAAACTTTAAAAAAAAACGAAAAATGTCGTATCCAAGTTAAGAAATGTAGATGCTTCATGCAAGGTGGATGGTTAAATGAATTGGGCTGAAAGAGGAGACAATTCATGTTTTTTCTATTCTTATGAGAGAATCAATGCAAATCTCCACAAATCGGACTCAATTCGATCAAATCTGATCTCGCTAAGAACATTCAATATTTCTGTATTCAGATTGTATAAAATTATTCAGAGTTTTGACAAAGCGTATAACTCAGTTTAAATTGAAATGTATATAAATTAATCGCCAAATTTTACAATTGTAAAGTTCAAATTAAGAAAAAGTACTTATTTATTTTATATGTATGTAAAAAAAGGTAAAATGATTTTGCGATCAGGCTCTTCAACATTTTCGACTTTTTTTTTTCAATTTTTTCAATATGGTAAATAAGTAAATAACTTTCACACTTACCCTTTTCTTCGTGTGCCGGGAAATTCTTAAACCGTTAAAAGTGTGCCGCGGTAAAAAAATGGTTGAGATTGAGAATCACTCTTCTTTTTAATACCTAAAAAATCAAGATTGATGTTAACATTTTTTATTCATTTAGGCATGATTCAAGATAATTCTGATAATGCTATATTCATCTAAAAAGATCATTTAGATGTTTAATATTATTAATTATTATTATTATTATTTAAAAATTTTTAAAAACAAAAAAAATCTAAGAAAAGAGTATATATTTCAAGATGGGGGTACTGATAAATAATTTCTTTAATAATACTGAGGTAAATAAAAGAAATTACTGCCTAACGTTTAATAATAGTCCAGGTGGTAGTCAATCTACCCGTTCTAGAGGACCAGGATCTTCACGAACACATAAAAAGGAAAAATTAAGTCAAAACACCCAAGGAACATTCATATATGGACACACTGAACATCAATACTCTTATTAAAAAGCCGGAAATTTACATAATCTAATAATGAAACTTGATCGGCAGAAAATCCAGATAATTACTCTTCAAGATGATCAGACAAAACAAAGAAGAAATTACAAAGGTATAGCATGTGTGAATGAAGAGAAAGTGGGATCTTTGTGTGATCCCAGATGGTCCAAACGCAAATATAATAATTATAATTAATGATATTAAATATCCAATTGATCTTTTTAGATGATTATAGCATTATCAGAATTATCTTGAATCATGCCTAAATGGATAAAAAATGTTAACATCAAACAAAAAATTTTTTTTTCTTTAAATGATAAAATCTTTTTTTACATAAGTTATTTAATTAAATCAAAAAAATCAAATCAAATCAATCCGTCAGAGTTCATAGTAAAATTGATTTTATATAAGAAAATAAACCGAAAAAATATTTATAATATATGAAACTCGAGTGAATTTTAAAATGTATAATTTATCTGTAACTACTTTCAAATCTAATTCGTTCATTGCCAGCAAATGCATTTAAATTCACTTAACGTAGAGATTTGGGATTTCTGTGGGCTTTTGTGCAAAAAGTTACCATCCTCGTTTCCCATACATACATATGGCCACCTAAATAAAAGGGAAGGAATTTTCGCTTGAAACTTTTTCTATACACGACAAGGGGGAGTTTTTCTAGAAAAAAAAAATCGAGGAAGAAAATCTATTAGAGATATTTTTCCAAGTGTATGTACTTTTCGTATAATCGGCGAAGAGATGAAAACACAAGGGAGGGAAAAAAAAGAAACTCATAAAAAATTCGTCTTTTTTTTTTTGTGTTGTTGATGCCTGGATACAGTTGAAATTGAATATATTTTTTTTTTTTGAAAATAGAAATTAGTTTTGTTAGAAATTATATTTATTAGTGGTGGAATTTTAATGATGAATAAAACTTTAATGAAATCAGTTATGTAAATTGGAATTAAATTTAAAAAAAAAAATAATTTAAAATTCAAAGTTTTTTATTTTTTTTTTAAAAAGATGATCTTTTTTAATTAATCTCAAGATTCGTCAATGTTCTTATTAATGTAATTGTATAATTGTTTATAGATAAATACTATACATATATATATATTCATATTTAAGTACTTTTATGGTTTGCAGCTCCCTAAATAATCGGATTCCCTTAATACATCCAATTTTTATATAAATTTTTACTCTCTTTAAAAATTGGAAAACTTTTCTTCCCTCCATTGGAAATGTTTCAGGGCGTCGCAAAATCATCTTACTTTTTTTTTTAAGAACAATAGTTAAAAAAATTTAAAAATAATTGAAATGTTAACATTTTTTATTCATTTAAGCATGATTCAAGATAATTCTGATAATGCTATAATCATCTAAAAAGATCAATTGGATATTTAATATCATTAATTATAATTATTATATTTGCGTTTGGACCATCTGGGATCACACAAAGCTCCCACTTTCTCTTCATTCACACAAGCTATTCCTTTGTAATTTCTTCTTGAATGAAGAGCAAATATCTGGATTTTCTGCAGATCGAGTTCCATTATTAGATTATGTAAATTTCCGGCTTTTTAATAAGAGTATTGATGTTCAGTGTGTCCATATATGAATGTTCCTTGAGTGTTTTGACTTAATTTTTCCTTTTTATGCGTTCGTGAAGATCCTGGTCCTCTAGAACGGGTGGATTGACTACCACCTGGAGTATTTGTTCTTCTCATCACGATCCATTGTTGCGGGTGGTTGCTTATTTTGAAGTAATCCTGCTGGAGCAGGGTCAGTCACTTTTGACTTTCTAAAAAGATCAATTTGATATATAATATCATTAATTATTTATTTATATATTTTAAAAAAAACAAAAAAAAAAATCCAAGAAAAGAGAATATATTTCAAGATGTTGGTACTGACCAATAATTTCTTTAATTATACTGGGGTTAATAAAAGAAATTACTGCCAGAACGTTTAATATTGAATACCAAATTGATCTAAAAAATTCAATTTGATATTTAATATTTTTAATTATTATTAGTATTTATATATTTTCTTAGTTTCAAATATAAAACTCACTGAGTCTTTATAAAATTTAAATTTAATCAATTTTAATTTTTTAATTTTGGAAATGATTTCCTACTTATTATTTAAATATTAATAAATTCATTATTTTAATATTTTTAGAGTAGGATTTTACTTACCTTTATCTTTCTATAAGTTTCATAGTTTTATTTTTATAAAATTGACTGATTTTTTTTTTGTCTCCATTAGTTTAAAATTGTTTATTTAATATTAAATTAAATAACTAAATAAATTAATTTTGGTGTTTGCAACTTGAAAATCATTGATTATAATCCTTTGGTCTTCCAATAGTCAATAATGTTGTATGTTATTTTGATGAATGATGATTCGTTGTGTGATCCTTTATTAATTGATCCATATTTTCTTTCCTACACTTTTAACATCACTTATAAATATATATATATATATAATACACATTAATATATTAATAATGCCTTGAATATTTCACTTATAATACACAATGACATTCCACTTTTGAAATCACTTATAATTAATACACAAATAATTAGTAGTAGAATTTTTAATATTTTACTTATTACACATATATAAACACTACACTTTTAAAACCATAAATAATAAACAAATATACACATAAATAACATATAAATATTAATAAGTAATTTCATAAACATTTCACTTTTCACATCTATAAAATAAACAATAATAACTACTAAGAAGTTCTCCCAAACACTCGCAAGAGGGCCACGGGCGCCATTAAATAAATTGAGAGTATGAACCAAAATCTCGTGGTTTGAAAATCTTAAAGTAGTTAGGAGAAATATAGGAAATATATAATTAAATAAAACAAATAAAATTAATTTTAATAATTAATTATTTTTAAATATATAATTATTCAAGTTTTGAATAACTTTATTTCAATATTAAATATGAATCACAACAAAACATAACTTCTATATATATATAAATATATATTAATATATTTAATATTAAAATTAATACTATTTATTCTATTTAATTAACTCTTAATAAACTCTTTTTCTATTCAATATTTTTCTTAATATATATATTATATATATTTATATAAGATGGATGATAACATACATATATGCAGGGATGGACTGGAGCCGGCTCGGTCCAGCTCGCGCGAGCCGGTTGTTAAAATTTTTGAATCTTGGCGAGACTCTTGTTAAATTAACCAGAAACCAAAAAGAATATGAAAGCATGACTTTTATCGGCTAGTCATATAAATATGGATTCAATTTTAAGGGCTAAAAAAATAGCAAGCACAATTGCTATTAGCAGTTCAGAAGCTGAGAGAGGTTTTAGCCTTATGAATTTAATTGCATCAAAATTAAGAAGCAGCCTTACTGTGGAACATATATCCAATCTAATGACAATAAATTTATTGGGTAAACCAATAGCAAATTTCGATGCTATTCCTTTTGTTAAAACTTCGATGAACCAGAATCACAGGTTAGCAACTGAAACAAGGGTATGAAGAGGGCACAATAATGATGCTTCTGCAAATGAACAAGGCTATGGATTCTACATTAATTAATATATTAGGCATATACATAGTATAGTATGTTAAATTTGGAATTTATCAGTTTTTTGTGCAATAAATGTTTTATAATATATATTTAATACTTTACAAAAATAAATGAAGACAATGTACGCATTTACCGTTTTTTTTAATAATAACGAGCCGGTTGTTCAAAATTTGGAAGCCCACCCCTGCATATATGTATCCATCATATGACTTTCTCATTACTGTATTTTGTCTCTAAATAAAATTTTATTAAGAATTATATATAAGTAATATATATATATATAAATATAACTGTTTTCTTATACTAATTCATACTTAAATTTTATATTGTTGATATATATTGTAATGGTTTTTTGTAATGATGAGGGGTGTAGTGTAAGGGAGGGTGCTTATAACTAAGAGGTAGATAGGAGAGAGTAGGTAGGGATTGGAGGGGGAAGTGTGTAATGGCGATGCGCGGACTTAGGTGCGCACTGGCCCTCGTTTGTGTGATTGAAGAGGGGAAAAGAGGGGAGTAAGGGAGGTATGAAGATTCAATTAAAATAGAGGTTTTGGTCCATGTTGTAAGGTAGCAATCAGATAACTAAGATCCAACGTGGAATGCGAGATAGAGAAATCTGTAGGAATAACACAATTAAGATTCTCAAAAGAGAATAATAAAAATTAAGTTTATTGGTTTCCAATTTAAAAGAAAAAAACTGCAACTAGAATTTATTTAACTAGATTTAAATCTTTTATAATCTACAAGAAATAATTGAACTTATACAACATTAATATTAAGGAAATTAAGATAAAGTAATTAACATAAAGTAAGGAAAGAATAAAATAAATTATAGAATCTTATCCTTGGGTGTGTTGTATCCGTTCTTTCTTCAGCGTAGATTTGGTTCCAATTGAGTTCCAATTCGTTATAAAGACAAAGACATCCTTCTTTGGGGGCTTTTAGACAAGGTTCCTGGCTTTCTGGAGTTTCTTCCAATTTTTAAGAAAAATATTTAATTTTTTAATAATTATTTTCGTTGTGGGAACGTTCCAATATATAAAGGAATGATAACTGAACTTTAGAAGGTGAATTCAGCATTCGGAACGCAAAAATAGGAGAGGGAAAAATTTAACGTCCTCACTATTTCGTGGTTTAGATAAGAATGAAACTTTAACAAAGACAATCAACAAACTCCCAACACAGACACACGTCACGATTGTCCTCACTCCAACACAATTACAAGGTCTTTTTAAATATATTATAATTCATCAAATTAAAAAAAAACAATTATAATTTAATACAATTTATAATAATTTTTTTAATTGGTTGCATCTCTATAAAATATCTAATTACAAATTAATATTAAATTAAAATAATATATAAATTAATATTTAATAATTAATTAATTAATACCAATAAGATAGAGAAAGAGATAGAGACACAATAAAAACTATCCTAAACAAAAAGACAAAACGACCCACAAGTTGTACACAACAGGAAATATCATTTCAATATATATATATTTAGAAAATTTTTGAAAAACAGTATTTATTTTTAATTTTTTTATTCATTATTTTAGATTATATATTTATGAAATCTCAGATAAAAAAAAAGAAAATTTTATAATCTAGATACTAAATATTTAGAAAATTTAGAAAAAATTGCTGTAGAAATATATTTTCATCTAATGATATTATACTAACAAATATCTCTTAACTATATCTATGTATATATAAATCCTTCTCAATCACTGAATTGTCGAATGAATGAATATCAACATGAAATAATTAATATAAGTGAGTTTAAGAGATTCAATGAATATAATATAATATAGATATAAAAAAAACTTTATTATAAGTTTTGTTAATGATAATCAGGCAATAATTGGATTTTAATTAATGAAGTTATGTTTTGTTGTGTGATTCATATTAATACTACAATAAAAATGATTGAAAACCAGAAAAATTATATATTTAAAAATAATTAATTATGAAAAATAATTTTATTTGTTTTATTTAATTAAATATTTCCTATATTTCTCCAAACTACTTTAAGATTTTCAAACAATGAGTTTTTTTATTCGGCGCTCGAGACCCTCTAGCGGGCGCTTGGACGAACTACTAGAAGTTGTTAACCGGATGTTTATATATGTATTAAGTTGAATACTTAAATATTTTAAAATATTTTATTTGAAGATTGTGATTTAAATTCTAAAATAAATAAATAAAACCTTAAAATATTTTCAATTTATTTAATTAAAATTAAAAAAGAACTTTAACAGCATTTATTACATTCACATTGAAATATTCTTCTAATCCTGTCAAATTTTTAGTTTTTTTTCAGATATTCCTTTTATTTGATATTATTTTTAAACAGTTAATTATTCAAATTATTATTTATGTGGTTTCAAATGTAATTTGGTAAATATGAACAAATTTTATTATTTCTTTAAATTTTTTATATTAATCAAAATAAATAATGATTTATTGCAACGATTTATATATTCTTCACTTCTTCTAATCCTGTCAATTTTTAGTTTTTTTCAGATATTCGTTTGTTTTAGTTTATATTATTTCTAATCAATTAATTATAATTAATTATTCATTTTACTATTTTTTTGGTTGTTATCAAGGTTGGTTCATCAAATTATATTTTGTACTTTTTATTTACTAATCATTTATTTTATTTGAAAATCATTTTTTTTTTCTTTTTCAGAATCTCTTCAATAATTTTTTTATTAATTTATCTTTTTTTATCCTTTTTCTCTATAATTCCAAGATTATTTGGCGGTACCGTTACTTGCCCTAGAACATGTGACAAATGTTTTGATATTTACCAAAACAGCAATTTTTAGCTAAACATGAACGTCACAAGTGTAATGTACCTGATGATGACTAGGACAGTGGTGGCGAACCTATGGCACGAAAATTTTGCTGGCACGTAAACCGTAAACTGTTTTATACACGTTTCTAAAACTCCATTGATTTGATTTTTGAATTAATTTGTTACAGTTGCATTTAATATGGCCAGTTTAAAACAAAAATTATCAGAAACAAGTAGCACAGCGTTCCGAAATTGGTGGACCGATATGAATGGCATGATTGACAAAGGCAACAAAGCAGTATGTCTTTTATGTTTTGGCACAGTAGTATGCAGAACGTCATCAGTAAAACGCCATTTTGAAACAAAGCATAAAACACTCATTAAAAAACGCAAGAACGAACAGAAAGAATTGATTGCTCGACCAATTAAAAAAAGAAATACTCAGTCAAAATCTCTATTTAAATTTATCGACAGTCGTTCAAATAAAACTGCTGCTAGTTTTTTGGCCTCCAACATAATTGCCAAGTATGAAAAACCATTTAGTGATGGTGAATATTCAAAAGAAGCATGGTTAAAATGTGCACCAGTTCTGTTTGGGGATTTTGAAAACAATGAAAAAATAATTCAAAGAATAAAAGATATGCCTTTGGCTAGAAGCTCGGTGAAATAAGGAATTTTGGAAATGACTAAAAATATCTCACCAGCAAAAAATAGATATTAAATCTTCAGGATCTGACATAACTGGATCAGCTCGTTTAGCAATTATTCGTTACTGCGTTAAAAATAATATCAAAGAAGAAATGATAAGTTTAGCATCTTTACCAGCATTAACAAGAAGAGTAGATATTTGCAATGCAGTTATAAATGCACTCAATGAAAGGAAATATCTTTCCAAAATAGTTTCTGTAACAACTAATGGTGCTCGCAGTATGATAGGAGAGGTTATTAACTGATATTGTTTTTTTATAAGACAAATATTATATCACTTACTTATGTACAACAACGTCCCTTAGTTAAGTAGTGTAAAGGTTCTTCAGAGATTTGTTGAGTGTTTAGATGAAATTAGATTTTTTTTACATAATGAAAAGATCATTAAACAAACAAATCATCAATCAATTAATGGACATCGAATGGCTTGCCAATTTAATGATATTATTTTTATTCAATTAATTATTCAAATTATTAATTTTTTGGTTTCAAATGTAATTTGGTAAATATGAACAAATTTTATTATTATTATTTATTATTTCTTTAAATTTTTTATATTAATCAAAATAAATAATGTTATATTTTATAGTTTTTTTCAGATATTCTTTTTATTTGATATTGTTTTTATCAATTAATTATTCAATTTATTACTTTTATGGTTTCAATTGTAATTTGGTAAATATGAACAAATTTTATTATTTCTTTAACCTTTTCACATTAATCAAGACAAAAAATGTTTATTTGCAATCAATCAAATCTTTCTAATCGTATCAAATTTCTTTTTACTATTTTTTTACATTAATCAAGACAAAAAATTAAGCATTATTAAGAATTTGCAGAAATATCAAAATTAATTTATATCCAGACACTTAATTAGCACCGATCATTTGTAATTTGATAAATATGAACCTATTTTATTTTACCTTTAAATTTTTTATATTAATGAAAATAAATAATAATTTATTGCAAATTTATATATTCTTCTAATCATGTCAATTTTTAGTTTTTTTCAGATATTTTTTTGTTTTATTTTATATTATTTCTAATCTCAATAATTAATTATTCATTTTACTATATTTTGGTTGTTATCAAGGTTGGTTCATCAAATTATATTTTGTACTTTTTATTTACTAATTATTTATTTTATTTGAAAATCATTTTTTCTTTCTTTTTCAGATTGTCTTCAATAATTTTTTTTATTAATTTCTCTTTTTTTATCCTTTTTCTCTTTTTCTCTATAATTTCAAGATTATTTGGCGGTACCGTTACTTACCCTAGAACTTGTGACAAATGTTTTCATATTTACCAAAACAGAAATTTTTAGCTAAATATGAACGTCACAAGTGTAATGTACCTGATGATGATCTAGGACAGGGGTTGCGAGCCTATGGCACGAAAATTTTGCTGGCACGTAAACCGTAAACCGTAAACCGTTTTATACACTTTTCTAAAACTCCATTGATTTGATTTTTGAATTAATTTGTTACAGTTGCATTTAATATGGCCAGTGAAAAACAAAAATTATCAGAAACAAGTAGCACAGCCTTCCGAAATTGGTCGACCGATATGTATGGCATGATTGACAAAGGCAACAAAGCAGTATGTCTTTTATGTTCCGGGACAGTAGTATTCAGAACGTCATTATGAAAATTAGCACCGATCAATTGTAATTTGGTAAATATGAACCAATTTTATTATTTTTCTTTCAATTTTTTATATTAATCAAAATAAACAATAATGTATTGCAACCATTTATATATTCTTCTAATCATGTCAATTTTTATTTTTTTCAGATATTCTTTTGTTTTAGTTTATATTATTTCTAATCAATTAATTATAATTAATTATTCATTTTAATATTTTTTGGTTGTTGTCAAGGTTTGTTCATCAAATTATTTTTTTTTACTTTTTATTTAGTAACTAATTATTTATATTTTAATTGAAAATCATTTTTTATCTTTTTCAGAATCTCTTCAATAATTTTTTATTGGTTCATCAAATTATTTTTTGTACATTTTATTACTATCACGCCAGAGATAGTATTGCGGTCACGAAAATTTTCGATGTTGAATTTTGATGTTTTTATACGTTTTAAAGGTACCTGAATCATTTTCACTAAGGTTGAGTAAAATGTCTGTGTGTGTGTATGTATGTAAACAAGAGAGTCATTACCTACCACGTTTTGATTTTTTTTCTTCTAAAGTTAAAAAATAAAGATATATGTTTGATAGTTTTTCCCATGATTAAAAAACTTGTATAAAACTGCTATATATAGAATTTCAGCTTGATTGAATCGCCAGAATTAATTTTTTAACACAGCAAATCTCACGCGCCAACACGTGCAAATGTGCTAGACCATTTAAATTTTCTACATAATTTAAAAACTACTTAGAAATATCTAAAATTTCAATTTAAAATTGAATCTAACAATTGGTTAATTAATGAATTCAATACCAAATATATTTTTTTTAGAGAATAAATAGATACACATATTTTGTTAGCAATTGCCACACTAAATCTTGCTCAAAAAAAAGAAAATATTTTAATAATAAAAAAATGATTTGGGAATATTAGACACATTGGTCACTTGCATTTAATTCGATCTTAGAAAAGTAACATTCCAAAAGATATCCCCAAAGAATTTCAAAGAGAATTTGAAGTTTGACATTTTTTTTATTTTGATAATTCTCCTTCTAACAAAAAATTCTTTTGATTTATATTTAGATAAATTTTAAATATTTTAAAATTTAAATAATAATTGATAATAAATTACAAATTATTTCTCGGACAAAAAATCAAAATCATATTGTTGGAAAAAAATGTCAAAATTGTCCTCTTCAAGATCATTGCTATGAGAGATGCATTTCCTATTTATAGCAATTGGAATGTTTCCCTTTTTGCAAACATTTATATCTTTGTTCTTGTAGAGATGAAAGTCCTATGTGTAAACATATTCATAAAATTCATTTTGAGCGAATCAACCAATACAAAATTTAAATTAGAAACCAATTTTGAAGAAGAAAGTTATCAAAATTTTTCACCCCGAAAATATATAGTTACTATTCTTTTTAGAATGTAGATCTTCAAGTGATAAACTTATGCAAAATTTAAAATGTGATTATGTTCCAAATTTATTATTACCTTATATTCATTCTTGTTTCTGTTGCCGAAGGACTTTTGGATGGTCTAAACTTTAAAAAATTAGAAAACATGCAAAATTTAATTACTCCTGTTAATAAAAAATTGGACAAACCAAAAGATATTGATTCATTTATTAAAGCAGCTAAGTATAGAAGATAAAAATTCTTGAATTATCCAACCAAAGAAGAACAAATAGAAATCACATCTATCTGTAGTGCCCCTCTTTCTCCAAGTCGGATTCTTATTCATATTCGACAACTACAAAATCAATCACCACCTCTAATATTTGCCTTTCATTTTTGTTAGTTTTAATTGTAATTTGGAAAATATGAACAAATTTTATTATTTTTCTTTAAATTTTTTTATATGTTTTATTGCAACCATTTCTTCTAATTCTGTCAAATTTTTAATTTTTTTTTCAGAAATTATTTTTATTTTATATTATTTTTAATTAATTAATTATCCAATTGATTATTTTTATCGTTTCAATTTTAATTTGGTAAATATGAACAAATTTTATTATTTCTTTAACCTTTTCACATTAATCAAGACAAAAAATGTTTATTTGCAATCAATCAAATCTTTCTAGTCGCATCAAATTCTTATTTCTATTGTTTCGAATATAGGAGAAAAAATTATTTTTATATAAATAGTAGAAATTAGTCGTTTTGATTTAAAATCTTTAGATACAGATATCCGCCTTCCGGAAATTAAATTTTTCGAAAATACCTATAAAAATTTCCATATAGGATGCTTGGATAATTATATTTTAGAAAGTTTTTTTTGTGAGAAATTTGGAAAAAAATTCAGACACAACCTATTTAAACAATATTTAAATAATTCAAATCTTTTCGATTTTTTTAAATCCTTTTGATTTCCATAATACACTCAAAATTTTATTTCCGTGTAATAATTTAGGCAATAATTAAATATTAATTTATGAAGTTATGTTTTGTTGTGTGATTCATATTTAATACTACAATAAAAATGATTCAATACCTGAATCAGTGGCGTACCTAGGGGGGTGCTGTGGGTGCGGTCCGCACCGGGCGGCACTTATCTTGGGGCGGCATTTTTTATATTTAGTTATAGTTGTAAAAAGCAACGTATTCATTTCATATTTATTTTTTTTCTTTCTTGAATAATAAATGATTATTATTATTATTATAAGTTTACTATTTGATTTATATAAATTATTATTAACTATATGATTTCGAATATTATTCCTCGGTGTAAATAAATGCATTTTAGTGTAAATTTTGAATGCTAATTCCAAGAACAGGATAATAATTTTATTTTATTGTATTTATTAAAATTCGTTGAATTCGTAAACGCATCTTTACGATTTTGTTCAGCAATTTTTCCTAACTAAAATTTTTTGATATCAGTTTATAAATGTCATTTCTTTTGAAAACTTGATATGATTACTTTGAAGTGATATACCAATATTTTTTTAAATCATCGATTTTTCTTTTGAAAAGCAGGCCGGCGGTAAAAATATAAATATAAATTTTGAGAGCATTATACACGATTTTTCTAGTATGAAAACTAGAAGACTAAATATTATATGAATATGTTTACGAGTGCATACAAATATGTGTAAAAAAATTTAGTCTGTGTATTAATTAATATTGATTAAATAACTTAATAGTTTATTTATGTGCATTAATTTATAAATACCACTATTTGATTGACTTATAATAAAAAGGGCGGCAAAAGTTCTAGGTTCGCCACTGACCTGAATAGTTATATATTTAAAAACAATTAATTATTAAAATTAATTTTATTTGTTATATTTAATTAAATATTTCGTATATTTCTCCAAACTACTTTAGGATTTTCAAACCATGAGGTTTTTATTCGGCGCTCGAGACCCTCTAGCGGGCGCTTGGACGAACTACTAGTAGTTGTTAACCGGATGTTTATATTTGAAAAAGGTTGAATACTTAAATATTTTAATATATTTTATTTGCAGTGTGTGATTTATATTTTAAAATAAATAAATAAAACCTTAAAATATTTTCAATTTATTTAATTAAAATTAATAAAGAACTTTAATAGCATTTATTACATTCACATTGAAATATTCTTCTAATTCTGTCGAATTTTTTTTTTCAGATATTCCTTTTATTTGATATTATTTTTAATCAATTAATTATTGAAATTATTATTTTTTTGGTTTCAAATGTAATTTGGTAAATATGAACAAATTTTATTATTATTATTATTTATTATTTCTTTAAATTTTTTATATTAATCAAAATAAATAATGATTTATTCCACCCATTTATATATTCATCTTCACTTCTAATCCTGTCAATTTTTAGTTTTTTTCAGATAGTCTTTTTATTTGATATTGTTTTTATCAATTAATTATTCATTTTACTATTTTATTGGTTGTTGTCAAGGTTGGTTCATCAAATTATATTTTGTACTTTTTATTTACTAATTATTTATTTTATTTGAAAATCATTTTTTCTTTCTTTTTCAGATTGTCTTCAATAATTTTTTTTATTAATTTCTCTTTTTTTATCTTTTTTCTCTTTTCTCTATAATTCCAAGATTATTTGGCGGTACCGTAACTTGCCCTAGAACATGTGACAAATGTTTTGATATTTACCAAAACAGCAATTTTTAGCTAAACATGAACGTCACAAGTGTAATGTACCTGATGATGACTAGGACAGTGGTGGCGAACCTATGGCACGAAAATTTTGCTGGCACGTAAACCGTAAACCGTTTTATACACGTTTCTAAAACTCCATTGATTTGATTTTTGAATTAATTTGTTACAGTTGCATTTAATATGGCCAGTGAAAAACAAAAATTATCAGAAACAAGTAGCACAGCCTTCCGAAATTGGTGGACCGATATGTATGGCATGATTGACAAAGGCAACAAAGCAGTATGTCTTTTATGTTTTGGCACAGTAGTATTCAGAACGTCATCAGTAAAACGACATTTTGAAACAAAGCATAAAACACTCATTAAAAAACGCAAGAACGAACAGAAAGAATTGATTGCTCGAGCAATTAAAAAAAGAAATACTCAGTCAAAATCTCTATTTAAATTTATCGACAGTCGTTCAAATAAAACTGCTGCTAGTTTTTTGGCCTCCAACATAATTGCCAAGTATGAAAAACCATTTAGTGATGGTGAATATTTAAAAGAAGCATGGTTTAAATGTTCTGTTTGAAGATTTTGAAAACAATGAAAAAATAATTCAAAGAATAAAAGATATGCCTTTGGCTAGAAGCTCGGTGAAACATAGAATTTTCGAAATGACGAAAAATTTAAGTCACCAGCAAAAAATAGATATTAAATCTTCAGGATTATTTTGGCTCTGTCTGTAATGACATAACTGGATCAGCTCGTTTAGCAATTATTCGTTACTGCGTTAAAAATAATATCAAAGAAGAAATGATAAGTTTAGCATCTTTAGCAGCATTAACAAGAAGAGTAGATATTTGCACAATGCAGTTATAAATGCACTCAATGAAAGAATTATCTTTCCAAAATAGTTTCTGTAACAACTAATGGTGCTCGCAGTATGATAGGAGAGGTTATTAACTGATATTGTTTTTTTAAAAGACAAATATTATATCACTTGTTTTTTGTTTGTTAACTTGCTTACTCAACGTATTGGACACTCAATTCTATTGCATCATACATCAGCAGGTTTTATGCACAAAGACCAGGTTTAAGCCATTGGAAGATATTAAGATTATTGCTAGCATCTTTAGCAGCATTAAAAAAAGAGTAGATATTTGCAATTGATCAATAAACAAATCATCAATCAATTAATGGACATCGAATGTCTTGCCAATTTAATGTTATTAAATGATTTTTTACTTAAATGAACTAAACGTAATACTACTAGGTGGCAACAAGACAGTTATTGTCATGTTTGATTTAATTAAAGCATTCGAAGCCAAATTAGAAATTTTCAATTGGGATTTTATTTCCAATAAAAACAAATATTTTCCAAATACAAAAAATATCTTTCTATATCTTGAATCTCACGAGAAACCTGATTAAGTTGAATTATCAAAGAAAATTTCTACAGTTATTCAGTCGTTAATAGACGAATTTTCTTCAAGGTTTAAGCAATTCAAAGAATTTGCAGAAATATCAAAATTTATTTTATATCCAGACACTTAATTAGCACCGATCAATTGTAATTTGGTAAATATGAACCAATTTTATTATTTTTCTTTCAATTTTTTTGTTTTATTGCAACCATTTTTTCTAATTCTGTCAAATTTTTAATTTTTTTTCAGAAATTATTTTTATTTTATATTATTTTTAATTAATTAATTATCCAATTGATTATTTTTATGGTTTCAATTTTAATTTGGTAAATATTAACAAATTTTATTATTACTTTAACCTTTTCACATTAATCAAGACAAAAAAATGTTTATTTGCAATCAATCAAACCTTTCTAATCGCATCAACTTTCTTATTTCTATTGTTTCGAATATCGGAGAAAAAATTATTTTTATATAATTAGTAGAAATTAGTCTTTTTGATTTAAAATCTTTAGATACAGGTATCCGCCTTCCGGAAATTAAATTTTTCAAAAATACATATAAAAATTTCCATATAGGATGCTTGGATGATTCTATTTTAGAAAGTTTTTTTTGTGAGAAATTTGGAAAAAAATTCAGACACAACCTATTTAAACAATATTTAAATAATTCAAATCTTTTCGATTTTTTTAAATCCTTTTGATTTCCATAATACACGCAAAATTTTATTTCCGTGTAATAATTTAGGCAATAATTAAATATTAATTTATGAAGTTATGTTTTGTTGTGTGATTCATATTTAATACTACAATAAAAATGATTCAATACCTGAATAGTTATATATTTAAAAACAATTAATTATTAAAATTAATTTTATTTGTTTTATTTAATTAAATATTTCGTATATATCTCCAAACTACTTTAGGATTTTCAAACCATGAGTTTTTTATTCGGCGCTCGAGACCCTCTAGCGGGCGCTTGGACGAACTACTAGTAGTTGTTAACCGGATGTTTATATTTGAATTAGGTTGAATTGAATTAGTTTTTCTGTTCTTCAAAGTCAAAATTGTACTCTTCAAGATCATTGCTATGAGAGATGCCATAAATTGGAATATTCCCCTTTGTGCAATCATTTATATCTATGTTCTTGTATTGATGCAAGTCCTTTGTGTAAACATATTCACAAAATTTTGATTTTGAGGGAAGCAACAAATAGAAAATTTAAATTAGAAACCAATTTTGAAGAAGAAAGTTATCAAAATTTTTCACCCCAAAAAATATAGATACTATTCTTTTTTAGAATGTAGATCTTCAAGTGATAAACTTATGCAAATTTTAAAATGTGATAATGTTCCAAATTTATTATTACCTTATATTCATTCTTCATTAAAACATCTTGTTTCTGTTACCGAAGGACTTTTGGATGGTCTAAACTTTAAAAAATTAGAAAACATGCAAAATTTAATTGCTCCTGCTAATAAAAAATTGGACAGACCAAAAGATATTGATTCATTTATTAAAGCAGCTAAGTATAGAAATAGAAGATAAAAATTCTTGAATTATCCAACCAAAGAAGAACAAATAGAAATCACATATATCTGTAGTGCCCCTCTTTCTCCAAGTCGGATTCTTATTCATTTTCGACTACTACAAAATCATTCACCACCTCTAATATTTGCCATTCATTTTTTTAAGTTTTAATTGTAATTTGGAAAATATGAACAAATTTTATTATTTTTCTTTCAATTTTTACCGACCGACGATAGTAAGGGAGGTATTGTTTGACACCAAATTTCACATGTGGAGATTTTTACATATCTCCACGAATCATGCATTTTCTTTACAGTAAAAAGTATTTTTAGCATGATGTCTGTCCGTCAGTCCGTCCGTCCGTATAGATGTGTACAGCCTGAAACGCTTAACCGATTTTATTGAAATTTGGTATATTTACTTAATGCATCAGTGGGATGAATTGATCAACTTTTGGAGCAAATTCGGAAACCGGAAGTGGTAGTATTAGCGATCAACGATAGGAAGGGTTATTTTCACACCAAATTTCATATGAGGAGATTTTTTTATATATCACCACGAATCATGCACTTTGTATTGGTTTTATCCTCGGGAAAATCATATTTATTAGTTTTTTTCTTGATTTAAAATTATATGACGTCATCCAGCCATTCATGACGTCACAGCCTGGTCTTTCATATATATTATAAATAATATAAAATTAAAAATTTTTTATATTTATTATTTATCTGTTTTTTATTACATTAATAGATATATTAAAATTATTTGAAATTGTTTCTGTAGCTGGAAATTAATTTACTTCAAACCGTCGGTCGGTTGGCCACAGGTCAACTTATTTTATATGTTTTATTGCAACCATTTCTTCTAATTCTGTCAAATTTTTAATTTTTTTTTTTAGAAATTATTTTTATTTCATATTATTTTTAATTAATTAATTATCCAATTGATTATTTTTATGGTTTCAATTTTAATTTGGTAAATATGAACAAATTTTATTATTTCTTTAACCTTGTCACATTAATCAAGACAAAAAATGTTTATTTGCAATCAATCAAATCTTTCTAGTTGCATCAAATTTCTTATTTCTATTGTTTAGAATATAGGATAAAAAATTATTTTTATATAATTAGTAGAAATTAGTCTTTTTGATTTAAAATCTTTAGATACAGGTATCCGCCTTCTGGAAATTAAATTTTTCAAAAATACCTATAAAAATTTCCATATAGGATGCTTGGATGATTCTATTTTAGAAAGTTTTTTTTGTGAGAAATTTGGAAAAAAATTCAGACACAACCTATTTAAATAATTCAAATCTTTTCGATTTTTTTAAATCCTTTTGATTTCCATAATACACTCAAAATTTTATTTCCGTGTAATAATTTAGGCAATAATTAAATATTAATTTATGAAGTTATGTTTTGTTGTGTGATTCATATTTAATACTACAATAAAAATGATTCAATACCTGAATCAGTGGCGTACCTAGGGGGGTGCTGTGAGTGCGGTCCGCACCGGGCGGCATTTTTTATATTTAGTTATAGTTGTAAAAAGCAACGTATTCATTTCATATTTATTTTTTTTCTTTCTTGAATAATAAATGATTATTATTATTATTATAAGTTTACTATTTGATTTATATAAATTATTATTAACTATATGATTTCGAATATTATTCCTCGGTGTAAATAAATGCATTTTAGTGTAAATTTTGAATGCTAATTCCAAGAACAGGATAATAATTTTATTTTATTGTATTTATTAAAATTCGTTGAATTCGTAAACGCATCTTTACGATTTTGTTCAGCAATTTTTCCTAACTAAAATTTTTTGATATCAGTTTATAAATGTCATTTCTTTTGAAAACTTGATATGATTACTTTGAAGTGATATACCAATATTTTTTTAAATCATCGATTTTTCTTTTGAAAAGCAGGCCGGCGGTAAAAATATAAATATAAATTTTGAGAGCATTATACACGATTTTTCTAGTATGAAAACTAGAAGACTAAATATTATATGAATATGTTTACGAGTGCATACAAATATGTGTAAAAAAATTTAGTCTGTGTATTAATTAATATTGATTAAATAACTTAATAGTTTATTTATGTGCATTAATTTATAAATACCACTATTTGATTGACTTATAATAAAAAGGGCGGCAAACTGGAGATCGCCCCGGGCGGCAAAAGTTCTAAGTTCGCCACTGACCTAAATAGTTATATATTTAAAAACAATTAATTATTAAAATTAATTTTATTTGTTATATTTAATTAAATATTTCGTATATTTCTCCAAACTACTTTAGGATTTTCAAACCATGAGGTTTTTATTCGGCGCTCGAGACCCTCTAGCGGGCGCTTGGACGAACTACTAGTAGTTGTTAACCGGATGTTTATATTTGAAAAAGGTTGAATACTTAAATATTTTAATATATTTTATTTGCAGTGTGTGATTTATATTTTAAAATAAATAAATAAAACCTTAAAATATTTTCAATTTATTTAATTAAAATTAATAAAGAACTTTAATAGCATTTATTACATTCACATTGAAATATTCTTCTAATTCTGTCGAATTTTTTTTTTCAGATATTCCTTTTATTTGATATTATTTTTAATCAATTAATTATTGAAATTATTATTTTTTTGGTTTCAAATGTAATTCGGTAAATATGAACAAATTTTATTATTATTATTATTTATTATTTCTTTAAATTTTTTATATTAATCAAAATAAATAATGATTTATTCCACCCATTTATATATTCATCTTCACTTCTAATCCTGTCAATTTTTAGTTTTTTTCAGATATTCTTTTTATTTGATATTGTTTTTATCAATTAATTATTCATTTTACTATTTTTTTGGTTGTTGTCAAGGTTGGTTCATCAAATTATATTTTGTACTTTTTATTTACTAATTATTTATTTTATTTGAAAATCATTTTTTCTTTCTTTTTCAGATTGTCTTCAATAATTTTTTTTATTAATTTCTCTTTTTTTATCTTTTTTCTCTTTTCTCTATAATTCCAAGATTATTTGGCGGTACCGTTACTTGCCCTAGAACATGTGACAAATGTTTTGATATTTACCAAAACAGCAATTTTTAGCTAAACATGAACGTCACAAGTGTAATGTACCTGATGATGACTAGGACAGTGGTGGCGAACCTATGGCACGAAAATTTTGCTGGCACGTAAACCGTAAACCGTTTTATACACGTTTCTAAAACTCCATTGATTTGATTTTTGAATTAATTTGTTACAGTTGCATTTAATATGGCCAGTGAAAAACAAAAATTATCAGAAACAAGTAGCACAGCCTTCCGAAATTGGTCGACCGATATGTATGGCATGATTGACAAAGGCATCCAAGCAGTATGTCTTTTATGTTCCGGGACAGTAGTATTCAGAACGTCATTATGAAAATTAGCACCGATCAATTGTAATTTGGTAAATATGAACCAATTTTATTATTTTTCTTTCAATTTTTTATATTAATCAAAATAAACAATAATGTATTGCAACCATTTATATATTCTTCTAATCATGTCAATTTTTATTTTTTTCAGATATTCTTTTGTTTTAGTTTATATTATTTCTAATCAATTAATTATAATTAATTATTCATTTTAATATTTTTTGGTTGTTGTCAAGGTTTGTTCATCAAATTATTTTTTTTTACTTTTTATTTAGTAACTAATTATTTATATTTTAATTGAAAATCATTTTTTATCTTTTTCAGAATCTCTTCAATAATTTTTTATTGGTTCATCAAATTATTTTTTGTACATTTTATTACTATCACGCCAGAGATAGTATTGCGGTCACGAAAATTTTCGATGTTGAATTTTGATGTTTTTATACGTTTTAAAGGTACCTGAATCATTTTCACTAAGGTTGAGTAAAATGTCTGTGTGTTTACACAGACAGGACACAGATGATAACTCAAACTTCAACCATTGATGAATTTATTGATGAACTAACAACAAAAATAGGAAAATTGATCCCAAATTCTTATATTGCAAAAAGTCAGTCGAGCTATTTTAAAAGTCTAAAGGATAACTGCGCGCCAAATCAAGCCATTATATCAATCAATTGACTTCAGCGAGAATTTCTCTTTTGTGATTCAAGATGAGGTACAGGGTTATCATTGGATTCTAACAGGGTATCTTGAATCTTATAAACCATACAAACATCATGATTTAAGTCATCGGAAATTATACAATGTGATGAGACTATTTTTTTGTCATCAACACTCATGTTAATTATTACTGGGTGAACAGTGCAGGAGTCTGAGGTCCAATGATAACCCTGTACCTCATCTTGAAGCTACCCACTGTTTGAATTCGATCCTATCTTCTTCCTCATAGTTTTCAAACTTTGTTTGTAAGAATGCTGTTAAACTTTCCTTCGATGGACATTTTTAGGTAAAAATATTTTATTTAATATTAAAATGTCTAATTATTAACAAAATTCAGCCATTGAGACTCTCATATTGCTCATAATTAATGTGTTGTAACTTGCAGTGGTCTTAGTAAATAGAAGGAGGCAAATACACAAAACTTTTATTTTATTAAATTAAAGCCCATTTAATGTAGATAATTTAGGAAAAAAAAGTTCTTGATTATCTCATTCCCTTGTCGTGATATTTCATTTTACGCTAAACCTTGTTTGTAATTTTAAAATTTTATAATGTCCAACATATAATTTTTTTAAAAATATTTTGGGGTCCGTTACATTTTTTTTACAATTCCTCATAGTTATAAGAACATGCCTTAAAAATTTCAACAAGATAGGAGGTTAAATAAGTGAATGAGAAATTATTTTCTACACCACTACACGTTTTATCTGGCCTTTTTTTTTTTTTTTTTTTTTTTTTATAGAGGGTTGGGGAAGCTTTTATAGCCTGTGTGTGGGACTCGCCGGGGCATACCCACTAAACCCCATTCCTCTGCTTCCTGATCCTGATTCTATTTTTTCTGGAGAAGAGAGATGACCAGGAACCGCGTTAGCATACATCTGGTCATCACTTTCCTCGTATCTCATTACATTCGATCTTCGTCAATCTTCTTTTGCAGGACCGTGCGTATGTACCTACATACACAGTTCCAGAGCTCTTGCGATTTCAGCATTAATGCAATTAAGGATTCTTCGTTCAAAACGGTTTCTGTTGTACGGAATAGCTCCTCTCGGTGTGTTGCCCAGCGCTTACAAGAGAAAAGCGTGTGTGCCGGTGAATCATCCTCCATACAGGATGCACACGCAGGGCTCTGGGTGATTCTCAACCTGTACAGATACGTGCGAAAGCAGCCGTGTCCTGAGAGCGCCTGTGTGGTGTAGAAGTCAAGGTCTCCGTGTCTTCTATTTATCCATGGATCTATTTCGCCGATGAGCCTTCTGGTCCATGATCCCTTTTCTGAGGCCTCCCAGTTTTCTTGCCATTTTCTTATTGTACCGCTTCTCTCTGCATTTTTGTCTTCAAAGTTGTTTTCTTTGTTGTAGCGAGCAACTCTCTCCTGTGCAAGAAGCTCTATCGGGATGCACCCAGACAGGACCATGCATGCATCCCCTGAGATAGTGCGGTATCCGCAGATGATTCTCAAGGCCATCCTTCTTTGGATGCTCCCTAGCTTTCTTTTCCACCTTTCGTAGGCCAAAATTTCGTTCCAGATTGGGACTCCGTACAGTAATATAGATTGCATGACACCAGAAAGTACCATTCGTTTGCTCGTTTTTGGGCCTCCTATTCTTGGCATAATTTTGGCCAGCGCAGAAAACGACTTTACTGCTTTTTCCATTACACAGGTCAGATGTGGACCGAAAGATAATCTGGTATCCAGGACGATGCCCAGATATTTCACCTGCTTTTTAGTTTCTACCGTCTTATCGCGAGTGGTAAAGGAGATGTTTCCAACTCTTTTACGGCCTGTCAGCATTATTGCTTCAGTTTTCGATGGAGCAAGATTCAAGTCGTTTTCAGTCATCCATTTGTCAATGTCGCGGATGGTTTCGTTTCCCTTTCTCATAATCTCTTCTTCTGACTGTGCGACCACCACTACAGCAATATCGTCTGCATATGCTATAAGGCTCACTCCTTCCTGAGTGTTCATTCGGAGTAGACCGTCGTATAGGACATTCCATAGGGTGGGGCCCAACACAGATCCCTGAGGCACTCCACATGTTACATCCATATTGCACATGTTCCCCTCAGAGTCCTCTATGTTTAAACTGCGGTTTGTTAAATAATCTCCTATCAGACCAAATATTTCCGATCTCACCTTCCGCCTCTTTAGTTCAGACATTATTATATTCCAGTTGGCAGAGTTAAAAGCATTCCTTACGTCTAGAAGAATAAGTCCACATAGTCTTCTACTCCGCTTGGTTTTTCCTTTATTCGCTTTATTTGCAATATCTATCACTTTTTGGATAGCATTGATAGTTGATCTTCCAGTTCTAAAGCCAAATTGGTTTGCCGCTAGATCCTCTCCGTTTTCCAGGTCAGTCTTGAGACGTTTCAGGATCAGGTGCTCCAACATTTTCCCTCCCACACTTAGCATACATAGAGGACGATAGGAATTTGCTTCTCCCCTAGGTTTTCCAGGCTTAGGTATTAGCACCAGTTTTGCCATTTTCCATTCTTGTGGGAATTCACTTTTTACCAGGAGATTGTTGTATAAGCCTGCCAACATATTGGGTTCCTCTCGGCTGATTGTTTTCAGTACCTCTGGAGGGACGCCGTCTGGTCCAGGGGCCCGTCTACTTTTTAGTTTGGCTCCAGCATCAGATATTTCTTCCTCAGTAAACAATTCTACTTCATTTATCTGAGGTTTTTTCCACATCTTGGTCGAGCGCTGTGGAAAGAGTTTTCCTGCAATGTCTTTTAGCGTTTCAATGGGCAGGTTCTCCCTTTTTGATTTTCCTTTAACGTAGCGCATGACTATCTGGTATGCTTGTCCCCAGGGGTCGTCATTTATTTCTTCTATGATTTTTTGCCAGTGTTCGCGTTTAGAAGTTTTGATTAAGGTGTTTAATTTCTTACGGGAATCCCTGTAGTTTATCCATTCCTGGGTGGTGTCCTCGACATTTCTGCGGTTTAACCTGTTAATAGTTCTTCTAGCACGGCAGCATGCCTTCCTTGCTTCAGCGATCTCATCTGACCACCAGGGGGCTTGTTTTCTATTATCCTTTTTCCTTATCTTTGGCATGGATTTATTACAAGCTCTTGTTAGCGCTTTCGTGAAGGTTTTGATGTTATTCAAATCCTTGGTGAGTGAATCTTCTAGGACTGTTGAGATAAGTTTAGCCTTGTTAAGTTTCCCAGGATTCCATTTATTTGTTCTGGGGGGTAGGAAATTGACTGGATCTCGTGCTTCAACATTGAATTCAATATAGTTATGATCGCTACCGCTTATATCATCTAGCACCTCCCAGTTTGTTATCCTCGAGGCCATGTCTTCAGTGACCATCGTAATGTCAATAAATGATCTTCCTCCTCTGGTGGAAAAGGTTGGTTTTATTCCATCATTTATTATTACCAGTTCTAGTTCAGCAATTTTATCCGAGAGATATTCTCCCCTTTTGTTCCAGGAAGAAGATCCCCATTCTGGAGACCATGCATTAAAGTCACCTGCTATTATTTGATTTTTAGTTCCTCGTCCACAAGATCTAGTTAGGTTTTCTAGGTATTCATTGTATTCATCATCCTCGGAATTGGGAGAAATATAACAGCTAAAGATGCTAAGATGTCTGAAGTAGATGCCCACAAAGCCCCTACCGCTTATTACTTTCTTTATTTGCAGTTTGTTATTGCAAATATAGATTGCAGCGTCATCGTTATCATCTACGTACCATCCTTGACCACTTGTTCTTTTAGATCCTGGTTCACTTACAATGGCTATGTCTACTTTTTTCCTAAAGATCACGTCCATAAGTAGGTCGTGCGCTAGATGACATCGGTTTAAATTAATCTGGATGATTTTAGTTGCCATTTACTTCTGAGTCGACAACATTTCTTTCCTCATTTCTAAGTTTTTCTTTTTTTTACTGTTTTTATCCTTGTTCTCATTATCTTTGTCTCTTAAGGCTATTACGAGGCTTCTGTATGAGGGACACGTCATTGATGAGGCTCGATGGCCCTGGATGCCGCACTTATAGCACACCGGGCTATTTTTGCAGTTCTTAGCTATATGTCCTGCTTGACAGCATTTCAGGCATTTATCCTTCATCTGTTCGTTTTTTTCTTGGCATTCGTAGCTGACGTGTCCAAAATTCTGGCACCTATAGCATTTTCTCGGTATATGTGCTTCATGTACTCGGCATCTCACCCATCCTATCTTGATTCTTTTTTGTTTGATCAATTCGTCTCCTATTGCTCGAGGTAGGTTTACTATTGTTGACATATTTCCATTGTACAGAGACAGCTTTGGTGTGCTTACTCTTATGTCTTCAGGTTTGACCTTGTTGATGAAAACAGCAGTTATCGCTTTCTGTATTTCCTCACTTGTTGTGATTCCATCGATGTCTCTAAAAATAATGGCTTTTGTATCTTTGGGCGCTATACCGGTGTTTGCTATTCCCTTTAATCTTTCGTCAGCAGCTTTTTTGAAAACATCACTTGCACCTTCTTTGCTTTCTACTATTTCTAATCTGACGTTTCCTGCTTTAGTTTTTTTAACGCTATTAATCCTGATACCACATTCCTCGATATTAATCTCCTTTTTGAGTTTCCTAAGGATGTCTGAGTAGGAACTTTCACTGGGCTTATATGGCCTTATACGAGGCTCGGAAATTTAAAAACGCCAATCTTTAAAGTGCCATTACTCAAAAACTATGTGAGATAAAAAATTAAAATTTGGTGGTGTTTTTCATGTTTATAAATAGAACATATTTACCAATTTTCATAAAAATCTGAGATTTTGGGTGAAACGGCCTGGATGAGTTGACGTGGAATGGCCCAATGATAAGTTTAGCATCTTTAGCAGCATCAACAAGAAGAGTAGATATTTGCAATGCAGTTATAAATGCACTCAATGAAAGGAAATATCTTTCCAAAATAGTTTCTGTAACAACTAATTGTGCTCGCAGTATGATAGGAGAGGTTATTAACTGGTATTGTTTTTTTATAAGACAAATATTATATCACTTATGTTTTTTGTTTGTTAACTTGCTTACTCAACGTGTTGGACACTCAATTCTATTGCATCATACATCAGCAGGTTTTATGCACAAAGACCAGGTTTAAGCCACTGGAAGATATTAAGATTATTGCTAGCATCTTTAGCAGCATTAACAAAAAGAGTAGATATTTGCAATTGATCAATTTAATATCTTCTCGCGCTTTAAACAAACGAAAATTTTTAGAATTATTACATGAGGTTAATTCAGTGTATAATGGCTTACTTATGTACAACAACGTCCGTTAGTTAAGTCGTGGAAAGGTTCTTCAGAGATTTTTTGAGTGTAGAGATGAAATTAGATTTTTTTTACATAATGAAAAGATCATTAAACAAACAAATCATCAATCAATTAATGGACATCGAATGGCTTGCCAATTTAATGATTTTTTACTTAAATGAACTAAACGTAATACTACTAGGTGGCAACAAGACAGTTATTGTCATGTTTGATTTAATTAAAGCATTCGAAGCCAAATTAGAAATTTTCAATTGGGATTTTATTTCCAATAAATAGAAATATTTTCCAAATACAAAAAAATCTTTGTATATCTAGAATCTCACGAGAAACCTGATAAAGTTGAATTAACAAAGAAAATTTTTACATTTATTCATTCGATAATAGACGAATTTTCTTCAAGGTTTAAGCAATTCAAAGAATTTGCAGAAATATCAAAATTTATTTTATTACCAGACACTTAATTAGCACATATCAATTGTAATTTGGTAAATATGAACCAATTTTATTATTTTTCTTTCAATTTTTTTGTTTTATTGCAACCATTTCTTCTAATTCTGTCAAATTTTTAATTTTTTTTTCAGAAATTATTTTTCTTTTATATTATTTTTAATTAATTAATTATCCAATTGATTATTTTTATGGTTTCAATTTTAATTTGGTAAATATGAACAAATTTTATTATTTCTTTAACCTTTTCACATTAATCAAGACAAAAAAATGTTTATTTGCAATCAATCAAATCTTTCTAATCGCATCAATTTTCTTATTTCTATTGTTTCGAATATCGGAGAAAAAATTATTTTTATATAATTAGTAGAAATTAGTCTTTTTGATTTAAAATCTTTAGATACAGGTATCCGCCTTCCGGAAATTAAATTTTTCAAAAATACCTATAAAGACTTCCATATAGGATGCTTGGATGATTGTATTTTAGAAAGTTTTTTTATGTGAGAAATTTTGAAAATATTTCGGACACAACTTATTTCCCTTGTTATCTTTCACAATATATAAATAATTCAAATCTTTTCGATTTTTTTAAATCCTTTTGATTTCCATAATACACGCAAAATTTTATTTCCCGTTAATCATTTAGACAATAATTAAATATTCATTTATGAAGTTATGTTTTGTTGTGTGATTCATATTTAATACTACAATAAAAATGATTCAATACTTGAATAGTTATATATTTAAAAACAATTATTAAAATTAATTTTATTTGTTTTATTTAATTAAATATTTCCTATATTTCTCCAAACTACTTTAAGATTTTGAAACCATGAGTTTTTTAATTCTGAGCTTGAGACCCTCTAGCGGGGGCTTGGACGAACTACTAGTAGTTGTGAACCGGATGTTTATATAAGTAAAAAGTTAAATATTTAAATACTTAAATTTTTTAAAATATTTTATTTGCAGATTGTCATTTATATACTAAAATAAGTAAATAAAACCTTAAAATATTTTCAATTTATTTAATTTAAATTAAAAAAGAAATTTAATAGAATTTATTACATATCCATTTAAATATTCTACTAATCCTATCAAATTTTTAAGTTTTTTTCATATATTCTTTTTATTTGATATTATTTTTAATCAATTAATTTATTAATTTTTTGGTTTCAATTGGAATTTGGTAAATATGAACAAATTTTATTATTTCCTTAAATTTTTAATATTTATCAAAATAAATAATGTTTTTTTGCAACCATTTATATTTTATACTAATCCTGTCAAATTTTTAGTTTTTTCAGATATTCTTTTTATTTGATATTGTTTTTATCAATTAATTATTCAATTTATTACTTTTTTGGTTTCAATTGTAATTTGGTAAATATGAACAAATTTTATTATTTCCTTAACCTTTTTACATTAATCAAGACAAAAAATGTTTATTTGCAATCAATCAAATCTTTCTAGTCGCATCAAATTTCTTTTTTCTTTTGTTTCGAATATCGGAGAAAAAATTATTTTTATAAATTCAGTAGAAATTAGTCTTTTTTATCAAAAATATCTAAAGATTTCAATATAGGATGGTTGGATGAAGGTTTTTCTTTCGCCAATGTTGGACAAAACACAACCTATTTCCCTTGTTACCTTTCACAATATTTAAATAATTCAAATCTTTTTGATTTCCATAAGACACCCAAAATTTTATTTCCGTGTAATTATATAGGCAATCATTGAATATTAATTTATATAGATGTTAGGGAAAGAATATTGGAATGTTCCGATCCAGTCAAATAACCCAAATGACAAAGAAACAGAAATTAACTATTTAATTATTAAATTTAAAATTAGGAATTAATAACGAATAGGTCGTTGTTTATCTTTCATGCTGCAATCAAAATGATAGTTTAAGCTGAGGTGTATTTGTTTGCTATTATGATTTTCAAAAAAAGCATAATTTTTTAGTTTTTTTTCAGATATTCTTTTTATTTGATATTATTTTTTATCAATTAATTATTCAATTTATTATTTTTTTGGTTCCAATTGGAATTTGGTAAATATGAACAAATTATATTATTTCTTTAAATTTTTTATATTAATCAAAATAAATAATGTTTTATTGCATCCATTTATATATTTTTCTTCACTTCTTCTAATCCTGTCAATTTTTAGTTTTTTTCAGATATTCGTTTGTTTTCGATTATATTATTTCTAATAATCAATTAATTATAATTAATTATTCATTTTACTATTTTTTGGTTGTTGTCAAGGTTGGTTCATCAAATTATATTTTGTACTTTTTATTTACTAATTATTTATTTTATTTGAAAATCATTTTTTCTTTCTTTTTCAGATTGTCTTCAATAATTTTTTTTATTAATTTCTCTTTTTTTATCCTTTTTCTCTTTTCTCTATAATTCCAAGATTATTGGCGGTACCGTTACTTACCCTAGAACTTGTGACAAATGTTTTCCTATTTACCAAGAAAGAAATGTTTTGCTAAACATGAATGTCACAAGTGTAATGTACCTGATGATGATCTAGGACAGTGGTGGCGAGCCTATGGCACGAAAATTTTGCTGGCACGTAAACCGTAAACCGTTTTATACACGTCTCTAAAACTCCATTGATTTGATTTTTGAATTAATTTGTTACAGTTGCATTTAATATGGCCAGTTTAAAACAAAAATTATCAGAAACAAGTAGCACAGCGTTCCGAAATTGATGGACCGATATGTATGTATTGACAAAGGCAACAAAGCAGTATGTCTTATGTTCCGGGACAGTAGTATGCAGAACGTCATCAGTAAAACGCCATTTTGAAACAAAGCATAAAACACTCATTAAAAAAAAGCAAGGACGAACAGAAAGAATTGATTGCCGGATCAATTAAAAAAAGAAATGCTCAGTCAAAATCTCTATTTAAATTTATCGACAGTCGTTCAAATATAACTGCTGCTAGCTTTTTGGCCTCCAACGTAATTGCCAAGTATGGAAAACCATTTAGTGATGGTGAATATTTAAAAGAAGCATGGTTTAAATGTTCTGTTTGAAGATTTTGAAAACAATGAAAAAATAATTCAAAGAATAAAAGATATGCCTTTGGCTAGAAGCTCGGTGAAACATAGAATTTTCGAAATGACGAAAAATTTAAGTCACCAGCAAAAAATAGATATTAAATCTTCAGGATTATTTTGGCTCTGTCTGTAATGACATAACTGGATCAGCTCGTTTAGCAATTATTCGTTACTGCGCTAAAAATAATATCAAAGAAGAAATGATAAGTTTGTTCATCTTTAGCAGCATTAACAAGAAGAGTAGATATTTGCAATGCAGTTATAAATGCACTCAATGAAAGAGAATTATCTTTCCAAAATAGTTTCTGTAACAACTAATGGTGCTCGCAGTATGATAGGAGAGGTTATTAACTGGTATTGTTTTTTTAAAAGACAAATATTATATCACTTATTTTTTGTTTGTTAACTTGCTTACTCAACGTATTGGACACTCAATTCTATTGCATCATACATCAGCATTTTTTATGCACAAAGACCAGGTTTAAGCCATTGGAAGATATTAAGATTATTGCTAGCATCTTTAGCAGCATTAAAAAAAGAGTAGATATTTGCAATTGATCAATAAACAAATCATCAATCAATTAATGGACATCGAATGGCTTGCCAATTTAATGTTATTAAATGATTTTTTACTTAAATGAACTAAACGTAATACTACAAGGTGGCAACAAGACAGTTATTGTCATGTTTGATTTAATTAAAGCATTCGAAGCCAAATTAGAAATTTTCAATTGGGATTTTATTTCCAATAAATAGAAATATTTTCCAAATACAAAAAAAATCTTTGTATATCTAGAATCTCACGAGAAACCTGATAAAGTTTAATTAACAAAGAAAATTTTTACAGTTATTCATTCGATAATAAACGAATTTTCTTCAAGGTTTAAGCAATTCAAAGAATTTGCAAAAATATCAAAATATATTTTATATCTAGACACTTAATTAGCACCGATCAATTGTAATTTGGTAAATATGAACCAATTTTATTATTTTTCTTTCAATTTTTTTGTTTTATTGCAACCATTTCTTCTAATTCTGTCAAATTTTTAATTTTTTTTTTAGAAATTATTTTTCTTTTATATTATTTTTAATTAATTAATTATCCAATTGATTATTTTTATGGTTTCAATTTTAATTTGGTAAATATGAACAAATTTTATTATTTCTTTAACCTTTTCACATTAATCAAGACAAAAAAATGTTTATTTGCAATCAATCAAATCTTTCTAATCGCATCAATTTTCTTATTTCTATTGTTTCGAATATCGGAGAAAAAATTATTTTTATATAATAGTAGAAATTAGTCTTTTTGATTTAAAATCTTTAGATACAGGTATCCGCCTTCCGGAAATTAAATTTTTCAAAAATACATATAAAAATTTCTATATAGGATGCTTGGATGATTCTATTTTAGAAAGTTTTTTTTGTGAGAAATTTGGAAAAAAATTCAGACACAAACTATTTAAACAATATTTAAATAATTCAAATCTTTTCGATTTTTTAAAATCCTTTTGATTTCCATAATACACTCAAAATTTTATTTCCGTGTAATAATTTAGGCAATAATTAAATATTAATTTATGAAGTTATGTTTTGTTGTGTGATTCATATTTAATACTACAATAAAAATGATTCAATACCTGAATAGTTATATATTTAAAAACAATTAATTATTAAAATTAATTTTATTTGTTTTATTTAATTAAATATTTCCTATATTTCTCCAAACTACTTTAGGATTTTCAAACCATGAGTTTTTTATTCGGCGCTCGAGACCCTCTAGCGGGCGCTTGGACGAACTACTAGTAGTTGTTAACCGGATGTTTATATTTGAATTAGGTTGAATACTTAAATATTTTAATATATTTTATTTGCAGATTGTGATTTATATTTTAAAAAAATAAATAAAACCTTAAAATATTTTTAATTTCTTTAATTAAAATTAATAAAGAACTTTAATAGCATTTATTACATTCACATGGAAATATTCTTCTAATCCTGTCGAATTTTTTTTTTTCAGATATTCCTTTTATTTGAAATTATTTTTAATCAATTAATTATTCAATTTATTATTTTTTTTTTGGTTTCAATTGGAATTTGGTAAATATGAACAAATTTTATTATTTCCTTAAATTTTTTATATTAATCAAAAATAAATAATGTTTTATTTTATAGTTTTTTTCAGATATTCTTTTTATTTGATATTGTTTTTATCAATTAATTATTCAATTTATTACTTTTTTGGTTTCAATTTGAATTTGGTAAATATGAACAAATTTTATTATTTCTTTAACCTTTTTACATTAATCAAGACAAAAAATGTTTATTTGCAATCAATCAAATCTTTCTAATCGTATCAAATTTCTCTTTTCTATTTTTTTACATCAATCAAGACAAAAAATTAAGCATTATTAAGAATTTGCAGAAATATCAAAATTTAATTTATATCCAGACACTTAATTAGCACCGATCATTTGTAATTTGGTAAATATGAACCTATTTTATTTTACCTTTAAATTTTTTATATTAATCAAAATAAATAATAATTTATTGCAAATTTATATATTCTTCTAATCATGTCATTTTTTAGTTTTTTCAGATATACTTTTGTTTTAGTTTATATTATATCTAATCAATTAATTATAATTAATTATTCATTTTAATATTTTTTGGTTGATGTTAAGGTTGGTTCATCAAATTATTTTTTTTTTACTTTTTATTTAGTAACTAATTATTTATATTTTAATTCAAAATCATTTTTTTCATTTTTCTCTAGCTCAACCGGAAGAGAGTCATTACCTACCACGTTTTAATTTTTTTTCCTCTAAAGTGAAAAAATAAAAGGTATATATTTCTGACCCCCTACACCTCGCAGAATTTAATGAAACTTCGCCAGTTGATTCTTTGATTAATTCTAAGAAACTTTTTCCTTAGGCATTTCTTGGGAGAACTTCTAGTTTTCGAGATACAAGTGATTAAAGATTGGATATCAATTAGATGGTTATGAATGTCGAAATCTGCAGCCATTAAGAAATTTTCATTGACTAATTCACTAATTATTCACATATTCACTAATTATTCACATATTCACTAATTTTAGTTTTTTTCTGTTCGGTTTGTATATAGGAAAATTATTTTATTAATTAATTTTTTAATTTTTCTATATACAATCCGAACTGAAAAAACCGAAAATTAGTCGCGCCCTCTGCTGGTCAAACTGCTAAGACATGGTAGCTAAATGGGATATCAATAGATTGATATCCAATCTTTAATCACTTGTATCTCGAAAACTAGAAGTTCTCCCAAGAAATGCCTAAGGAAAAAGTTTCTTAGAATTAATCAAAGAATCAACTGGCGAAGTTTCATTAAATTCTGCGAGGTGTAGGGGGTCAGAAATATATACCAAATAAAGATATATGTTTGATAGTTTTTCCCATGATTAAAACTTGTATAAAACTGCTATATATATAGAATTTCAGCTTGATTGAATCTCAAGAATTAATTTTTTAACACTGCAAATCTCACGCGCCAACAGGTGACGTATTGCCATCAACAAAGAACCAAACATGCGCTGGTTTAATAAATATTATTTATTAATTTTAATTTATAATTTATAATTAATTAAATTTAATTTAAATATAATATATTATGTTATTTAATCCTTTTCTCAAATTACGAGATAGTCGAGTGGATACACTCCAGTTAATTTACAAACTAATTATTTATATTTTTTGAATTGCAAATGCTAGACTATTTAAATTTTCTACATAATTTAAAAACTACTTGGAAATATCTAAAATTTCAATTTAAAATTGAATTTAACAATTGGTTAACTAATGAATTCAATTCCAAATATATTTTTTTTAGAGAATAAATAGATACACATTTTTTGTTAGCAATTGCCACACTAAATCTTGCTAAAAAAAAGAAAATATTTTAATAGTAAAAAAATGAATTGGGAATATTAGACACATTGGTTACTTGCATTTAATTCGATCTTAGAAAAGTAACATTCCAAAAGATATCCCCAAAGAATTTCAAAGAGAATTTGAAGTTTGACATTTTTTTTATTTTGATAATTCTCCTTCTAACAAAAAATTCTTTTGATTTATATTTAGATAAATTTTAAATATTTTAAAATTTAAATAATAATTGATAATAAATTACAAATTATTTCTCGGACAAAAAATCAAAATCATATTGTTGGAAAAAAATGTCAAAATTGTCCTCTTCAAGATCATTGCTATGAGAGATGCATTTCCTATTTATAGCAATTGGAATGTTTCCCTTTTTGCAAACATTTATATCTTTGTTCTTGTAGAGATGAAAGTCCTATGTGTAAACATATTCATAAAATTCATTTTGAGCGAATCAACCAATACAAAATTTAAATTAGAAACCAATTTTGAAGAAGAAAGTTATCAAAATTTTTCACCCCGAAAAAATATAGTTACTATTCTTTTTAGAATGTAGATTTTCAAGTGATAAACTTATGCAAAATTTAAAATGTGATTATGTTCCAAATTTATTATTACCTTATATTCATTCTTGTTTCTGTTGCCGAAGGACTTGTGGATGGTCTAAACCAGTGATTCTCAACCTGGGCGATATCGCCCCCTGGGGGGCGATCGACATCTTAAATGGGGCGATTATTTGACTATACGATTTTGGGGGGGGGGGGAAATCATTTTCAACTCTAAAAAAAGGTAAGATGATTTTGCGTACAGGCTATTTAAACATTTCCTCTTTTTTTCAATTTTTTTCAATATGGTTCTAAAAAAAGGTCAGATGATTTTGCAATCAGGTTCTGAAACTCGATTTTTCAATATGGCTGTAAGTATCACCTAGTGTACCTACCTTATATTAAGGATTATCATGCAATTTTTATGTATAAAAATTTATAGGGGGGCGAATTAAGAAGCGGGTCTTACAAAGGGGGCGTTTGGTCCAAAAAGGTTGAGAAACACTGGTCTAAACTTTAAAAAATTAGAAAACATGCAAAATTTAATTACTCCTGTTAATAAAAAATTGGACAAACCAAAAGATATTGATTCATTTATTAAATCAGCTAAGTATAGAAATAGAAGATAAAAATTCTTGAATTATCCAACCAAAGAAGAACAAATAGAAATCACATCTATCTGTAGTGCCCCTCTTTCTCCAAGTCGGATTCTTATTCATATTCGACAACTACAAAATCAATCACCACCTCTAATATTTGCCTTTCATTTTTGTTAGTTTTAATTGTAATTTGGAAAATATGAACAAATTTTATTATTTTTCTTTAAATTTTTTTATGTTTTATTGCAACCATTTCTTCTAATTCTGTCAAATTTTTAATTTTTTTTCAGAAATTATATTTATTTTATATTATTTTTAATTAATTAATTATCCGATTGATTATTTTTATGGTTTCAATTTTAATTTGGTAAATATGAACAAATTTTATTATTTCTTTAACCTTTTCACATTAATCAAGACAAAAAATGTTTATTTGCAATCAATCAAATCTTTCTAGTCGCATCAAATTTCTTATTTCTATTGTTTCGAATATAGGAGAAAAAATTATTTTTATATAAATAGTAGAAATTAGTCTTTTTGATTTAAAATCTTCAGATACAGGTATCCGCCTTCCGGAAATTAAATTTTTCGAAAATACCTATAAAAATTTCCATATAGGATGCTTGGATAATTCTATTTTAGAAAGTTTTTTTTTGTGAGAAATTTGGAAAATATTTCGGACACAACTTATTTCCCTTGTTATCTTTCATAATATTTAAATAATTCAAATCTTTTCGATTTTTTTAAATCCTTTTGATTTCCATAAGACACCCAAAATTTTATATTAGTGTAATAATTTAGGCAATAATTAAATATTAATTTATGAAGTTATGTTTTGTTGTGTGATTCATATTTAATACTACAATAAAAATGATTCAATACCTGAATAGATATATATTTAAAAACAATTATTAAAATTAATTTTTGTTTTATTTAATTTAATATTTTCAAACCATGAGTATTTTTATTCGGTGCTCGAGACCCTCTAGCGGGCGTTTGGACGAACTACTAGTAGTTGTTAACCGGATGTTTATATATGTAAAAGGTCAATACTTAAATATTTTAATATATTTTATTTGCAGATTGTGATATATATTCTAAAATAAATTAATAAAAACTTAAAATATTTTCAATTTATTTAATTAAAATTAAAAAAGAACTTTAATAGCATTTATTACATTCACATTGAAATATTCTTCTAATCCTGTAAAATTTTTAGTTTTTTTTCAGATATTCCTTTTATTTGATATTATTTTTAATCAATTAATTATTCAAATTATTATTTATTTGGTTTCAAATTTAATATGGTAAATATGAACAAATTTTATTATTTCTTTAAATTTTTTATATTAATAAAAATAAATAATGTTTTATTGCATCCATTTATATATTTTTCTTCACTTCTTCTAATCCTGTCAATTTTTAGTTTTTTTCAGATATTTTTTTGTTTTAGTTTATATTATTTCTAATCTCAATAATTAATTATTCATTTTACTATATTTTGGTTGTTATCAAGGTTGGTTCATCTAATTATATTTTGTACTTTTTATTTACTAATCATTTTTTTTTCTTTTTCAGAATCTCTTCAATAATTTTTTTATTAGTTTCTCTTTTTTTATCCTTTTTCTCTATAATTCCAAGATTATTTGGCGGTACCGTTACTTGCCCTAGAACTTGTGACAAATGTTTTGATATTTACCAAAACAACAATTTTTTGCTAAACATGAACGTCACAAGTGTAATGTACCTGATGATGATCTAGGACAGTGGTGGCGAACGTATGGCACGAAAATTTTGCTTGCACGTAAACCGTAAACCGTTTTATACACGTTTCTAAAACTCCATTGATTTGATTTTTACAAAGGCAACAAAGCAGTATGTCTTTTACGTTTTGGCACAGTAGTATGCAGAACGTCATCAGTAAAACGCCATTTTTAAACAAAGCACTCACACTCATTAAAAAACGCAAGAACGAACAGAAAGAATTGATTGCTCGAGCAATTAAAAAAAGAAATACTCAGTCAAAATCTCTATTTAAATTTATCGACAGTCGTTCAAATAAAACTGCTGCTAGTTTTTTGGCCTCCAGCGTAATTGCCAAGTATGGAAAACCATTTAGTGAAGGTGAATATTTAAAAGAAGCATGGTTAAAAAGTGCACCAGTTCTGTTCGAAGGTTTTGAAAACTATGAAAAATTAATTCTAAGAATAAAAGATATGCCTTTGTCTAGAAGCTCGGTGAAAGAAGGAATTTTGGAAATGACTAAAAATATAAGTCACCAGCAAAAAATAGATATTAAAACTTTAGGATTATTTTGGCTCTGTCTGTACTGACATAACTGGATCAGCTCGTTTAGCAATTTTTATTCGTTACTGCGTTAAAAATAATATCAAAGAAGAAATGATAAGTTTAGCATCTTTAGCAGCATTAACAAAAAGAGTAGATATTTGCAATGCAGTTATAAATGCAGTCAATGAAAGGAAATATCTTTCCAAAATAGTTTCTGTAACAACTAATTGTGCTCGCAGTATGATAGGAGAGGTTATTAACTGGTATTGTTTTTTTATAAGACAAATAATATATCACTTATATTTTTTGTTTGTTAACTTGCTTACTCAACGTATTGCACACTCAATTCTATTGCATCATACATCAGCAGGTTTTATGCACAAAGACCAGGTTTAAGCCATTGGAAGATATTAAGATTATTGCTAACATCTTTAGCAGCATTAACAAAAAGAGTAGATATTTGCAATTGATCAATTTAATATCTGTCGCGCTTTAAACAAACGAAAATTTTTAGAATTATTACATGAGGTTAATTCAGTGTATAATGGCTTACTTATGCACAACAACGTCCGATAGTTAAGTCGTGGAAAGGTTCTTGAAAGATTTGTTGAGTGTTTAGATGAAATTAGACTTTTTTTTACATAATGAAAAAAGATCATTAAACAAACAAATCATCAATCAATAAATGGACATCGAATGGCTTGCCAATTTAATGTTTTTTAACGATTTTTTACTTAAATGAATTAAACGTAATACTACAAGGTGGCAACAAGACAGTTATTGTCATGTTTGATTTAATTAAAGCATTCGAAGCCAAATTAGAAATTTTCAATTGGGATTATATTTCTAATAAATAGAAATATTTTCCAAATACAAAAAAAATCTTTGTATATCTAGAATCTCACGAGAAACCTGATAAAGTTGAATTAACAAAGAAAATTTCTACAGTTATTCAGTCGTTAATAGACGAAGTTTCTTCAAGGTTTAAGCAATTCAAAGAATTTGCAGAAATATCAAAATTTATTTTATATCTAGACACTTAATTAGCACCGATCAATTGTAATTTGGTAAATATGAACCAATTTTATTATTTTTCTTTCAATTTTTTTGTTTTATTGCAACCATTTCTTCTAATTCTGTCAAATTTTTAATTTTTTTTTCAGAAATTATTTTTATTTTATATTATTTTTAATTAATTAATTATCCAATGGATTATTTTTATGGTTTCAATTTTAATTTGGTAAATATGAACAAATTTTATTATTTCTTTAACCTTTTCACATTAATCAAGACAAAAAAATGTTTATTTGCAATCAATCAAATCTTTCTAATCTCATCAATTTTCTTATTTCTATTGTTTCGAATATCGGAGAAAAAATTATTTTTATATAAATAGTAGAAATTAGTCTTTTTGATTTAAAATCTTCAGATACAGGTATCAGCCTTCCTGAAATTAAATTTTTCAAAAATACCTATAAAGACTTCCATATAGGATGCTTGGATGATTGTATTTTAGAAAGTTTTTTTATGTGAGAAATTTTGAAAATATTTCCGACACAACTTATTTCCCTTGTTATCTTTCACAATATTTAAATAATTCAAATCTTTTCGATTTTTTTAAATCCTTTTGATTTCCATAATACACGCAAAATTTTATTTCCCGTTAATAATTTAGACCAGAGGTTCTTAAACTTATGTACTCCGCGGACCCCCACTTGAAAAAATTTTTTTTGACGGACTCCACCCCAACTTTAGGTACTTTAGGTCATTTTATTAGTTAATTTCTGGCTTACGATCTCATAAGAACAAGGATATATGATGAATATTTCTAACAGTGATTGGTGAATAACGATTTTTTTGCATATTGTAGAATACACATTTTATTAGAAATTATAATATTGAAGAGAGAAAATTCAGCTAAATATGAAGATGGAAACGGTAGCAATAGTTTTCTTGCACATTTCGTTGAATTTGGGTATTTGATCTCAGTTTCCTCACAAAGCCATGCCATCGCTCCTTTTATATTAAAAAAAGTTTTAACTGACTGATCATTTTCTCGTGCACCTGTACTATGGCTTTGCGGACCCCCAGTAAAGGCTTCGCGGACCCCCAGGGGTCCGCGGACCACAGTTTAAGAACCTCTGATTTAGACAATAATTAAATATTAATTTATGAAGTTATGTTTTGTTGTGTGATTCATATTTAATACTACAATAAAAATGATTCAATACCTGAATAGTTATATATTTAAAAACAATTAATTATTAAAATTAATTTTATTTGTTTTATTTAATTAAATATTTCCTATATTTCTCCAAACTACTTTAAGATTTTCAAACCATGAGTTTTTTAATTCGGAGCTCGAGACCCTCTAGCGGGGGCTTGGACGAACTACTAGTAGTTGTTAACCGGATGTTTATATAAGTAAAAAGTTAAATATTTAAATACTTAAATATTTTAAATTAATTATTTAATTGATTATTTTTATGGTTTCAATTTTAATTTGGTAAATATGAACAAATTTTATTATTACTTTGAACTTTTCACATTAATCAAGACAAAAAATGTTTATTTGCAATCAATCAAATCTTTCTAGTCGCATCAAATTTCTTTTTTCTTTTGTTTCGAATCTCGGAGAAAAAATTATTTTTATAAATTCAGTAGAAATTAGTCTTTTTTATCAAAAATATCTAAAGATTTCAATATAGGATGGTTGGATGAAGGTTTTTCTTTCGCCAATGTTGGACAAAACACAACCTATTTCCCTTGTTACCTTTCACAATATTTAAATAATTCAAATCTTTTTGATTTCCATAAGACACCCAAAATTTTATTTCCGTGTAATTATATAGGCAATCATTGAATATTAATTTATATAGATGTTAGGGAAAGAATATTGGAATGTTCCGATCCAGTCAAATAACCCAAATGACAAAGAAACAGAAATTAACTATTTAATTATTAAATTTAAAATTAGGAATTAATAACGAATAGGTCGTTGTTTATCTTTCATGCTGCAATCAAAATGATAGTTTAAGCTGAGGTGTATTTGTTTGCTATTATGATTTTCAAAAAAAGCATAATTTTTTAGTTTTTTTTCAGATATTCTTTTTATTTGATATTATTTTTTATCAATTAATTATTCAATTTATTATTTTTTTGGTTCCAATTGGAATTTGGTAAATATGAACAAATTATATTATTTCTTTAAATTTTTTATATTAATCAAAATAAATAATGTTTTATTGCATCCATTTATATATTTTTCTTCACTTCTTCTAATCCTGTCAATTTTTAGTTTTTTTCAGATATTCGTTTGTTTTCGATTATATTATTTCTAATAATCAATTAATTATAATTAATTATTCATTTTACTATTTTTTGGTTGTTGTCAAGGTTGGTTCATCAAATTATATTTTGTACTTTTTATTTACTAATTATTTATTTTATTTGAAAATCATTTTTTCTTTCTTTTTCAGATTGTCTTCAATAATTTTTTTTATTAATTTCTCTTTTTTTATCCTTTTTCTCTTTTCTCTATAATTCCAAGATTATTGGCGGTACCGTTACTTACCCTAGAACTTGTGACAAATGTTTTCCTATTTACCAAGAAAGAAATGTTTTGCTAAACATGAATGTCACAAGTGTAATGTACCTGATGATGATCTAGGACAGTGGTGGCGAGCCTATGGCACGAAAATTTTGCTGGCACGTAAACCGTAAACCGTTTTATACACGTCTCTAAAACTCCATTGATTTGATTTTTGAATTAATTTGTTACAGTTGCATTTAATATGGCCAGTTTAAAACAAAAATTACCAGAAACAAGTAGCACAGCGTTCCGAAATTGGTGGACCGATATGTATGTATTGACAAAGGCAACAAAGCAGTATGTCTTTTATGTTCCGGGACAGTAGTATGCAGAACGTCATCAGTAAAACGCCATTTTGAAACAAAGCATAAAACACTCATTAAAAAAAAGCAAGGACGAACAGAAAGAATTGATTGCCGGAGCAATTAAAAAAAGAAATGCTCAGTCAAAATCTCTATTTAAATTTATCGACAGTCGTTCAAATATAACTGCTGCTAGCTTTTTGGCCTCCAACATAATTGCCAAGTATGAAAAACCATTTAGTGATTGTGAATATTCAAAAGAAAAATGGTTAAAATGTGCACCAGTTCTGTTTGGGGATTTTTAAAACAATGAAAAAATAATTCAAAGAATAAAAGATATGCCTTTGGCTAGAAGCTCGGTGAAATAAGGAATTTTGGAAATGACTAAAAATATCTCACCAGCAAAAAATAGATATTAAATCTTCAGGATCTGACATAACTGGATCAGTTCGTTTAGCAATTATTCGTTACTGCGTTAAAAATAATATCAAAGAAGAAATGATAAGTTTAGCATCTTTAGCAGCATTAACAAGAAGAGTAGATATTTGCAATGCAGTTATAAATGCACTCAATGAAAGGAAATATCTTTCCAAAATAGTTTCTGTAACAACTAATTGTGCTCGCAGTATGATAGGAGAGGTTATTAACTGGTATTGTTTTTTTATAAGACAAATATTATATCACTTGTTTTTTGTTTGTTAACTTGCTTACTCAACGTGTTGGACACTCAATTCTATTGCATCATACATCAGCAGGTTTTATGCACAAAGACCAGGTTTAAGCCACTGGAAGATATTAAGATTATTGCTAGCATCTTTAGCAGCATTAACAAAAAGAGTAGATATTTGCAATTGATCAATTTAATATCTTCTCGCGCTTTAAACAAACGAAAATTTTTAGAATTATTACATGAGGTTAATTCAGTGTATAATTGCTTACTTATGTACAACAACGTCCGTTAGTTAAGTCGTGGAAAGGTTCTTCAGAGATTTTTTGAGTGTAGAGATGAAATTAGATTTTTTTTACATAATGAAAAGATCATTAAACAAACAAATCATCAATCAATTAATGGACATCGAATGGCTTGCCAATTTAATGATTTTTTACTTAAATGAACTAAACGTAATACTACAAGGTGGCAACAAGACAGTTATTGTCATGTTTGATTTAATTAAAGCATTCGAAGCCAAATTAGAAATTTTCAATTGGGATTTTATTTCCAATAAATAGAAATATTTTCCAAATACAAAAAATATCTTTCTATATCTTGAATCTCACGAGAAACCTGATTAAGTTGAATTATCAAAGAAAATTTCTACAGTTATTCAGTCGTTAATAGACGAATTTTCTTCAAGGTTTAAGCAAGAAGAATTTGCAGAAATATCAAAATTTATTTTATATCCAGACACTTAATTAGCACCGATCAATTGTAATTTGGTAAATATGAACCAATTTTATTATTTTTCTTTCAATTTTTTTGTTTTATTGCAACCATTTCTTCTAATTCTGTCAAATTTTTAATTTTTTTTTCAGAAATTATTTTTATTTTATATTATTTTTAATTAATTAATTATCCAATTGATTATTTTTATGGTTTCAATTTTAATTTGGTAAATATGAACAAATTTTATTATTTCTTTAACCTTTTCACATTAATCAAGACAAAAAAATGTTTATTTGCAATCAATCAAATCTTTCTAATCGCATCAATTTTCTTATTTCTATTGTTTCGAATATCGGAGAAAAAATTATTTTTATATAATTAGTAGAAATTAGTCTTTTTGATTTAAAATCTTTAGATACAGGTATCAGCCTTCCGGAAATTAAATTTTTCAAAAATACCTATAAAGACTTCCATATAGGATGCTTGGATGATTGTATTTTAGAAAGTTTTTTTATGTGAGAAATTTTGAAAATATTTCGGACACAACTTATTTCCCTTGTTATCTTTCACAATATTTAAATAATTCAAATCTTTTCGATTTTTTTAAATCCTTTTGATTTCCATAATACACGCAAAATTTTATTTCCCGTTAATAATTTAGACAATAATTAAATATTAATTTATGAAGTTATGTTTTGTTGTGTGATTCATATTTTATACTACAATAAAAATGATTCAATACTTGAATAGTTATATATTTAAAAACAATTATTAAAATAATTTTATTTGTTTTATTTAATTAAATATTTCCTATATTTCTCCAAACTACTTTAAGATTTTCAAACCATGAGTTTTTTAATTCGGAGCTCGAGACCATCTAGCAAGGGCTTGGACGAACTACTAGTAGTTGTTAACCGGATGTTTATATAAGTAAAAAGTTAAATATTTAAATACTTAAATTTTTTAAAATATTTTATTTGCAGATTGTGATTTATATACTAAAATAAGTAAATAAAACCTTAAAATATTTTCAATTTATTTAATTTAAATTAAAAAAGAAATTTAATAGAATTTATTACATACCCATTTAAATATTCTACTAATCCTATCAAATTTTTAAGTTTTTTTCAGATATTCTTTTTATTTGATATTATTTTTAATCAATTAATTTATTATTTTTTTGGTTTCAATTGGAATTTGGTAAATATGAACAAATTTTATTATTTCTTTAAATTTTTTATATTTATCAAAATAAATAATGTTTTTTTGCAACCATTTATATATTATACTAATCCTGTCAAATTTTTAGTTTTTTCAGATATTCTTTTTATTTGATATTGTTTTTATCAATTAATTATTAAAATTATTACTTTTTTGGTTTCAATTGTAATTTGGTAAATATGAACAAATTTTATTATTTCCTTAACCTTTTTACATTAATCAAGACAAAAAATGTTTATTTGCAATCAATCAAATCTTTCTAGTCGCATCAAATTTCTTTTTTCTTTTGTTTCGAATATCGGAGAAAAAATTATTTTTATAAATTCAGTAGAAATTAGTCTTTTTTATCAAAAATATCTAAAGATTTCAATATAGGATGGTTGGATGAAAGTTTTTCTTTCGCCAATGTTGGACAAAACACAACCTATTTCCCTTGTTACCTTTCACAATATTTAAATAATTCAAATCTTTTTGATTTCCATAAGACACCCAAAATTTTATTTCCGTGTAATTATATAGGCAATCATTGAATATTAATTTATATAGATGTTAGGGAAAGAATATTGGAATGTTCCGATCCAGTCAAATAACCCAAATGACAAAGAAACAGAAATTAACTATTTAATTATTAAATTTAAAATTAGGAATTAATAACGAATAGGTCGTTGTTTATCTTTCATGCTGCAATCAAAATGATAGTTTAAGCTGAGGTGTATTTGTTTGCTATTATGATTTTCAAAAAAAGCATAATTTTTTAGTTTTTTTTCAGATATTCTTTTTATTTGATATTATTTTTTATCAATTAATTATTCAATTTATTATTTTTTTGGTTCCAATTGGAATTTGGTAAATATGAACAAATTATATTATATCTTTAAATTTTTTATATTAATCAAAATAAATAATGTTTTATTGCATCCATTTATATATTTTTCTTCACTTCTTCTAATCCTGTCAATTTTTAGTTTTTTTCAGATATTCGTTTGTTTTCGATTATATTATTTCTAATCAATTAATTATAATTAATTATTCATTTTACTATTTTTTGGTTGTTGTCAAAGTTGGTTCATCAAATTATATTTTGTACTTTTTATTTACTAATTATTTATTTTATTTGAAAATCATTTTTTCTTTCTTTTTCAGATTGTCTTCAATAATTTTTTTTATTAATTTCTCTTTTTTTATCCTTTTTCTCTATAATTCCAAGAAAGAAATTTTTTGCAAAACATGAATGTCACAAGTGTAATGTACCTGATGATGATCTAGGACAGTGGTGGCGAGCCTATGGCACGAAAATTTTGCTGGCACGTAAACCGTAAACCGTTTTATACACGTTTCTAAAACTCCATTGATTTGATTTTTGAATTAATTTGTTACAGTTGCATTTAATATGGCCAGTTTAAAACAAAAATTATCAGAAACAAGTAGCACAGCGTTCCGAAATTGGTGGACCGATATGTATGGCATGATTGACAAAGGTGTGGCAAGCGAAGCAGTAGCCACCACACAAAACCTCAAGCGGAGGCGAGCACGAGCCAATCAGGGACCGGCATTACCACCGATAGCCTATCCGGAACGAGCAGAGTCCACGTGGAGTCAGGCGCGAACCAATCCGGAGCAAGCAGAGTCCACGTGGAGTCCAACAACCAACCTGGAGCGAGCATACTCCACGTGGAGTCCATCACGAGCCAACCCGGAGCAAGCAAACTCGACCCGGACCAATCAGCGCTAATTCCATCGACGACGGCCGGTCCGGGACAGTCCACGTGGACTACGACCAGCTATATAAAGCCGACGGAGGACACGAGAGATTCATTCGTTACGCCAAGACTCTACAGTGATATTGTGAAAAGTGCAAACCTCAAGTAACTCTACTCGTCCTCGAAAATGTCCCACAATGGTGACCCCGATGGCAGCAATACGAGCACAACGGCAGGTGAGGCAGCCGTCGGACGGGTATCAATTAAAATACCAGCATTTTGGACAAGACGACCTGACTTATGGTTCGCAAGAATTGAAGCTCAATTCTCTGCCAATGCCATCACGTCCGAGCAAACGAGATTTGACCATGTGGTAGGAGCTCTCGAAGAAGACGTCATGGAGCAGGTTGATGACATCATAAAGGCCCCCCCAAGGAATCCTTATTCAGCTCTGAAGAAGCAACTCATCCAACGCCTTGGAGCGAGCGAGGCCTCGATGGTGAAGCGATTTTTTACAGAAGAACGAGGGGACCGCAGGCCGTCACAGTTCCTTCGCCACCTTCGGAACCTCGATCCCAAAGCATCTGAGGGAGCTCTCCGCGAGGCATGGACTCGTCAACTTCCCCCAGAAGCACGAACCATCGTTTTTACTCTGACTGGAAAGCGCCTCGACGAAATCGCGGAAGTGGCGGATCAAATCGTGGACGACAACGGAATGGCAGTATGGGCAACGAGAAAGAATCCTCCGCTAGTGGAGGAAAAACAGTCATCATACGCGGACGAGCGTACCTCTTTCCGGGAAGAGATTGAGCAATTAAAGAAAGAGATCCGACAGTTAAGGTCAACAAAAGACCAGCCCTTGACTGTTTGTTTTTACCATAAAAGGTTTGGCAAAGACGCCCGCAAGTGTACCACTCCTTGCACATGGGCGGAAAACGCAAACAACAGCCGGTAGTGGGAGGTACCGGTTGTTCGTCAATACACTCCCGCTTCTTTATTAACGACAAGTCATCAGGGAAAAGTTTCCTAATTGATACAGGGTCCGATGTGTCAATTTACCCCAGGAAGTACTTGAAGGCTGATCTGAAACCAACCTCACGCACATTAACGGCAGCCAATGGAACTATGATACGGACGTTTGGTTACGAGACAAAAACCCTCGATCTCGGCTTACGGCAACGGTTCCCTTGGAAATTCACAATCGCCAGCGTCGATACACCGATCATAGGTAGTGATTTCCTTGGTTTTTTCAATCTCCTTGTCGATTGCCGGAACAAAAGGTTACTGGCCAGCAGCAGGAACAATGATGACGACGCGGAAATGGTTCCAGACCCAGTTATCAGCTCAATCAAGACTCCTGTACTCTTTGAGGAATTTCCAGAGTTGACACGGCCATCAGGCACTCCACGAAAAATTAAACATAACACTCAACATCACATCCTCACAACGGCCGGTCCTCCAACATTCTGTCGACCCCGCCGTTTACCCCCGGACCGGTTGAAGGTTGCCAAAGAGGAGTTTGACAACATGATCCGAGACGGAACGGCACGCCCATCTACAAGTCCTTGGTCTTCTCCACTCCATATTGTCCCTAAGAAAGACGGTTGGAGACCCTGTGGAGACTACCGCACTCTGAATTCCAGAACAATACCGGATCGATATCCAGTCCGACATATCTTGGACTACGCACACGAACTCCGGGGCGCTACCGTATTCTCAAAGATCGACCTCGTTCGGGCGTACCATCAAATCCCAGTAGCACCGGAGGACATACCAAAAACGGCGATTACAACACCGTTCGGCCTATTCGAATTCCCGTTTATGGCCTTTGGTCTGCGGAACGCCGCTCAAACTTTCCAGAGGTTCATTGATGAAGCACTTCACGGATTACCTTTCTGTTTTGCCTACATTGATGATATTTTGGTATTTTCTTCCGACATTAAGAAACATAGAAGTCACCTGCGGAGCCTTTTCGAGCGTCTTGTAAAATACGGTCTGGTTATAAATCTGGATAAATGTGTCTTCGAGGCTGAGACGATCACTTTCCTCGGATATCACATCTCGAGAAAGGGTTCTCTTCCACTCCCGGATAGAGTCGCAGACCTGAAGAAATTCCCCAGACCCACAACTGCCAAGGAGTTACGCCGGTTTTTGGGTATGTTGAATTTTTACAGAAGATTCCTCCCGCACGCAGCGGAGGCCCAGGCTCCATTAAACGAGGCGCTATCAGGACCCAACATCAAAGGAAAAGCGACAGTCATTTGGACCGAAAAACGGATCAAAGCTTTCGAGGCGGCAAAAGAAAATCTCGGCAAAGCTACATTACTGGTTCACCCGGACGCTTCAGCGCCCACCTCCATAACAACTGATGCCTCGCTGACAGCCATGGGAGCAGTCCTTCAGCAGTTTGTAGAAGGTGAGTGGAGACCCCTGGCTTTCTTTTCAAAGAAAATGAGCCCGACACAAGCCAAATACAGCGCATACGATAGAGAATTATTGGCAGTATATGAGGCTGTTAGGCATTTCAGACATATGATTGAAGGCAGGCACTTCATTATTTTTACTGACCATAAGCCCTTGATAAACGCTTTCACCAACAATAAGGAGCATCGTTCACCGAGACAGAGTAATCACCTGAACTACATCAGCGAATTTACGACGGATATAAGACACGTATCGGGTGAAGACAACGTCGTGGCTGACGCTTTTTCGAGGGTAAACGCAATTACATCTCCAATAGACATAAGGATGCTCGCGGATTCCCAAACGAGTGACGCTGAACTGAAAATGCTGCTCAACGAGAGATCCAAGACAAGTCTAATTTTGGAGAAAGTACAGATCCCAGGATCGGACACCACCTTATACTGCGACACTTCTACTGGAAAGCCGCGCCCATTTGTGACCACAGAGTTTCGACCTCAGACTTTATGGTCTCTACACTGTCTGGGGCACCCTGGAGCGGCTGCATCAGCACGATTAACAGCCGAACGTTTTGTCTGGCCTGGCATTAAGAGGGATTGCCGCGAATGGGCAAAGAAGTGCCTGGAATGCCAACGTAGCAAGGTGGGGAGACACACTGTATCACCAATAGGACAGTTCCCAATTCCAGCAGCACGATTCCTACACGTACACATTGACCTTATCGGACCACTCCCTATCTCGCGGGGATACAGTTACTGTCTGACAGCGGTCGATCGTTTCAGTCGCTGGCCAGAGGTCGTTCCCATCTCCGACATTTCGGCTGAGACAGTAGCCGAGGCTCTACTCTCTGGGTGGATAAGTAGATTTGGATGCCCTGAGCAAATTACCACAGATCAAGGAAGACAATTCGAATCAAAATTGTTCGCTGCTTTGGGACGTCTATGCGGGTTTAGGAGATCGAGAACAACACCTTATCACCCAGCCTCTAATGGTCTTGTTGAACGCTTCCACAGAAGCTTAAAAGCAGCTATCATGTGCCACGCAGACCAAGGGTGGTGTAGTGCCTTACCTCTCGTCCTTCTGGGAATAAGAGCCTCATTCAAGGAAGACATAAACGCTTCCTCGGCAGAATTGGTCTACGGTGAACCCCTTCGACTCCCTGGATAGTTTTTCTGTAGTAACGGGAATCCAGAGTCTCACTCGGCGCTAATTGAGAACCTAAGAAGGTGCATTAGCAAACTGAGACCAACGCAAACTTCGCAACATACAAAAAGGGGCAGTTTCATACACAGAGCTCTGCGAGATTCGACACACGTTTTCCTCAGGCAGGACGCGCTACGTGGGGCATTGGCAGCACCATACACGGGCCCACATAAAGTCTTGTCTCAGGACGAAAAAACCATTACGATACAGGTTAATCTCAGGGAAGTGAGAGTCTCCATCGACCGAGTCAAGCCGGCATTCACACTGGAGGACTTTGAGACCCCAAGTGTACCAATCCTTCAACACTCACCTCAACAGACACTCCCGAAATCTGAGATCAAGATTCAGCAGAATCAAAAGGCACCACAACAAGCCCCCGAGAGAACAACGCGATCCGGGCGGAAGGTGAAGTCTCCAAAAAATAGGGAATACGTATACGAGCAAAAGGAAGCAAAGTTCTCAAAAGGGGGGGAGTGGTGTGGCAAGCGAAGCAGTAGCCACCACACAAAACCTCAAGCGGAGGCGAGCACGAGCCAATCAGGGACCGGCATTACCACCGATAGCCTATCCGGAACGAGCAGAGTCCACGTGGAGTCAGGCGCGAACCAATCCGGAGCAAGCAGAGTCCACGTGGAGTCCAACAACCAACCTGGAGCGAGCATACTCCACGTGGAGTCCATCACGAGCCAACCCGGAGCAAGCAAACTCGACCCGGACCAATCAGCGCTAATTCCATCGACGACGGCCGGTCCGGGACAGTCCACGTGGACTACGACCAGCTATATAAAGCCGACGGAGGACACGAGAGATTCATTCGTTACGCCAAGACTCTACAGTGATATTGTGAAAAGTGCAAACCTCAAGTAACTCTACTCGTCCTCGAAAATGTCCCACAAAGGCAACAAAGCAGTATGTCTTTTATGTTTTGGCACAGTAGTATGCAGAACGTCATCAGTAAAACGCCATTTTGAAACAAAGCATAAAACACTCATCTGGCGAAGTTTCATCAGATTCTGCGAGGTGTAGGGGGTCAGAAATATATACCAAATTAATAAAGAACTTTAATAGCATTTATTACATTCACATTGAAATATTCTTCTAATCCTGTCGAATTTTTTTTTTTCAGATATTCCTTTTATTTGATATTATTTTTAATCAATTAATTATTCAAATTATTATTTTTTTGGTTTCAAATGTAATTTGGTAAATATGAACAAATTTTATTATTATTATTATTTATTATTTCTTTAAATTTTTTATATTAATCAAAATAAATAATGATTTATTGCACCTATTTATATATTCTTCTTCACTTCTAATCCTGTCAATTTTTAGTTTTTATATGTAAAAGGTTGAATACTTAAATATTTTAAAATATTTTATTTGCAGATTGTGATTTATATTCTAAAATAAATAAATAAAACCTTAAAATATTTTCAATTTATTTAATTAAAATTAAAAAAGAAATTTAATAGTATTTATTACGTACCCATTTAAATATTAAATATTCTTCTACTGAACCTATCAAATTTTATAGTTTTTTTCAGATATTCTTTTTATTTGATATTATTTTTAATCAATTAATTATTCAATTTATTATTTTTTTTTTTTTGGTTTCAATTGGAATTTGGTAAATATGAACAAATTTTATTATTTCTTTAAATTTTTTATATTAATCAAAATAAATAATGTTTTATTTTATATTTTTTTTCAGATATTCTTTTTATTTGATATTGTTTTTATCAATTAATTATTCAATTTATTACTTTTTTGGTTTCAATTTTAATTTGGTAAATATGAACAAATTTTATTATTTCTTTAACCTTTTCACATTAATCAAGACAAAAAATGTTTATTTGCAATCAATCAAATCTTTCTAATCGTATCAAATTTCTTTTTTCTATTTTTTTACATTAATCAAGACAAAAAATTAAGCATTATTAAGAATTTGCAGAAATATCAAAATTTAATTTATATCCAGACACTTAATTAGCACCGATCATTTGTAATTTGGTAAATATGAACCTATTTGGTATATATTTCTGACCCCCTACACCTCGCAGAATTTAATGAAACTTCGCCAGTTGATTCTTTGATTAATTCTAAGAAACTTTTTCCTTAGGCATTTCTTGGGAGAACTTCTAGTTTTCGAGATACAAGTGATTAAAGATTGGATATCAATTAGATGGTTATGAATGTCGAAATCTGCAGCCATTAAGAAATTTTCATTGACTAATTCACTAATTATTCACATATTCACTAATTTTAGTTTTTTTCTGTTCTGTTTGGATATAGGAAAATTATTTTATTAATTAATTTTTTAATTTTTCTATATACAATCCGAACTGAAAAAACCGAAAATTAGTCGCGCCCTCTGCTGGTCAACCTGATAAGACATGGTAGCTAAATGGGATATCAATGGATTGATATCCAATCTTTAATCACTTGTATCTCTTCTTCTTCTTCTTCTAGGAGGCAGGGTAGCCGAGAGCGTAGGATACCAACTTTCCACGCAAGAAGTCGGAGTTCGATTCCAACTAAGAACAAAAATTTTCAATTTAATTAACATCAGCTGCCTCCGGCAAGCCCCACCATGGATGTCACCTTGTCGTGTTGGGGGGCTTCGACTTAACTAAGAACATCCACGTCTCGGAGATGAGACTAGCAATCTACTCAAGAGACGCAAATCACGATTGCTCAAAGAACCACACACAGCCTCGAAAATTGGAATGATTAACACATTGACGACACGGCAACGAACCTATTACGGCAAATGGGTTAAGATTTGCCGTAAAAATGGAACGAACACGTAGGAAGAGCCAACGCGGAAGGGCTCTTGAGAATATAGCCCGGGATGGAAGGCCAGCAACACAAGAGACCAAGCCACCGAAAAAATGGGCTGACTGCTGGGCGTACTCTTCCCAAAAAAGACCTGAGGATAGTGAAGAAGAACAGGCCTTAGGCCTATAATAGAAGAAGAAGAAGAAGAAGAAGACTTGTATCTCGAAAACTAGAAGTTCTCCCAAGAAATGCCTAAGGAAAAAGTTTCTTAGAATTAATCAAAGAATCAACTGGCGAAGTTTCATTAAATTCTGCGAGGTGTAGGGGGTCAGAAATATATACCGATTGAATCTCAAGAATTAATTTTTTAACACTGCAAATCTCACGCGCCAACAGGTGACGTAGTGCCATCAACAAAGAACCAAACATGCGCTGGTTTAATAAATATTATTTATTAATTTATAATTAATTAAATTTAATTTAAATATAATATATTATGTTATTTAATCCAATTCAAATTACGAGATAGTCGAGTGGATACACTCCAGTTAATTTACAAACTAATTATTTATATTTTTTGAATTGCAAATGCTAGACTATTTAAATTTTCTACATAATTTAAAAACTACTTGGAAATATCTAAAATTTCAATTTAAAATTGAATTTAACAATTGGTTAACTAATGAATTCAATTCCAAATATATTTTTTTTAGAGAATAAATAGATACACATTTTTGTTAGCAATTGCCACACTAAATCTTGCTAAAAAAAAGAAAATATTTTAATAGTAAAAAAATGAATTGGGAATATTAGACATATTGGTCACTTGCATTTAATTCGATCTTAGAAAAGTAACATTCCAAAAGATATCCCCAAAGAATTTCAAAGAGAATTTGAAGTTTGACATTTTTTTTATTTTGATAATTCTCCTTCTAACAAAAAATTCTTTTGATTTAGATTTAGATAAATTTTAAATATTTTAAAATTTAAATAATAATTGATAATAAATTACAAATTATTTCTCGGACAAAAAATCAAAATCATATTGTTGGAAAAAAATGTCAAAATTGTCCTCTTCAAGATCATTGCTATGAGAGATGCATTTCCTATTTATAGCAATTGGAATGTTTCCCTTTTTGCAAACATTTATATCTTTGTTCTTGTAGAGATGAAAGTCCTATGTGTAAACATATTCATAAAATTCATTTTGAGCGAATCAACCAATACAAAATTTAAATTAGAAACCAATTTTGAAGAAGAAAGTTATCAAAATTTTTCACCCCGAAAATATATAGTTACTATTCTTTTTAGAATGTAGATTTTCAAGTGATAAACTTATGCAAAATTTAAAATGTGATTATGTTCCAAATTTATTATTACCTTATATTCATTCTTGTTTCTGTTGCCGAAGGACTTGTGGATGGTCTAAACCAGTGATTCTCAACCTGGGCGATCGACATCTTAAAGGGGGCGATTATTTGACTATACGATTTTGGGGGGCGATAAGTTATTTTTTTTTTGGGGGGGGGGAATCATTTTCAACTCTAAAAAAAGGTAAGATGATTTTGCGTACAGGCTTTTTAAACATTTCCTCTTTTTTTCAATTTTTTTCAATATGGTTCTAAAAAAAGGTCAGATGATTTTGCAATCAGGTTCTGAAACTCGATTTTTCAATATGGCTGTAAGTATCACCTAGTGTACCTACCTTATATTAAGGATTATCATGCAATTTTTATGTATAAAAATTTATAGGGGGGCGAATTAAGAAGCGGGTCTTACAAAGGGGGCGTTTGGTCCAAAAAGGTGGAGAAACACTGGTCTAAACTTTAAAAAATTAGAAAACATGCAAAATTTAATTACTCCTGTTAATAAAAAATTGGACAAACCAAAAGATATTGATTCATTTATTAAAGCAGCTAAGTATAGAAATAGAAGATAAAAATTCATGAATTATCCAACCAAAGAAGAACAAATAGAAATCACATCTATCAGTAGTGCCCCTCTTTCTCCAAGTCGGATTCTTATTCATATTCGATAAATTTTATTATTTTTCTTTAAATTTTTTTATATGTTTTATTGCAACCATTTCTTCTAATTCTGTCAAATTTTTAATTTTTTTTCAGAAATTATTTTTATTTTATATTATTTTTAATTAATTAATTATCCAATTGATTATTTTTATGGTTTCAATTTTAATTTGGTAAATATGAACAAATTTTATTATTTCTTTAACCTTTTCACATTAATCAAGACAAAAAATGTTTATTTGCAATCAATCAAATCTTTCTAGTCGCATCAAATTCTTATTTCTATTGTTTCGAATATAGGAGAAAAAATTATTTTTATATAAATAGTAGAAATTAGTCGTTTTGATTTAAAATCTTTAGATACAGATATCCGTTTTCAGGAAATTAAATTTTTCGAAAATACCTATAAAAATTTCCATATAGGATGCTTGGATAATTCTATTTTAGAAAGTTTTTTTTGTGAGAAATTTGGAAAATATTTCGGACACAACATATTTCCCTTTTTATTATTCACAATATTTAAATAATTCAAATCTTTTCGATATTTTTAAATCCTTTTGATTTCCATAAGACACCCAAAATTTTATATTAGTGTAATAATTTAGGCAATAATTAAATATTAATTTATGAAGTTATGTTTTGTTGTGTGATTCATATTTAATACTACAATAAAAATGATTCAATACCTGAATAGATATATATTTAAAAACTATTAATTATTAAAATTAATTTTTGTTTTATTTAATTTAATATTTTCAAACCATGAGTATTTTTATTCGGTGCTCGAGACCCTCTAGCGGGCGTTTGGACGAACTACTAGTAGTTGTTAACCGGATGTTTATATATGTAAAAGGTCAATACTTAAATATTTTAATATATTTTATTTGCAGATTGTGATATATATTCTAAAATAAATAAATAAAACCTTAAAATATTTTCAATTTATTTAATTAAAATTAAAAAAGAACTTTAATAGCATTTATTACATTCACATTGAAATATTCTTCTAATCCTGTCAAATTTTTAGTTTTTTTTCAGATATTCCTTTTATTTGATATTATTTTTAATCAATTAATTATTCAAATTATTATTTATTTGGTTTCAAATTTAATATGGTAAATATGAACAAATTTTATTATTTCTTTAAATTTTTTATATTAATAAAAATAAATAATGTTTTATTGCATCCATTTATATATTTTTCTTCACTCTAATCCTGTCAATTTTTAGTTTTTTTCAGATATTTTTTTATTTTAGTTTATATTATTTCTAATCTCAATAATTAATTATTCATTTTACTATATTTTGGTTGTTATCAAGTTTGGTTCATCTAATTATATTTTGTACTTTTTATTTACTAATTATTTATTTTATTTGAAAATCATTTTTTCTTTCTTTTTCAGATTGTCTTCAATAATTTTTTTTATTAATTTCTCTTTTTTTATCCTTTTTCTCTTTTCTCTATAATTCCAAGTTTATTGGCGGTACCGTTACTTACCCTAGAACTTGTGACAAATGTTTTCCTATTTACCAAGAAAGAAATTTTTTGCTAAACATGAACGTCACAAGTGTAATGTACCTGATGATGATCTAGGACAGTGGTGGCGAACCTATGGCACGAAAATTTTGCTGGCACGTAAACCGTAATCCGTTTTATACGCGTTTCTAAAACTCCATTGATTTGATTTTTGAATTAATTTGTTACAGTTGCATTTAATATGGCCAGTGAAAAACAAAAATTATCAGAAACAAGTAACACAGCGTTCCGAAATTGGTCGACCGATATGTATGGCATGATTGACAAAGGCATCCAAGCAGTATGTCTTTTATGTTCCGGGACAGTAGTATTCAGAACGTCATGAGTAAAACGCCATTATGAAACAAAGCATAAAACACTCATTAAAAAACACAAGAACGAACAGAAAGAATTGATTGCTCGAGCAATTAAAAAAAGAAATACTCAGTCAAAATCTCTATTTAAATTTATCGACAGTCGTTCAAATAAAACTGCTGCTAGTTTTTTGGCCTCCAACGTAATTGCCAAGTATGGAAAACCATTTAGTGATGGTGAATATTTAAAAGAAGCATGGTTAAAATGTGCACCTGTTCTGTTCGAAGATTTTGAAAACAATGAAAAATTAATTCTAAGAATAAAAGATATGCCTTTGGCTAGAAGCTCGGTGAAAGAAGGAATTTTGGAAATGACTAAAAATATAAGTCACCAGCAAAAAATAGATATTAAAACTTCAGGATTATTTTGGCTGTCTGTACTGACATTACTTATGTTTTTTGTTTGTTAACTTGCTTACTCAACGTGTTGGACACTCAATTCTATTGCATCATACATCAGCAGGTTTTATGCACAAAGACCAGGTTTAAGCCATTGGAAGATATTAAGATTATTGTTAGCATCTTTAGCAGCATTAAAAAAAGAGTAGATATTTGCAATTGATCAATTTAATATCTTCTCGCGCTTTAAACAAACGAAAATTTTTAGAATTATTACATGAGGTTAATTCAGTGTATAATGGCTTACTTATGTACAACAACGTCCGTTAGTTAAGTCGTGGAAAGGTTCTTCAGAGATTTGTTGAGTGTTTAGATGAAATTAGACTTTTTTTACATAATGAAAATATCATGAAACAAACAAATCATCAATCAATTAATGGACATCGAATGGCTTGCCAATTTAATGTTTTTTAATGATTTTTTACTTAAATGAGCTAAACGTAATACTACAAGGTGGAAACAAGATATTTATTGTCACGTTTGATTTAATTAAACCATTCGAAGCCAAATTAGATATTTTCAATTGGGATTTTATTTCCAATAAATACAAATATTTTCCAAATTCAAAAAATATATTTGTATATCTCACGAGAAACCTGATAAAGTTGAATTGATAAAGAATATTTCTACAGTTATTCACTCGTAATAGACGAATTTTCTTCAAGGTTTAAGCAATTCAAAGAATTTACAGAAATATCAGAATTTATTTTATATCCACACACTTAATTAGGACCGATCAATTTTAATTATTTTCTTTTAATTTTTTTATGTTTTATTGCAACCATTTCTTCTAATTCTGTCAAATTTTTAATTTTTTTTTCAGAAATTATTTTTATTTTATATTATTTTTAATTAATTAATTATTCAATTGATTATTTTTATGGTTTCAATTTTAATTTGGTAAATATGAACAAATTTTATTATTTCTTTAACCTTTTCACATTAATCAAGACAAAAAAATGTTTATTTGCAATCAATCAAATCTTTCTATTCGTTAAAAATTTCTTATTTCTATTGTTTCTAATATCGGAGAAAAAATTATTTTTATATAATTAGTAGAAATTAGTCTTTTTGATTTAAAATCTTTAGATACAGGTATCCGCCTTCCGGAAATTAAATTTTTCAAAAATACCTATAAAGATTTCCATTCAGACACAACCTATTCAAACAATATTTAAATAATACAAATCTTTACGATTTTTTTAAATCCTTTTGATTTCCATAAAACACCCTAAATTTTATTTCCGTGTAATAATTAATCAATAATTGGATATTAATTTACTTAAGTTGTTTTCTTGTGTGATTCATATTTAATACTACAATAAAAATGATTCAATACCTAAATAATTATATATTTAAAAATTATTAATATTAACATTAATTTTATTTGTTTTATTTAATTATATATATTTCCTATATTTCTCCAAACTACTTTAAGATTTTCAAACCACGAGTTTTTTATTCGGCGCTCGAGAACCTCTAGTGGGCGCTTGGACGAACTACCAGTAGTTGTTAACAGGATGTTTATATATGTAAAAAGTTGAATACTTAAATATTTTAAAATATTTTATTTGCAGATTGTGATTTATATTCTAAAATAAATAAATAAAACCTTAAAATATTTTCAATTTATTTAATTAAAATTAAAAAATAACTTTAATAGCATTTATTTCTTCTAATATTATTTTTAAATAAATCCATTTTTTAATTGTTTCTGTCCTTTAGGTATTTTTAATTTTTTAATCATCTTACATTATATACTTATAAAATCTCAGAAAGATAAAAGAACATTTTATAATCTAGATAGTAAATTATTTGAAATAAATATTTAGAAAATTTAAAAAAATTTGCTGTCGAAATATATTTCCATCTAATGATATTATACTTACAAATATCTCTTATCTATGTATATATAAATCCTTCTAAATCACTGAATTGTCGGATGAATGAATATCAACATGAAATTATTAATATAATTGAGTTTAAGAGGGTCAATGAATATAATATATTATAGATATAAAAAAAACTTTAATATAAGTTTTGTTAATGATAATCATTTAAAATTTGTTATTTCTATATATTTTAAAAGATTTAATTTCTAAGTGGTTATTTATTTGGAAAATAAAAAATTAATAAATAAATAACAATTAACTATTTTTTACTTATCTAATTTAAATGAAAATATAACTTCGATTAGATATATGAATTTTTATTGTGATATAAATTGAAAATTTTCTCTTAAAAAATTCTAAAAAACTGAATAATTATATATTATGATAGCTTGTATGTTTTTAAATCAATTAATTATTTTTTAATATTAAAATTAATTCTATTTAATTAACTCTTTTCTAATTTCAATTTATATTTTAAAATCTTTATTTATTTAAATATTTCACTCGTAGTATATAAATTGAACAACATCCGGTTAATAACTACTACCAAGTTCTTCCAAGCTACCGCAAGAGGGTCTCGAGCGCCATTAAATAAAATTAGAGTAAGACCAAAAAAACGTGATTTGAAAATCTTAAAGTAGTTAGGAGAAATATAGGAAATATATAATTAAATAAAACAAATAAAATTATTTTTAATAATTATTTATTTTTAAATATATAAATATTCAGGTTTTGAATCATTTTTATTGTATTATTAAATATGAATCGCACAACAAAACATAAGTTCTTAATATATATATACTTGTATATATTTTATTAAAATTAATACTATTTATTACATTTGATTTACTTTTAATAAACACTTTTTCTATTCAATATTTTCTTATTTTATATATATATATAGGTGTATTTATAAATAAGATTGATGATATATGTATCCATCATATGACTTTCTCAGTACTGTATTTTGTCTTAAAAGAAAATTTTATTTGCTCTTATAAGTAATATATATATTTATATATATATATATATATATGTCGAGAAAAATTTTGGAAAAGTGATTATTAAGAGTTAATTAATGTTTATAATCAATTATTCAGGTTTTTAATAATTTTTATTGTAGTGTTAAATATGAGTCACACTACAAAACATATAACTTATATATATAATAAATTTATACACTTCCGAATTTTAATGTTTTATAATTATTTTATGTTTAATCTTCCTAATGGGATGCAAATTATATTCAAGTTCTTTTATTCATTGACTGTTTTCCAAAAAACACAACACTTTAGTACCCTTATTGACTTGTATGCAGTTGTTATTGGAAGGAGAACGCGGGGGAACGACGTTCCTTTACCTTATTTCAAAACCGGAATGCGTTCCAGGTTCCAGTACTTTTTCATGTCCCGACAACTCCCACATAAATCTATTAGTGTAATTAAGAGTTAACTAAACAGGATATATAGAATTAATTTTAATATCAAAATAATTTTTATGAAAATTTTCAATTTATATCTCAATTAAAATTCATATATCTAATCAAAGTTATTTTTTCATTTAAATTAGATAAGTAAAAATATTTAAGTGTTATATATTTATTTAATTATTTATTTATTTGCAAATAAATGAACATTTACAAATGAAATCATTTAAAATATAGAAAAATAATAAATTTAAGATTATTATTATTATCAAAACTTATATCAAAATTTTGTTTTATATTTATAATGGGTATATTATATTTATATACATTGAATCTCTTAAACTCAGTTATATTAATAAATCCAAGTTGATATTTATTCATGGGTGACTTCAGTGATCTAAAAGAGAATTTATATATATATAGAGAGAGAGAGAGCCACAGAGATAGAAAGAATTAACGGATAAATTTTAATTTAATGTATTATTATTTTGAAAGGTGGATTCGAATCAATGCAAAATTTTACTTTTAATGTTGTTTTGATTTATATTATATTTTAAATAATATAAATTTAAACAATAAAGTATAAATTCATGGATTCATTAAATGAAATTCCAATGAATTATTATAAGAGTAAATATTACAATAAAATTCAATTAATTTTTAATTTTAATTCAACTAAATTAATAATTAATGTATTCTAAAAATGTTTATATTGCTATATTAATTATTATATTGTAAAATTCCTAATATTCTCTTGATTAATTATATTATTAAACAATATAAACAAGAAAGTATACATTCTCGAATTCATTAAATAAAATTTAATTGAATTATTATAAGAGTTAATAAATACTACAATAAAATAGAATTAATTTTTCATTTTAATGAAAATAAATAAATAACAAGAATAAAAAAATTATTATTAAGAAAATTGATCTTTAACTTAATTTGTCTCTAAATATATTATATTACAATTTTTTAAACACAAACAATCTAATATATTTAAATAAATATTTAAATAAAACAAAAATATAATACAAATTTATATAAATATAAATGTATTTTATTATTAATAAAAATAAAAATAAAAATATACTATTTAACAAATAAAATTAAAATAATTCTAATAAAAATAATTTGAATTAATAAAATTTAACTAAAATTACAATTTTTAAATTAAATTAAACTCAAATTATTAATAAATAATAATGAGCTGAAAAATAAATAAATTGAATTTAATTAAAAGCAATTGAATTAAATTTATAATTAAATATTTTTGTTAATATATAATATATATTAAATATAGATGAGAGTAGCTTACATTCCGGGATGAATTAACTTTTATTTTATAAAAATATATTGTATTTAAAATATTTATTAATTAATCTACGAAACCGGTATAATCGTTATTTTTACTTGTTGACGAACTTATTAGGCTTAATTAGGGTGACCAAACGTCCCGTTTTTAAGTGCTCTGTCCCGGCGTCCCGAAATAAGTCTTCGGGACAGCCTATTGTCCCGTTTTTTTAAATATTTAGGACATTTCGTACTTTTTTCAAAATTTTTTCAATTTGCTTATAAAAAAAAAGGTAAACCGTTTGTCCCGGTTTGGTGTTTTCGAAATATGGTCATCCTATTTATAATGGGTAAGGTAGTGGCACCTATAGCGGACAGGGACTTAAAGCGGACACAAATGGAAAATTTTTACTTAAAATAAAAGTTATTTTAAATTTCTCTCCATTCCGTCTAATATTTCGAATAATTTACTCTTTCCAAAACATATTGGAGTGGTCAAGTTGGCTTCACTGAACAAATTGACAATTTTATGGAGAAACGAAAAATTTCATATTCATCTTCCACATATTTTTTGTGAATTCTTAGCAAATTCTTAGTCGTCATTGTAATTAAGCTTTTATATGTTCGTATTATGTTTTTAAATCTATATTATTAGTTTAAACTGACATTTATAGAATAAAGAAGCAAATTATAAAGTGTTATTGACAGAGTGACTTGTTGTTGATAAATTTAAAGTGGTGTTCGCTTTAGGTTCCAAATTTATATGGCTTTCCTGAAGCGGACACTTGCTGTCCGCTTCAGGTTTGTGTACGTATAAAATTAAATGTAACTTAGAGAAATATTCATTTGATGGCGTTTAATCTTAAAATTATAAAAAAATTCAATTCAGAACCTTAAGTTGCCACTAATGTCCGTTTCAGGTTCTAAACGTAGGCAGGTTCTACACGTGCCAATTATTTCCAGGAATCATTACGGAAATATTGCCCGACGGGATAAAAGTTAAGGCCATGATAAGGAGTGGCAGTTTATGGAAGTGGCCAGACAGAGATGTCGAACTCTTCTATTTGTGGGATGATGTTCTGGGCCACTTGGCCAAACCCACCCGCTTCAGCAGGCGAAGGGAATTATTTTCAGTGCCAGAACTTGAAAAACTGAAATAATTATTATAATAATGATTTTTAATTGATATTCTATTGTTTTATAATTGATTTAATTTAATAATAAAATATTGAAAATTAAATTTTTGATTTATTTACTGACGTTTATCTTAATGTTTGCTTTAGGTTCTTCAAATGTCCGCTTTAGGTTCCGTAAAAATTTTCACTGTCCGCCTTAGGTGCAAATGTAAAATTTTTTTAAAATTAAAAATTTAATATGAGGGATTAGCAAATAGTTAAGTAATTATTACTATCTTTAAGAATGATAAATGAATCTCAAATAAAACCATTAGTTTCTCTATTCACAATTGTGACTTCAATTCTAGGTACAAAAATGATGAAAAATGGGCTCTAATGTGTCCGCTATAGGTGCCATTACCTTATATTATATTTATATACATTGAATCTCTTAAACTCTGTTATATTAATAAATCCAAGTTGATATTTATTCATGGGTCACTTCAGTGATTTAGAAGGATTTATATATACATAGATAATAAATATTTGTTAGTATAATATGATAAGATGGAAAAATAATTTGACATTTTCTAAATTTTTGAAATTTATTACATATAATTTAGTATCTTGTTGATAAAATTTACTTTTATTTATTTGTGAATTTGTTAGTATATAATGTAAAATGATGAATTGAAAAATACCATAATGACAGAAACAGTTCAAAAATTTACTTGTAAAAAATGGAATTATTTAAAATTATTATATGAATATGAATATTAAAGGGAAAAAATTGAGAAATAAATTTGACCAAAGTTCATTTTTAATTTTAATATATCATATATTATAATATATGCATTGAATTTTTAAAATTATAATTATATTCATAAATACATACAATAATAATAATAATTAATAATAATAAAAATATTATAAGATTAAATACTACAATACATTAATCAATTAATTTTTTATTTTAACGAAAATAAATTAATAAATTATGTATTATAAAAATGTTTATATTGCTATATTAATTATTATATTGATAAATTCCTCCATGGTTGTTACATTATATAATTTATTATAACATTATAAGAAAAAGTGAGTTTCTTTTGAATATTTTTAATTCTTGAAAGACAATTGACATTTTATTCAATGCAGACACCAATAATTATTTGACAGATATTATTACTATAAGATTATTTATGTAGAATAGTTATTTTAATAGTAATATATTTAATGGTAATAATTAATATATGAATTTTTTTACTAATCATTTACTAAGATATTTTTTAAAATTAATCTGAAATCATTGTAATCTTATTTTTATTTGGATTGATATATTAATATTTATATATAAGGTATATATTTTGATATTACATTGTTTATTTTATTATTATAATATTGAGTTTGTTTGGAATATTTTTATTTTTTATGGACAATTGACTTTGTATTCAATTACGAAGGCAATATTTATTTGTTTAATGCTAATATAAAAAACAATTATTTTTATTTTTATTTTCTTATATTAATTATTCATACGAAAACAGAATTCCAAGTGGAAATTAGAATATTACGAAATAGTTAAAACAAAATTTTAATTGAATTCAGGCTTTGGAGTAGCTACCTGAATGGATAAAAGTCTTATTAAAGAAAGGGAATAAAATCATTCAATCTTGAATTTTGAAAGATTAATTTTTTTAAATAATGACATGAATAATAGTAGTAATAGCATAAGACTAATAAATTCTATCCAAATTGAAATTATTTTAATGTTTTATTTATTTATTTATTTTTGCAAATGAACAAATAAAATATTTTAAATTTATAATTTAAGAAATAGCAAATTTTAAATAATTATCATCATTGGGGGGGGGAGCCCCTGTTTAGGCACGAAGGCGCTGAAGGCCGTCTGATTAGCTAGTTTTTAATAAAAGTCAACTTTTAATACTTATACTTTATTTCAAATAAATTTTATTTGAATTATTTTAGTTTATCATTATTAATGCTTGGCCGAGAGTGTAGCGTGGCAACCTTCTACACAAGAAGTCGGCGTTCGATTCTAACCAGGAACGGATTATTCTAATAAATTCTATGCAAAAATGTGATCATTTAATTAAATTTTAACTTAGCTTAATAGAATACAAAAGATGTGTTATATAATTAAAGATATTCGAAATAAAATCGGAATATAAATATTTAATTATTAATTATAAATTAACTTCAATTACATTTAATGAAATTAAATTAATTTATTTTTTTACCTCATTTTTTTATATATTAATAATTTAAAAATTAATAATTCAACTTTTATATAAGTTTAATAATTTCTAATCATTTTTATTTGAAGTATTATAATTTTTTCTTTTAATATTTATTTATTTATTTTTAATTTTATTATGATATCTGGATCACTTAAATTATTTATTTTAATTTGAATTAATTTAGTTTATTTTAAATTTGTTTAATAAATTATTTAAACAAATATAATCAAATAAGGAAAAGAAAATAATTTTAAGTTAAGATTTTTTTAATGATAATCTTTGGAAATTTGTTATTTCTTATATTGTATATTTTAAAAGATTTTATTTGTAGTTTGTAATTCATTTCCTAAAATAATACTTTTGACTTAGGAATGACCCTCGTACTACTAAACACATTTCTTATCAAATCTATATATCTAATCTTATTACACTAGTAATATTGTATTGTATCTATATATCTCTATACCTTAAAAATTGTGAACAGAATTTTTTATGATTTTATGAAATTCATGTTTTTTAGATCATATTAAAAAGAGCAATAATTTTAATTGATAGATTAAGAAGAGAACACTGTTTATACTTACATTCGGTCTTTTGGTAGGCAAATCACAGAATGTTGTCAATGGAACATTACTCAGATAAGAAAAACCAATGTATTTACTCAAAACTCAAATTTTAAGAGCTAATTAATCAAAAGTTTAGGGAAAATGTCTTAGTATTCGAAATTTCCTAAAACTTATCAGAGTTTTCACAAACATAGACTATACAAAATTGGTAACCCTGCTGGTTTCTTGCCTACCAATGACATCTCTCCTATACTTAACGAAGGGTAACGTATCTATTGTTCATCTTGTATTTTATAACAGGATATAAGGGTAATAAACCCAAATATGTATAATTTACCCCAAATCTTAATTATTAAGCTCCAATGACTTTGCTTATCCCTTAATTAATATAAATGTTTGTTATTTTTATTTTTTATTTCATAAATAATAATTATAATTTATTTTTTATGAAATAAAACTAAAAAATATATGAATAATTGTTCACATGCGTTATAAAGAGTAATTAGTTAGATATGAAAAAGATTTACGTGAGCCAGAAAATGTACTTTTGTCTGGTAAAATTATATAACAATTTATTATGCATAAAATAAAATCTGAAAATTTTCATATTCAAGATTAATATCTTTCTCTACAAGTCGTTAAATGTTTTGTCTAACATTACCATAGAAATTTTATATAAAAGAGACAATTGTTCTAGTTTTTTTTTTGTTTTTTTTAAGTATTTAATTTTATAGTATTTTAATTCTATAGAAAAAGCCAACTTTTTAAATAATAATTTATAATTAATCAGTTATAATTGAGTGATTGTAAAATTTGATAATTTTATAATAAATAAATAAAAAAAAAAATGAAATAAATAAATTCAAGTTTATTTTTTAGTTTCCAAGCTGGGAATATGAATTGAATGTATTATAAAAATAAATGTTTTTTTCTTTTACTTCGGTATGAATGGCGTGGGGGCGTAGGCGATGTGGGGAGAGGTACAAACCAAAACATTTAAACAACAAAAGATGTCACTGGGCAACATTAAACGGATCAGTTGAATGTTCACTTTGTTTTCCTTTTTGCAACTCGAGAGAACGTAGTCGGTTTTAGAAAATAAAAATAAATAGTTTAAAAAAAAATAATAATAATAATAATAAAATAAAATAAAACGAAAACATAAATAAATAAATATAAAGTTTTTCACGATGACCGGCAAAAAGAAAATACTCTGTCAAAAATGTCAGCTCAAGAAAGATGACTTGGATGATACAAAATAAACATTAAAAAAAATAAAATAAAATAAACAAGTTTACAAATCTAATGTACTAGAAAACAAAATTGAATGATATAATATTTAATATCTATAAATAAACCGAAAGTCGGTTTGTGATCTATATATGTTATATATATATATATATATATACGTATATTTAAATAAGATTGATGTTATATGTATCCATCACATGAGTTTCCCTATAATGTATTTTGTCTTAAAATAAAATTTTATTTACAATGTTAAGTAATATATATACTACATGGATTAAAAAGTCTCGGGATTTTTCAATAGGTGACACCACTAGAAAATGCATGACTCATTTCGAGAGGCTCATCTGTCACTAGTTTATGAAGTATCATGACATTTGGTCCATTTGTTTACAAATAAAACATTAAAATAATTTCGATTTGGATAAAAGTTATTAGTCTTATGCTATTACTACTATTATTCATGTCATTATTTAAAAAAATTAATCTTTCAAAATTCAAGATTGAAATAAAAATAAATAAATAAATATTAAAAGAAAAAATTATAATACTTCAAATAAAAATGATTAGAAATTATTAAACTTATATAAAAGTTGAATTATTAATTTTTAAATTATTAATATATAAAAAAATGAGGTAAAAAAATAAATTAATTTAATTTCATTAAATGTAATTGAAGTTAATTTATAATTAATAATTAAATATTTATATTCCGATTTTATTTCGAATATCTTTAATTATATAACACATCTTTTGTATTCTATTAAGCTAAGTTAAAATTTAATTAAATGATCACATTTTTGCATAGAATTTATTAGAATAATCCGTTCCTGGTTAGAATCGAACGCCGACTTCTTGTGTAGAAGGTTGCCACGCTACACTCTCGGCCAAGCATTAATAATGATAAACTAAAATAATTCAAATAAAATTTATTTGAAATAAAGTATAAGTATTAAAAGTTGACTTTTATTAAAAACTAGCTAATCAGACGGCCTTCAGCGCCTTCGTGCCTAAACAGGGGCTCCCCCCCCCCAATGATGATAATTATTTAAAATTTGCTATTTCTTAAATTATAAATTTAAAATATTTTATTTGTTCATTTGCAAAAATAAATAAATAAATAAAACATTAAAATAATTTCAATTTGGATAGAATTTATTAGTCTTATGCTATTACTACTATTATTCATGTCATTATTTAAAAAAATTAATCTTTCAAAATTCAAGATTGAATGATTTTATTCCCTTTCTTTAATAAGACTTTTATCCATTCAGGTAGCTACTCCAAAGCCTGAATTCAATTAAAATTTTGTTTTAACTATTTCGTAATATTCTAATTTCCACTTGGAATTCTGTTTTCGTATGAATAATTAATATAAGAAAATAAAAATAAAAATAATTGTTTTTTATATTAGCATTAAACAAATAAATATTGCCTTCGTAATTGAATACAAAGTCAATTGTCCATAAAAAATAAAAATATTCCAAACAAACTCAATATTATAATAATAAAATAAACAATGTAATATCAAAATATATACCTTATATATAAATATTAATATATCAATCCAAATAAAAATAAGATTACAATGATTTCAGATTAATTTTAAAAAATATCTTAGTAAATGATTAGTAAAAAAATTCATATATTAATTATTACCATTAAATATATTACTATTAAAATAACTATTCTACATAAATAATCTTATAGTAATAATATCTGTCAAATAATTATTGGTGTCTGTGCATTGAATAAAATGTCAATTGTCTTTCAAAAATTAAAAATATTCAAAAGAAACTCACTTTTTCTTATAATGTTATAATAAATTATATAATGTAACAACCATGGAGGAATTTATCAATATAATAATTAATATAGCAATATAAACATTTTTATAATACATAATTTATTAATTTATTTACGTTAAAATAAAAAATTAATTGATTAATGTATTGTAGTATTTAATCTTATAATATTTTTATTATATCATGAAAATAAAATAAGAAACACTGCCCTGAATCTAAACCGGGACAATTTCAACAAACGGGCGGGACGCCGGGACAACCCAGTATAGCAAGTCTAGCTATAGCCATTTGTCTCTTTACTTATTGAATGACTCTATTAATAAAGTATATTGTTTACTTTTATATATTTATATATATATTTTATTATATTAGGTATTCTTTTTTTATCTAAATTATTTATTTATTTATTTATTTTTTTTTTTTGTTTTTTTGTTATCTTTGATTTTTTCTTAATGAGTGTTTTCTATTAATCTTTAATGTATTCGCTTGTGTCCTTTGCTATTTGACTTGTGCTATTTGTTTGCATTTTTCCGTGAGTCTATTTCCATTAATCATAGGTTTCCTCAGTCCCGTCCAGATCATTTCCTTCGTGATCATTAATCATTTGGAGGCGGCCTAACTGGTGCAACTTTATTCCCTTTTGGCTGCCAAGTCGAGTGCGAGAGTGAATTCCTCTCTACCCCCTCCCCCTCCCCCACCCACACCATTCCCCAGTTCATCCCCCATTCACCCTACCGTTTGCATCTCTTTCCCCTCCCGTTCATCGTTAAAACTCGGCGCCAATCATCTTCATTCTCTGATCATATTTACGGCAGAGGGGACACATTCGTATTTATTGAGCTTTTAATATAATTAGATCAGTGCTAATTGAAAAATTATCTGATCATGTTCCAAATAAAATATTGGTCAAAAAATATCACCACCATCATGTTGTTGTTGAAAAAAAAATAAGATTAAAGGGCGGATGAGACAGGAGTTTTCAGATCGAATTACGTTATCTCTTTAGTCATACAAGTATATATTTTTGACAATCTATCTACCATTAATATCTCTAGTTATTTATAGATAGGGTGACCAAACGTCCCGTTTTTAGGTGCTCTGTCCCGGCGTCCCGAAAAATGTCTTCGGGACAGCCTATTGTCCCGTTTTTTAAACATTTAGGACATTTTATATTTTTTTTCAAAATTTTTTCAATTTGGTTCTAAAAAAAGAAAAGAAAAAAGGTCAGATGATTTTGCGATGCTCTGAAACATTTCCGATGGAGGGAAGAAAAGTTTTCCAATTTTTCAAGAAAGTAAAAAATTTATATAAAAATCGGATGTATTGTATCGGAAAAATCCGATTATTTAGGGAGCCGCAAACCAGAAAAGATTGGGAACCTCTTTAATAAATGAATTACAACCTGCAAATAAAAACTTTTAAAGTATAAAATAATAGATATAACAAATTTAATAGAATTATCATAAAGAAAACTTCTTAAATTTCGTTTATTTTTTTTTTCTGGAACATATATAATATATATATTAATATATTATATTCAAACATTGAATTTTTGAAATTCATATATATTCATAAATACTACCAGTTAATAATAATTATTAATACTAATTAAATCTATAAGTCTTTATTAGTATTAATTCAATTAATACTTTTTATTTATTTATTTATAGTCCCAATAGTTCCCAATATATTTAAGTGTTATTTATTTATTTATTTATGAATGCTTAATTTTTACAGTATTGAAAGATATATTGTCTATTTTAATATTATAGTATTGAGTTTGTTTTGAATATTTGTTTTTTATGGACACACAATTGACTTTGTATTCAATTACGAACGGAATATTTGTTAAATTGAAAATTTTCATAAAAAATTCTAAAAAACTGAATAATCATATATTAAGATACCATGTCTGTTTTTTAAATCAATTAATTATTTTTTAAAATTAAAATTAATTCTATTTATTTTATTTAATTAACTCTTAATAAACTCTTTTCAAAATTTTTCTCAATATATATATATATATCTCAATATATATATATATAGAGAGAGAGAGTTAATTAAATAGAATAAATAGAATTAATTTTAATTTTAAAAAATAATTAATTGATTTAAAAAATAGACATGGTATCTTAATATATAAATTATTCAGTTTTTTAGAATTTTTTATGAAAATTTTCAATTTAACAATTCATATATCGAATACAAATGGATTTTTCATTTAAATTAAATATATAAAAAAAAAATTAAATGTTATTTATTTATTTATTTGCAAATAAATGAACATTTACAAATGAAATCATTTAAAATATAGAGAAATAACAAATTTAAGATTATTATCATTATCAAAACTTATATTAAAATTTTGTTTTATATTTATAATGGGTATATTATATTAATATACAATGAATCTCTTAAACTCAGTTATATTAATAAATCCAAGTTGATATTTATTCATGGGTGACTTCAGTGATCTAAAAGAGAATTTATATATATATATATATAGAGAGAGAGAGCCACAGAGATAGAAAGAATTAACGGATAAATTTTAATTTATTCTATTATTATTTTGAAAGGTGGATTCGAATCAATGCAAAATTTTACTTTTAATGTTGTTTTGATTTATATTATATTTTAAATAATATAAATTTAAACAATAAAGTATAAATTCATGGATTCATTAAATGAAATTCCAATGAATTATTATAAGAGTAAATATTACAATAAAATTCAATTAATTTTTAATTTTAATTCAACTAAATTAATAATTAATGTATTCTAAAAATGTTTATATTGCTATATTAATTATTATATTGTAAAATTCCTAATATTCTCTTGATTAATTATATTATTAAACAATATAAACAAGAAAGTATACATTCTCGAATTCATTAAATAAAATTTAATTGAATTATTATAAGAGTTAATAAATACTACAATAAAATAGAATTAATTTTTCATTTTAATGAAAATAAATAAATAACAAGAATAAAAAAATTATTATTAAGAAAATTGATCTTTAACTTAATTTGTCTCTAAATATATTATATTACAATTTTTTAAACACAAACAATCTAATATATTTAAATAAATATTTAAATAAAACAAAAATATAATACAAATTTATATAAATATAAATGTATTTTATTATTAATAAAAATAAAAATAAAAATATACTATTTAACAAATAAAATTAAAATAATTCTAATAAAAATAATTTGAATTAATAAAATTTAACTAAAATTACAATTTTTAAATTAAATTAAACTCAAATTATTAATAAATAATAATGAGCTGAAAAATAAATAAATTGAATTTAATTAAAAGCAATTGAATTAAATTTATAATTAAATATTTTTGTTAATATATAATATATATTAAATATAGATGAGAGTAGCTTACATTCCGGGATGAATTAACTTTTATTTTATAAAAATATATTGTATTTAAAATATTTATTAATTAATCTACGAAACCGGTATAATCGTTATTTTTACTTGTTGACGAACTTATTAGGCTTAATTAGGGTGACCAAACGTCCCGTTTTTAAGTGCTCTGTCCCGGCGTCCCGAAATAAGTCTTCGGGACAGCCTATTGTCCCGTTTTTTTAAATATTTAGGACATTTCGTACTTTTTTCAAAATTTTTTCAATTTGCTTATAAAAAAAAAGGTAAACCGTTTGTCCCGGTTTGGTGTTTTCGAAATATGGTCATCCTAGGCTTAATAATAGCAAGGATTATAAAAAGAATATCTAGAAAGCAGTTCGTTGTAAAATAATTATATAATTAATGTATTAATAGTTTTTCCACTGTGATTTTCATAACTCATGACTTGAAATATAAAAGAAAAAAAAATTTTCCTTAAAAAAAAAAACAATCCCAATTAAATTCAAATGGATTTATTAAATTTTCCACATTTATTTTTAAATGTCCCAAAATGGGCCGCTAGGCAGACAGAAATTTTACTTAGTTCTTCGAAAAATGATAGAATTAAAAAAATGTTTATATTCATTTTGACGTTATTATTTTAGAATATATAGCTAGTTTCTTACTATTAAACTATAATATTGAACTTATTATATAAACTAAAATTAAATTTAGAATTTTCAAAAGACATTATTTTACACACTCGATGAAATTTGAAATTTATTGATATAATAGATTTGCTTTAAGAGATGAGATGCACTGAAATCAAATAACCTTGAAACTTCATCGAGTATCTTTAATAGAAAATCTTTAATTCAGTTTTTCTAGTTTTATCTTATTGAAGTTGAATTTTAGTTTACATAACTTATTAAAATATTTTAACTAGTGCCTAGGGTTAAATCGATTAATTACATATATTAAATTTTTTTTAGAAACATTTTCTCCTCATTTGGTACTACTAAAAGTACCCTAAGGGTTGATTCATAAAGACTGCAAGGGTTGTTATAGTCTTTTAGTAATGTTGTAAATTAATTTATGGATGAAAAGACGAAAACTACGAGAGAAAATTATGAAAGCCTGTCAAGGTAATGGATTGGGATAATAAACAAAAAAGAGGGGATTTTTTTTTCATTTCAGTAATACCACTACTTAAGTTTATTTAAAAAAAAATGAATACTTCTTTAAGATATTAATGTGGATTTAAAGAGGCAAGTTGAGATGGTGGTGTTGGACACATTCCCGGGATTCATCCCCGGCAACTTTCTTCAAATTATTAACACTATTAGTGTAGAGAGAGAGAGAGAGAGAGTACAAAAGAAAAAAAAACAACACCAATTTTTATTAAAGGTATTTAGAATGGATTGAATCCTAGCACACTATGAGCGGGGCGGGTATTTATACCCGTTGCCACTTATGTAATATATATTTTCCCTTGTGTCACTTAAAATTACTTATTTTAAACGATAACTAAATATATATCCATCATATAAGTGGCAACGGGTATAAATACCCGCCCCGCTTATAAGTGGCAGTCCCCGCAACGGGTACAAATACCCGCCCCGCTCATAGTGTGCTAGTATATTTTTGAAAAAAAAATATTTTTTTTCTTCTTTATTTATGAATATTTTAAATAAATTATATTATATAATAATTTATATGCATATAAAGTTACGTTACATTTATTAAAAATAAAAAATCTTGGAAAATTTTAGCAATTAATCTTCATTGATTGAATAGCTGTGGAAAAATTTATGATTCAACCCAACTCAAATTACTCCTTTCAAGTGGATTAAAGAGCCACTTTTAGTGGTTTTAGCTGAAATTCTTCCGCTTTGAAATACTTTTGTAACATTACCTTATTATATCAATAGACTAAAGGAACATTGAATTAGTCACACAAGAACCACACACTTAACGATATTTTTTTTTAAAGATTCAATAGCCTTTAAAGAATATATTAAACCTTTTATGAAGAAAAAAGAAACTTTTTTTTCTATTAAATATTTTTTCTTAATATATATATATATAGTATATAAATGTTATTATAGAGGAGGGGGTCGGCAACCATTTTTTTAATTCGGGACAAATATAAAAACTAATCAAACTTGAGCATGCCAAAAAAATTTGGAATTAAATTTTGACAAATATTTTATTATAGATTTTAATTTAATATTTATAAAATATGGGCATGTTAACATAATTTAATATAATTATAAATAATGCAATAAATCACATTTTATTGGAAAAAAATTATTTAAAAAAAAAAAAAATGAATAGTATAATGTTGAAATTAGTAAAATTTTTAATAACTTATTTAATGATTAGTAATATAATTTGAATTTTAAAATTAATATTTAATTTATAAATAGGATGATTTTCAAATTTCACTGTGAAGGTTAAAACTGCTTTATGCAATTTTTTAATTTTGTTATAATAATTATGCAAATGACGGGTCTGATAAAAATATGTCTCGAATTGTTGCCAACCTTTGATATTTAGAATTATACATATACATATACATATATACGCCTTCGGCGCTCTTCACATCAATACGGGGGCTCCCCACCCTGTACCCCCGAGTGATACATAGTAGGTTGAAAGTCTTTATGTAAAAGGTTTTCATCCATTTTGTTTCAATTAATATATTAATTAAACAATCATTTTTTGTGTTCTTGTATATGTTCTATCTATCTATCTACCTCTGGGCCCTGGCTCTACGTTACTCGAAAGTTCTTGGTCGCAACAATAACATTTCTTCAAGTGTCCCTATCCTGAGCTATAACCATCTAACTCCTACCCTTTCCCATATCTCTCACATCCCTTCCTACATTGTCTACCCACAGCATCCTTGGTCTTCCAAACGGGGATTTTCCAATCGATCTCCCCACCAATATCTTTTTCCTCTCCCATTCTAGCCATGTGCCCTGCCTATCGCAGCCTTCTCGATTTTATAACCCTAACTATTTCTGAAGATGCATATAGGTCTTGCAATTAATCGTTATGCAGTCTCCGCCATTCCCCGGTGTCCTCATCTTTCTTTGGTTGAAAAATACTGGGAAGAATCCTATTCTCAAATACTCTGAATCTACTCTCATCTCCTAAGGTCATAGACCATGCCTCCCACCCATATAATACAACAGAGAAAATAATTGTTTTATATATTTTAATTTTGATTCCCTTTGATAATAATTTTCACAAATAAGGCACAAAAATTTCATTGAAAAAAAATGTGTTTTTTAACACCTTCAATAGTATAATAAGCTGGAATGTCTCCACTCGGCTATCTTACAATTTGATCTGGATTAAATAACATATATTATATTTAAATTAAATTTAATTAATTATAAATTATAAATTAAAATTAATAACTAATTTTTATTAAACTAGCGCGTGTTTGGCTCTTTGTTGAGTGTTAAAAAATTAATTCCAGTACTTTCAGCGATTAAATCATTTATCTTTATTTTTACGATCACTTTAGAAGAAAAAAATCAAAGCGTTATAGGTAATGACGCGCTTCCGGTTGAGTTTCATTTTCAAAAGGTGATAGAAAACTACGAATTTTGAATAATGGCCGTATACCAAATTTCATGATTCAAGCTCAACCCGTTTTTGCGTAATCTTGTCTACACACACATACAGTCATTTTTCTCAACCTTAGTTAAAATGATTCAGGAACCTTCAAAACGTATAAAAACATCAAAATTCGACATTGAAAATTTTCGTGATTGCAATATTATCTCTAGAGAGATAGTAAAAATGAGCATCAATATGTTAAAAAGATTTATATTGTATTGTATTTATAGATATACAAAACACACACACTCACAATTTAGGAATAATCAAAATATATTAATTTCTTTTTTTTTAATTGAGTGTTTTATTCAATATTTAATAAAATTTATTTATTTAATATTTAAATATTTAAAAAAACTACGCTTAAAAAATCACCCATTATAAGTAAAATTCTTCAAAAAAATTTTCATGCATAAGTAATTAAATAAAATAAATGTTCTCTCTCTAACTAACTTTACGTTTATTGTTAATTAAAAATCATTAATTTCTTTTATTGTTTTATTCATTAAAAATCCAATAGAATAAACATAATATTACTAATAATAATAATAATAATAATACTAATATTAATAATAACCAAGGAATAAAAAATTCTGCTAAGAAGTTTACTTACGATAAAACAAATACGAAGGAATTGGAGTTGAAATAAAATTCAATATAAAGTCGGTTGATTGAACTGTTGATCTTGGGCTTAGTAAAACATTCATTGAAGTTCACCTGGGGGAGAGGGCTGTTGAAAAAAATATAATAAAATTGTGGAGCGCGCCAAGGGATTTTTCACTTACTCGCCCCTTTGGCTACAAATCTATCATTCAAGTAAAGAACATTCGATCTATAAAATCTTCCCATCAAAAGAAAAACTAACCCTATTTTTTTTATTTAAAAAGAAATGTAATATTTGGATTTATGAAAAGAGATTCCATATTGATAAGTACCACGTAAAGGGATAAGCTTTCAATTTTATACCGAAAGTCACCTTGAATGCCTATCACGTATAAAATATTTAATTAAATTTCTTTCGACGCGCGTACATTTATATAGTCGTGTAGCCGTGTATAGAAATATAGAAATACATACGCTTCCATCCCATTTCTATCTTCTCCTAATTCCTTCACATCTACCTTTAAAACATTTTTTGGTCTATTCCCATGTGGTTTATTAATTGGTTTCACCGTAAGCAAACTTAAACCAACCCTCCTTTTCCCCCAAAATTCAAATTTAATTATTTAAAGGAAATCACTTTTCAATATAAATACATTATTTTCACATTTTATGGTAAGATCTGTGTCTTTACGTTTCGGCGCTAATTTGTACTAACATTTTCAATATAATTTTCAGGAGAGAATTTTCCGGATCGTTGGTTTTAAATTGTGTGTCTAAGAGTCAATTTTGGGATTTTGGGGTGAATTACTGCGTTTTGAAGTTCTGAAGAATTCACGATAATAGCACTAACATTAACACACGTCTGGTTCTTATGACAGTTGATCTAGGTCTGTATATATATATATATAGGGTTGCCATATTTTTTCACGGACCAACCGGGACAGTTCTGTCTATTTTACTTTTGGTTTAGGGATGTCGGTTTCGGGGGGGGGGGGAGGGGGGTTATGAAAAGATTAATGTAAAAAACACTTAAAATATAGAATAGATAATAAGCATCCATACTTAGTGCAACAAAATTTGCATTTATTAAATCATTCTTTAATTCTTCCAGCGCTAAAGGTGCTATTACATTTAATATTATAGCCTCACATTTGGTTTTTCCCAATGAAAATTTTAGTTCAAAAAATTTGTATTACTGTGTTACTTGCCAAAACGTTACTAATCACACAAGAGCAGATTAATCATTCTCTGATCTAATAATTTTGCTCAATTATTTCCAAGAAACACTGCCCTGAATCTAAACCGGGACAATTTCAACAAACGGGCGGGACGCCGGGACAACCCAGTATATCCGGGACTGTCCCGGCGAAACCGGGACGTATGGCAAGTCTATATATATATATATATATATATTTAATTTGATTATTACTATTATTATTATTATTTATATAAAATATTTCATTTTTGTTTATAAATTTTCAAAGATGTTTTGATCTTAATCAAAATGTCAAATCAAATAACCTTTTATTATTTTTAGTCAGAAAATTGTCATATTTAGGTGATAATAATAATAATTAACTAAAATAATTAAAATAAAAATTATTTGAAATTATTAAAATTAACCGAAAATTTATAATATTATAAGAAAAAGTGAGTTTGATTTGAATATTTTTATTTCTTGATATTCTATTCAACGAAGACACTAATAAATATTTGACAGGTGTTAATACTAAAAGATTATTTATTTAGAAAATTTATTTTAATAGTAATATAATTAATGTTAATAATTATCATATGAATTTTATTACTAATCATTTATAAAGATGATTTTTCAAAATCATCTGAAATCATTGTAATCTTATTTTTATTTGGATTGATATATTAATAATTTTATGTATATAGGTATATTGATATATAATATATATACGTTGATATTACATTGTCTATTTTAATATTATAGTATTGAGTTTGTTTTAAATATTTTTTTTTTATGGACAATTGACTTTGTATTCAATTACGAACGGAATATTTGTTTGATGATAATATATAAAACAATTATTTTTATTTTTATTTTCTTATATTAATTATTCAAATCAAACCAGAATTCAAATTGGAAATTAGAATCTTACGAAATAGTTAGCAATAACATTCCATTCATATTCTATGGATTAATTACACAATTAACAAATATAATTAATTATTTATTAATTCTATTAATTTTAATTATTTTTAGAATAACTTCTAGAATTCATTTAATAATCATTTTAATGATAATATATATTTATGACTTTGAAATATATATATACTATAGATTGAACTACTAAAATAATAAATGAAATTTTATTTTATTTAGTTATGTCAAGCAATTATGTCAAGCAAAATGTGTTAAATTTTTTAGAGGACTAGATACATAAATAAAAATTACTAAAATGTTTCTTAAAAAAGTTTATATAGAAATATCTTATATATATATATATATATAGGTGCCAAATGATCTTTTGTTTAAATATATATATATATTTTATTGTTTTTTAAAAAAACAATGAACTATTGAATGGTTCTATATAAAAACACTTTTTATATGAGAAATTCTAAAATAGAAAATTAGATGTAAGAGGGTGGGGTAGGTGAAAGAGTCAAATCCTCTGAGACACATTTTCATTCTTATACACAGCCTAGATAATTTGAATACTATCCCTGGAGGATGATTCCTACCTCGATTTTATTTAAATTAACAAAAATAAAAAGAAAAAAATAAATGAATAGAATGACTAGAATAACATATCTCAGGAAATTACAAAGAAAAATTTATGCATGAATGTTAAAAATACAAATGAAATATGTTTCCTATGAAATTATTTACATATATAAACATGTAAAAAAAAAATAAGTTTTTGATATATTATATGGGTTAGATGGCCGTTTGTCGCCCCCCCCCCTTCAATCATTTTCTGACTAAAAATAATAAAAGCTTATTTGATTTGACATTTTGATAATTCTCCATCCTGTCTGCTTTATGTGTGCTCTTCATTTACTTTAAATCATCGAATAAACTAATCAAAATATAAATATCTTTTTAAATAAAATAATAATAAAAAAATAAACATTTCATATTACTATAACATTTCTTTTAAATAATAACTAAAACATACAAGCATTGATGTATTGGAAAAAGAAGAAGTAAGAGAACGCATAGTAGGATATATTTACGAACACAAAAAAAGAAATTCTAACAGTAGATTTATGTGGGAGTTGTCGGGTCATGAAAAAGTAACTGGTTATGAAAAAAGGTAAGGGAACGTAGTTCCCCCGCGTTCCCCTTCCAATACACCACTGCATACAAGTCAATAAGGGTACTAAAATGTTGTGTTTTTAGGAAAACAGTCACTGAAAAAATAAAAAAAAATTATTTGAATAAGGATGAGGCACTTGAAAATAATTTGCATCCCTTTAGGAAGATTTCACATAAAATAATTATAAAACATTAAAATTTGGAAGTGTATAAATTTATTATATATATAAGTTATTATTCCTTTTAATATTTTTTGGTTGTTGTCAAGGTTGGTTCATCAAATTATTTTTTTTTACTTTTTATTTAGTAACTAATTATTTATATTTTAATTGAAAATCTTTTTTTTTTCTTTTTCAGAATCTCTTCAATAATTTTTTATTGGTTCATCAAATTATTTTTTGTACTTTTTATTACTTAGTATTGCGATCACGAAAATTTTCGATGTTGATTTTTGATGTTTTTATACGTTTTTAAGGTTCCTGAATCATTTTCACTAAGGTTGAGAATAATGTCTGTGTGTGTGTATGTATGAAGACAAGATTATGGAAAAAGGGTTTGAGCTAGAATCATGAAATTTAGTACATGGGCATTATTCAAAATTCGTAGTTTTCTATCAACTTTTGAAAATGAAACTCAACCGGAAGAGAATCATTACCTACAACGTTTTGATTTTTTTTCCTCTAAAGTGAAAAAATAAAGTTATATGTTTGATAGTTTTTCGCATGATTAAAAATTGTATATATATATAGAATTTCAGCTTGATTGAATCGCCAGAATTAATTTTTTAAATCTCCTAACACTCTAAATCTTTGTTTCCAGATGTTTTATTTTGAATCGAAAATGCTAGACCATTTAATTTTCTACATAATTTAAAAACTACTTGGAAATATCTAAAATTTTCAGTTAAAATTGAATTTAACAATTGGTTAATTAATGAATTTAATACCAAATATATTTTTTTTAGAAAGATATGTGGATCAATAAATACATACACATATTTTGTTAACCATTTCCACACTAAATCTTGCCAAAAAAAAAGAAAATTTTTTACTAGTAGAAAAATTATTTCTAAAGGTAATTTAATTCATACGTATTGGTCTTGTAGGGTTATAGTAAAGGAAAAATCAAATAGTATTATTCTAGTAAAATATTATCCGGCTCATTTCCATAAATTTTACTAATCAAAAATACAAAATTTCAACACTTTCAACGTGAGGCTATAAATTTTATTAAAGCAAATTGTTCAATGGGGGTTAATATTGACAAAAAGGAGATTATGGGGTCATTCCACGTCAACTCATCCAGGCCGTTTCACCCCAAACCTGAGATTTTCTATGAAAATTGGTAAATATGGTCTATTTATAAACATGAAAAACACCACCAAATTTTAATTTTTTATCTCACATAGTTTTTGAGTAATGGCAGTTTAAATATTGGCGTTTTTAAATTTCCGAGCCTCGGATAAGGCCAGATAAAACGTGTATTGGAGTAGAAAATAATTTCTCATTCAATTATTTAACCTCCTATCTTGTTGAAATTTTTAAGGCATGTTCATATAATTATGAGGAATTGTAAAAAATATGTAACGGGTCCCAAAATATTTAAATAAATAAAATCAAAGCCCAGTGGTCATTCTTCGCTACAAGCCATGGGAAAACGGAATGTGACGGTATTGGAGGAACTGTAAAAGGTTGGCGAGTAAAGCAAGTCTCCAAAGGCCTCTTCAAGATCAAATACTGACTGCAACGACCTTTTATCAGAGTTCTGCATATCCACCATTTCAAAAATAAATTTCCACTTCATCTCTAAAGATTCAACAAATCTCATTCGCCGCCAGCTTGAAAACCGCTTTGAAAACTTGAATACACTTCCAGGTACAAGAAGTTTTCACAACTATAGACCACTGGACTCTTCTGGAACATTAGAAGCAAGGAGAATCAGTACTGATGAAGCGCCTAGTCTAACATACAATTTAAGAAGAGGGTTGACTTTAAATGTAAAAGAAAAAGATTTGTACCCCTCTTTCTACATCGCTTGCAAGTACGACAATCTCTGGTACTTTGGAATAATTATCAATTTTCAAAGGAGTACCCAGTATTAATTGAAAAGCTGATGATTCATTAAAAACGCCTTCACAGAGAACTATGTTTCCCACATATTTAAGTGTAGTTTATTATTAATTAAACAGCTGTACCCATTTACTGTAAGCAGGAGAACCTCATAATATGCGTAAGTATTATATTGTAACTTATAATGTTCTTAATAAATAGAAGGAGGCAAATACACAAAACTTTTATATTATTAAATTAAAGCCCATTTCATGTAGATAATTTAGGGAAAAAAAAGTTCTTGATTATCTCATTCCCTTGTCGAGATATTACATTTTACGCTAAACCTTGTTTGTAATTTTAAAATTTATAATGTCCAACATATAATTTTCTTTTTAAATATTTTGGGGTCCGTTACATTTTTTTTACAATTTCTCATAGTTATAAGAACATGCCTTAAATATTTCAACAAGATAGGAGGTTAAATAAGTGAATGAGAAATTATTTTCTACTCCAATACACGTTTTATCTGGCCTTATCCGAGGCTCGGAAATTTAAAAAAGCAAATATTTAAACTGCCATTACACAAAAAGTATGTGAGATAAAAAATTAAAATTTTTGTGGTATTTTTCATGTTTATAAATAGAACATATTTACCAATTTTCAAAAAAATCTGAGGTTTTGGGTGAAAAAATTATTATTTTTTGGTTGAATTGACGTGGAATGACCTTATGGTAAATGCGTGGGGGGGGGGTCTCCTTTCCAATTTATTGGACCATTTAGTAGATATTTTATTAGATGTCGATAGGGATAACTATACTTGGAATAAATATAATGAATTAATTATATAAAAATTCTGTTCCGGAACAGGCAGTCAATATCATCTCTAGGTACAACAATGGAATGATGATTCCTGATAGCCATATTAGAATAATAATTGATAATAAATTAAAAATTATTTTTCAGACAAAAAATCAAAAAAATATTGTTGAAAAAAAAACTCAAAATTGTCCTCTTCAAGATCATTGCTATGAGAGATGCCATAAATTGGAATGTTCCCCTTTGTGCAATCATTTATATCTATATTCTTGTAGAGATGCAAGTCCTATGTGTAAACATATTCACAAAATTTAGATTTTCAGGGTATCAACAAATACAAAATTTAAATAAGAAACCGATTTTGAATAAGAAAGTTATCAAAATTTTTCACCCCAAAAAATATAGATGCTATTCTTTTTTTAGAATGTAGATAATTTAGGCAATAATTGGATATTAATTTATTTAAGTTATCTTTTGTTGTGTGATTCATATTTAATAGTACAATAAAAATGATTCAAAACCTGAATAATTATATATTTAAAAATGATCAATTATTAACATTAATTTGATTTGTTTTATTTAATTATACATTTCCTATATTTCTCACAAGAACTTTAAGATTTTCAAACCACTTGTTTTTTAGTCTTACACTAATTTTATTTAATGGCGTTCGAGACGCTCTTGCGGTAGCTTGGAAGAACTTCGTAGTAGTTATTAACCGGATGTTGTTCAATTTATATATTACGAGTGAAATATTTAAATAAATAAAGAAATTAAAATATAAATTGAAATTAGTTATGAGTTAATTAAATAGAATTAATTTTAATATTAAAAAATAATTAATTGATTTAAAAACATACAAGCTATCATAATATATAATTATTCAGTTTTTTAGAATTTTTTAAGAAAATTTTCAATTTATATCACAATAAAAATTCATATATCTAATCGAAGTTATATTATCATTTAAATTAGATAAGTAAAAAATAGTTAATTGTTATTTATTTATTAATTTTTTATTTTCCAAATAAATAACCACTTAGAAATTAAATCTTTTAAAATTTATAGAAATAAGAAAATTAAAGTTTTTTTTTATATCTATAATATATTATCTACAATGAATCTCTTAAACTTAGTTTTATTAATAATTCCATGTTACATTAGATGGAAATATATTTCAAATGCAAAATTTTTTAAATTATCGAAATATTTATTTCGATTAATTACCTTCTAGAATCTAGATTATAAAATGTTATTTTATCTTTCTGAGATTTTATAAGTATATTATGTCAAATGATGAATAGAAAAATTAAAAATATCTAAAGGACCTAAACAGTAATTTAACCGGATGTCACAGAGAATCCTTACCAGAGGCGTCAACTCAATGCTATTTTTTTTTTTTCATTGCTGATGATGGCAGGGCGGGCATGTGTGAGCGTTTTTACCGACCGACGATAGTAGTGAGGTATTTTTTAAATTTTTATTGGGAATTTAAAAATTATTTTGCCTTGTTTGATGGGTTTGTTTCGAAGATTATGTGTACGGATGGTATGTGGGTGTCGAGTTTGATATTTTAAAATAATTGCAGGGATTTCGAAAGCCCCGTGGGAGGGGGTGATCTTCTGTCAATTTTTTGCGATGCCATCTATTGGGCGCCTGAAGAGTCAACCGTTTTCGCCTGCAACACCATCTGGTGGTCGTGTTTCACTCGTCATATTGATATGGACCGGATGTTGACATATGTAAAAAGTCAAATATTTAAATAATTAAATATTTTAAAATATTTTAATAGCACAGATTCTGATTTATATACTAAAATAAATAAATAACACCTTAAAATATCTTCAATTTATTAAATTTAAATTATAAATGAACTTTAATACAATTTATTATATTCACATTGAAATATTCTTCTAATCCTGTCAAATTTTTAATTTTTTTTTATTTTATATTATTTTTAATTAATTAATTAATTATTCAATTTATTATTTTTTTTGTATTCAAATGTAATTTGGTAAATATGAACAAATTTTACAATTTCTTTAACCTTTTCATATTAATCAAGGCAAAAAATGTTTATTTGCAATTAATCAAATCTTTCTAATCCTATCAAAGTTCTTATTTGCAGTTAATTTTTATATTATAATATAATTTTTGAAGCTTGATTCCCAACTAACATCTAATATTTGCAATTAATTTTTTTGGTTTCAATTCTAATTTGGTAAATATGAACAAATTAGATTATTTCTTAAAATTTTTATATTAATCAAAATAAATAATGATTTATTGCAACCATTTATATATTCTTCTTCACACCTTCTAATCCTGTCAATTTTTAGTTTTTTTCAGATACAAAAAAATCTTTGTATATCTAGAATCTCTCGAGAAACCTGATAAAGTTGAATTATCAAAGAAAATTTCTACAATTATTCAGTCGTTAATAGACGAATTTTCTTCAAGGTTTAAGCAATTCAAAGAATTTGCAGAAATATCAAAATTTATTTTATATCCAGACATTTAATTAGCACCGATCAATTGTAATTTGGTAAATATGAACCAATTTTATTTTTCCTTTAAATTTTTTATATTAATCAAAATAAATAATAATTTATTGCAAATTTATATATTCTTCTAATCATGTCATTTTTTAGTTTTTTTCAGATATACTTTTGTTTTGGTTTATATTATTTCTAATCAATTAATTATAATTAATTATTCCTTTTAATATTTTTGGGTTGTTGTCAAGGTTGGTTCATCAAATTATTTTTTTTTACTTTTTATTTAGTAACTAATTATTTATATTTTAATTGAAAATCTTTTTTTTTCTTTTTCAGAATCTCTTCAATAATTTTTTATTGGTTCATCAAATTATTTTTTGTACTTTTTATTACTTAGTATTGCGATCACGAAAATTTTCGATGTTGATTTTTGATGTTTTTATACGTTTTTAAGGTTCCTGAATCATTTTCACTAAGGTTGAGAATAATGTCTGTGTGTGTGTATGTATGAAGACAAGATTATGGAAAAAGGGTTTGAGCTAGAATCATGAAATTTAGTACATGGGCATTATTCAAAATTCGTAGTTTTCTATCAACTTTTGAAAATGAAACTCAACCGGAAGAGAATCATTACCTACAACGTTTTGATTTTTTTTCCTCTAAAGTGAAAAAATAAAGTTATATGTTTGATAGTTTTTCGCATGATTAAAAATTGTATATATATATAGAATTTCAGCTTGATTGAATCGCCAGAATTAATTTTTTTAAATCTCCTAACACTCTAAATCTTTGTTTCCAGATGTTTTATTTTGAATCGAAAATGCTAGACCATTTAATTTTCTACATAATTTAAAAACTACTTGGAAATATCTAAAATTTTCAGTTAAAATTGAATTTAACAATTGGTTAATTAATGAATTTAATACCAAATATATTTTTTTAGAAAGATATGTGGATCAATAAATACATACACATATTTTGTTAACCATTTCCACACTAAATCTTGCCAAAAAAAAAGAAAGTTTTTTACTAGTAGAAAAATTATTTCTAAAGGTAATTTAATTCATACGTATTGGTCTTGTAGGGTTATAGTAAAGGAAAAATCAAATAGTATTATTCTAGTAAAATATTATCCGGCTCATTTCCATAAATTTTACTAATCAAAAATACAAAATTTCAACACTTTCAACGTGAGGCTATAAATTTTATTAAAGCAAATTGTTCAATGGGGGTTAATATTGACAAAAAGGAGATTATGGGGTCATTCCACGTCAACTCATCCAGGCCGTTTCACCCCAAACCTGAGATTTTCTATGAAAATTGGTAAATATGGTCTATTTATAAACATGAAAAACACCACCAAATTTTAATTTTTTATCTCACATAGTTTTTGAGTAATGGCAGTTTAAATATTGGCGTTTTTAAATTTCCGAGCCTCGGATAAGGCCAGATAAAACGTGTATTGGAGTAGAAAATAATTTCTCATTCAATTATTTAACCTCCTATCTTGTTGAAATTTTTAAGGCATGTTCATATAATTATGAGGAATTGTAAAAAATATGTAACGGGTCCCAAAATATTTAAATAAATAAAATCAAAGCCCAGTGGTCATTCTTCGCTACAAGCCATGGGAAAACGGAATGTGACGGTATTGGGTAAAAGGTTGGCGAGTAAAGCAAGTCTCCAAAGGCCTCTTCAAGATCAAATACTGACTGCAACGACCTTTTATCAGAGTTCTGCATATCCACCATTTCAAAAATAAATTTCCACTTCATCTCTAAAGATTCAACAAATCTCATTCGTCGCCAGCTTGAAAACCGCTTTGAAAACTTGAATACACTTCCAGGTACAAGAAGTTTTCACAACTATAGACCACTGGACTCTTCTGGAACATTAGAAGCAAGGAGAATCAGTACTGATGAAGCGCCTAGTCTAACATACAATTTAAGAAGAGGGTTGACTTTAAATGTAAAAGAAAAAGATTTGTACCCCTCTTTCTACATCGCTTGCAAATACGACAATCTCTGGTACTTTGGAATAATTATCAATTTTCAAAGGAGTACCCAGTATTAATTGAAAAGCTGATGATTCATTAAAAACGCCTTCACAGAGAACTATGTTTCCCACATATTTAAGTGTAGTTTATTATTAATTAAACAGCTGTACCCATTTACTGTAAGCAGGAGAACCTCATAATATGCGTAAGTATTATATTGTAACTTATAATGTTCTTAATAAATAGAAGGAGGCAAATACACAAAACTTTTATATTATTAAATTAAAGCCCATTTCATGTAGATAATTTAGGGAAAAAAAAGTTCTTGATTATCTCATTCCCTTGTCGAGATATTACATTTTACGCTAAACCTTGTTTGTAATTTTAAAATTTATAATGTCCAACATATAATTTTCTTTTTAAATATTTTGGGGTCCGTTACATTTTTTTTACAATTTCTCATAGTTATAAGAACATGCCTTAAATATTTCAACAAGATAGGAGGTTAAATAAGTGAATGAGAAATTATTTTCTACTCCAATACACGTTTTATCTGGCCTTATCCGAGGCTCGGAAATTTAAAAAAGCAAATATTTAAACTGCCATTACACAAAAAGTATGTGAGATAAAAAATTAAAATTTTTGTGGTATTTTTCATGTTTATAAATAGAACATATTTACCAATTTTCAAAAAAATCTGAGGTTTTGGGTGAAAAAATTATTATTTTTTGGTTGAATTGACGTGGAATGACCTTATGGTAAATGCGTGGGGGGGGGGGGGTCTCCTTTCCAATTTATTGGACCATTTAGTAGATATTTTATTAGATGTCGATAGGGATAACTATACTTGGAATAAATATAATGAATTAATTATATAAAAATTCTGTTCCGGAACAGGCAGTCAATATCATCTCTAGGTACAACAATGGAATGATGATTCCTGATAGCCATATTAGAATAATAATTGATAATAAATTAAAAATTATTTTTCAGACAAAAAATCAAAATCATATTGTTGAAAAAAAAAACTCAAATTGTCCTCTTCAAGATCATTGCTATGAGAGATGCCATAAATTGGAATGTTCCCCTTTGTGCAATCATTTATATCTATATTCTTGTAGAGATGCAAGTCCTATGTGTAAACATATTCACAAAATTTAGATTTTCAGGGTATCAACAAATACAAAATTTAAATAAGAAACCGATTTTGAATAAGAAAGTTATCAAAATTTTTCACCCCAAAAAATATAGATGCTATTCTTTTTTTAGAATGTAGATAATTTAGGCAATAATTGGATATTAATTTATTTAAGTTATCTTTTGTTGTGTGATTCATATTTAATAGTACAATAAAAATGATTCAAAACCTGAATAATTATATATTTAAAAATGATCAATTATTAACATTAATTTGATTTGTTTTATTTAATTATACATTTCCTATATTTCTCACAAGCACTTTAAGATTTTCAAACCACTTGTTTTTTAGTCTTACACTAATTTTATTTAATGGCGTTCGAGACGCTCTTGCGGTAGCTTGGAAGAACTTCGTAGTAGTTATTAACCGGATGTTGTTCAATTTATATATTACGAGTGAAATATTTAAATAAATAAAGAAATTAAAATATAAATTGAAATTAGTTATGAGTTAATTAAATAGAATTAATTTTAATATTAAAAAATAATTAATTGATTTAAAAACATACAAGCTATCATAATATATAATTAATCAGTTTTTTAGAATTTTTTAAGAAAATTTTCAATTTATATCACAATAAAAATTCATATATCTAATCGAAGTTATATTATCATTTAAATTAGATAAGTAAAAAATAGTTAATTGTTATTTATTTATTAATTTTTTATTTTCCAAATAAATAACCACTTAGAAATTAAATCTTTTAAAATTTATAGAAATAAGAAAATTAAAGTTTTTTTTTATATCTATAATATATTATCTACAATGAATCTCTTAAACTTAGTTTTATTAATAATTCCATGTTACATTAGATGGAAATATATTTCAAATGCAAAATTTTTTAAATTATCGAAATATTTATTTCGATTAATTACCTTCTAGAATCTAGATTATAAAATGTTATTTTATCTTTCTGAGATTTTATAAGTATATTATGTCAAATGATGAATAGAAAAATTAAAAATATCTAAAGGACCTAAACAGTAATTTAACCGGATGTCACAGAGAATCCTTACCAGAGGCGTCAACTCAATGCTATTTTTTTTTTTTCATTGCTGATGATGGCAGGGCGGGCATGTGTGAGCGTTTTTACCGACCGACGATAGTAGTGAGGTATTTTTTAAATTTTTATTGGGAATTTAAAAATTATTTTGCCTTGTTTGATGGGTTTGTTTCGAAGATTATGTGTACGGATGGTATGTGGGTGTCGAGTTTGATATTTTAAAATAATTGCAGGGATTTCGAAAGCCCCGTGGGAGGGGGTGATCTTTTGTCAATTTTTTGCGATGCCATCTATTGGGCGCCTGAAGAGTCAACCGTTTTCGCCTGCAACACCATCTGGTGGTCGTGTTTCACTCGTCATATTGATATGGACCGGATGTTGACATATGTAAAAAGTCAAATATTTAAATAATTAAATATTTTAAAATATTTTAATAGCACAGATTCTGATTTATATACTAAAATAAATAAATAACACCTTAAAATATCTTCAATTTATTAAATTTAAATTATAAATGAACTTTAATACAATTTATTATATTCACATTGAAATATTCTTCTAATCCTGTCAAATTTTTAATTTTTTTTTATTTTATATTATTTTTAATTAATTAATTAATTATTCAATTTATTATTTTTTTTGTATTCAAATGTAATTTGGTAAATATGAACAAATTTTACAATTTCTTTAACCTTTTCATATTAATCAAGGCAAAAAATGTTTATTTGCAATTAATCAAATCTTTCTAATCCTATCAAAGTTCTTATTTGCAGTTAATTTTTATATTATAATATAATTTTTGAAGCTTGTTTCCCAACTAACATCTAATATTTGCAATTAATTTTTTTGGTTTCAATTCTAATTTGGTAAATATGAACAAATTAGATTATTTCTTAAAATTTTTATATTAATCAAAATAAATAATGATTTATTGCAACCATTTATATATTCTTCTTCACACCTTCTAATCCTGTCAATTTTTAGTTTTTTTCAGATACAAAAAAATCTTTGTATATCTAGAATCTCTCGAGAAACCTGATAAAGTTGAATTATCAAAGAAAATTTCTACAATTATTCAGTCGTTAATAGACGAATTTTCTTCAAGGTTTAAGCAATTCAAAGAATTTGCAGAAATATCAAAATTTATTTTATATCCAGACATTTAATTAGCACCGATCAATTGTAATTTGGTAAATATGAACCAATTTTATTTTTCCTTTAAATTTTTTATATTAATCAAAATAAATAATAATTTATTGCAAATTTATATATTCTTCTAATCATGTCATTTTTTAGTTTTTTTCAGATATACTTTTGTTTTGGTTTATATTATTTCTAATCAATTAATTATAATTAATTATTCATTTTAATATTTTTTGGTTGTTGTCAAGGTTGGTTCATCAAATTATTTTTTTTTACTTTTTATTTAGTAACTAATTATTTATATTTTAATTGAAAATCTTTTTTTTTCTTTTTCAGAATCTCTTCAATAATTTTTTATTGGTTCATCAAATTATTTTTTGTACTTTTTATTACTTAGTATTGCGATCACGAAAATTTTCGATGTTGATTTTTGATGTTTTTATACGTTTTTAAGGTTCCTGAATCATTTTCACTAAGGTTGAGAATAATGTCTGTGTGTGTGTATGTATGAAGACAAGATTATGGAAAAAGGGTTTGAGCTAGAATCATGAAATTTAGTACATGGGCATTATTCAAAATTCGTAGTTTTCTATCAACTTTTGAAAATGAAACTCAACCGGAAGAGAATCATTACCTACAACGTTTTGATTTTTTTTCCTCTAAAGTGAAAAAATAAAGTTATATGTTTGATAGTTTTTCGCATCATTAAAAATTGTATATATATATAGAATTTCAGCTTGATTGAATCGCCAGAATTAATTTTTTAAATCTCCTAACACTCTAAATCTTTGTTTCCAGATGTTTTATTTTGAATCGAAAATGCTAGACCATTTAATTTTCTACATAATTTAAAAACTACTTGGAAATATCTAAAATTTTCAGTTAAAATTGAATTTAACAATTGGTTAATTAATGAATTTAATACCAAATATATTTTTTTTAGAAAGATATGTGGATCAATAAATACATACACATATTTTGTTAACCATTTCCACACTAAATCTTGCCAAAAAAAAAGAAAATTTTTTACTAGTAGAAAAATTATTTCTAAAGGTAATTTAATTCATACGTATTGGTCTTGTAGGGTTATAGTAAAGGAAAAATCAAATAGTATTATTCTAGTAAAATATTATCCGGCTCATTTCCATAAATTTTACTAATCAAAAATACAAAATTTCAACACTTTCAACGTGAGGCTATAAATTTTATTAAAGCAAATTGTTCAATGGGGGTTAATATTGACAAAAAGGAGATTATGGGGTCATTCCACGTCAACTCATCCAGGCCGTTTCACCCCAAACCTGAGATTTTCTATGAAAATTGGTAAATATGGTCTATTTATAAACATGAAAAACACCACCAAATTTTAATTTTTTATCTCACATAGTTTTTGAGTAATGGCAGTTTAAATATTGGCGTTTTTAAATTTCCGAGCCTCGGATAAGGCCAGATAAAACGTGTATTGGAGTAGAAAATAATTTCTCATTCAATTATTTAACCTCCTATCTTGTTGAAATTTTTAAGGCATGTTCATATAATTATGAGGAATTGTAAAAAATATGTAACGGGTCCCAAAATATTTAAATAAATAAAATCAAAGCCCAGTGGTCATTCTTCGCTACAAGCCATGGGAAAACGGAATGTGACGGTATTGGAGGAACTGTAAAAGGTTGGCGAGTAAAGCAAGTCTCCAAAGGCCTCTTCAAGATCAAATACTGACTGCAACGACCTTTTATCAGAGTTCTGCATATCCACCATTTCAAAAATAAATTTCCACTTCATCTCTAAAGATTCAACAAATCTCATTCGCCGCCAGCTTGAAAACCGCTTTGAAAACTTGAATACACTTCCAGGTACAAGAAGTTTTCACAACTATAGACCACTGGACTCTTCTGGAACATTAGAAGCAAGGAGAATCAGTACTGATGAAGCGCCTAGTCTAACATACAATTTAAGAAGAGGGTTGACTTTAAATGTAAAAGAAAAAGATTTGTACCCCTCTTTCTACATCGCTTGCAAATACGACAATCTCTGGTACTTTGGAATAATTATCAATTTTCAAAGGAGTACCCAGTATTAATTGAAAAGCTGATGATTCATTAAAAACGCCTTCACAGAGAACTATGTTTCCCACATATTTAAGTGTAGTTTATTATTAATTAAACAGCTGTACCCATTTACTGTAAGCAGGAGAACCTCATAATATGCGTAAGTATTATATTGTAACTTATAATGTTCTTAATAAATAGAAGGAGGCAAATACACAAAACTTTTATATTATTAAATTAAAGCCCATTTCATGTAGATAATTTAGGGAAAAAAAAGTTCTTGATTATCTCATTCCCTTGTCGAGATATTACATTTTACGCTAAACCTTGTTTGTAATTTTAAAATTTATAATGTCCAACATATAATTTTCTTTTTAAATATTTTGGGGTCCGTTACATTTTTTTTACAATTTCTCATAGTTATAAGAACATGCCTTAAATATTTCAACAAGATAGGAGGTTAAATAAGTGAATGAGAAATTATTTTCTACTCCAATACACGTTTTATCTGGCCTTATCCGAGGCTCGGAAATTTAAAAAAGCAAATATTTAAACTGCCATTACACAAAAAGTATGTGAGATAAAAAATTAAAATTTTTGTGGTATTTTTCATGTTTATAAATAGAACATATTTACCAATTTTCAAAAAAATCTGAGGTTTTGGGTGAAAAAATTATTATTTTTTGGTTGAATTGACGTGGAATGACCTTATGGTAAATGCGTGGGGGGGGGGGTCTCCTTTCCAATTTATTGGACCATTTAGTAGATATTTTATTAGATGTCGATAGGGATAACTATACTTGGAATAAATATAATGAATTAATTATATAAAAATTCTGTTCCGGAACAGGCAGTCAATATCATCTCTAGGTACAACAATGGAATGATGATTCCTGATAGCCATATTAGAATAATAATTGATAATAAATTAAAAATTATTTTTCAGACAAAAAATCAAAATCATATTGTTGAAAAAAAAACTCAAAATTGTCCTCTTCAAGATCATTGCTATGAGAGATGCCATAAATTGGAATGTTCCCCTTTGTGCAATCATTTATATCTATATTCTTGTAGAGATGCAAGTCCTATGTGTAAACATATTCACAAAATTTAGATTTTCAGGGTATCAACAAATACAAAATTTAAATAAGAAACCGATTTTGAATAAGAAAGTTATCAAAATTTTTCACCCCAAAAAATATAGATGCTATTCTTTTTTTAGAATGTAGATAATTTAGGCAATAATTGGATATTAATTTATTTAAGTTATCTTTTGTTGTGTGATTCATATTTAATAGTACAATAAAAATGATTCAAAACCTGAATAATTATATATTTAAAAATGATCAATTATTAACATTAATTTGATTTGTTTTATTTAATTATACATTTCCTATATTTCTCACAAGCACTTTAAGATTTTCAAACCACTTGTTTTTTAGTCTTACACTAATTTTATTTAATGGCGTTCGAGACGCTCTTGCGGTAGCTTGGAAGAACTTCGTAGTAGTTATTAACCGGATGTTGTTCAATTTATATATTACGAGTGAAATATTTAAATAAATAAAGAAATTAAAATATAAATTGAAATTAGTTATGAGTTAATTAAATAGAATTAATTTTAATATTAAAAAATAATTAATTGATTTAAAAACATACAAGCTATCATAATATATAATTAATCAGTTTTTTAGAATTTTTTAAGAAAATTTTCAATTTATATCACAATAAAAATTCATATATCTAATCGAAGTTATATTATCATTTAAATTAGATAAGTAAAAAATAGTTAATTGTTATTTATTTATTAATTTTTTATTTTCCAAATAAATAACCACTTAGAAATTAAATCTTTTAAAATTTATAGAAATAAGAAAATTAAAGTTTTTTTTTATATCTATAATATATTATCTACAATGAATCTCTTAAACTTAGTTTTATTAATAATTCCATGTTACATTAGATGGAAATATATTTCAAATGCAAAATTTTTTAAATTATCGAAATATTTATTTCGATTAATTACCTTCTAGAATCTAGATTATAAAATGTTATTTTATCTTTCTGAGATTTTATAAGTATATTATGTCAAATGATGAATAGAAAAATTAAAAATATCTAAAGGACCTAAACAGTAATTTAACCGGATGTCACAGAGAATCCTTACCAGAGGCGTCAACTCAATGCTATTTTTTTTTTTTCATTGCTGATGATGGCAGGGCGGGCATGTGTGAGCGTTTTTACCGACCGACGATAGTAGTGAGGTATTTTTTAAATTTTTATTGGGAATTTAAAAATTATTTTGCCTTGTTTGATGGGTTTGTTTCGAAGATTATGTGTACGGATGGTATGTGGGTGTCGAGTTTGATATTTTAAAATAATTGCAGGGATTTCGAAAGCCCCGTGGGAGGGGGTGATCTTTTGTCAATTTTTTGCGATGCCATCTATTGGGCGCCTGAAGAGTCAACCGTTTTCGCCTGCAACACCATCTGGTGGTCGTGTTTCACTCGTCATATTGATATGGACCGGATGTTGACATATGTAAAAAGTCAAATATTTAAATAATTAAATATTTTAAAATATTTTAATAGCACAGATTCTGATTTATATACTAAAATAAATAAATAACACCTTAAAATATCTTCAATTTATTAAATTTAAATTATAAATGAACTTTAATACAATTTATTATATTCACATTGAAATATTCTTCTAATCCTGTCAAATTTTTAATTTTTTTTTATTTTATATTATTTTTAATTAATTAATTAATTATTCAATTTATTATTTTTTTTGTATTCAAATGTAATTTGGTAAATATGAACAAATTTTACAATTTCTTTAACCTTTTCATATTAATCAAGGCAAAAAATGTTTATTTGCAATTAATCAAATCTTTCTAATCCTATCAAAGTTCTTATTTGCAGTTAATTTTTATATTATAATATAATTTTTGAAGCTTGTTTCCCAACTAACATCTAATATTTGCAATTAATTTTTTTGGTTTCAATTCTAATTTGGTAAATATGAACAAATTAGATTATTTCTTAAAATTTTTATATTAATCAAAATAAATAATGATTTATTGCAACCATTTATATATTCTTCTTCACACCTTCTAATCCTGTCAATTTTTAGTTTTTTTCAGATACAAAAAAATCTTTGTATATCTAGAATCTCTCGAGAAACCTGATAAAGTTGAATTATCAAAGAAAATTTCTACAATTATTCAGTCGTTAATAGACGAATTTTCTTCAAGGTTTAAGCAATTCAAAGAATTTGCAGAAATATCAAAATTTATTTTATATCCAGACATTTAATTAGCACCGATCAATTGTAATTTGGTAAATATGAACCAATTTTATTTTTCCTTTAAATTTTTTATATTAATCAAAATAAATAATAATTTATTGCAAATTTATATATTCTTCTAATCATGTCATTTTTTAGTTTTTTTCAGATATACTTTTGTTTTGGTTTATATTATTTCTAATCAATTAATTATAATTAATTATTCATTTTAATATTTTTTGGTTGTTGTCAAGGTTGGTTCATCAAATTATTTTTTTTTACTTTTTATTTAGTAACTAATTATTTATATTTTAATTGAAAATCTTTTTTTTTCTTTTTCAGAATCTCTTCAATAATTTTTTATTGGTTCATCAAATTATTTTTTGTACTTTTTATTACTTAGTATTGCGATCACGAAAATTTTCGATGTTGATTTTTGATGTTTTTATACGTTTTTAAGGTTCCTGAATCATTTTCACTAAGGTTGAGAATAATGTCTGTGTGTGTGTATGTATGAAGACAAGATTATGGAAAAAGGGTTTGAGCTAGAATCATGAAATTTAGTACATGGGCATTATTCAAAATTCGTAGTTTTCTATCAACTTTTGAAAATGAAACTCAACCGGAAGAGAATCATTACCTACAACGTTTTGATTTTTTTTCCTCTAAAGTGAAAAAATAAAGTTATATGTTTGATAGTTTTTCGCATCATTAAAAATTGTATATATATATAGAATTTCAGCTTGATTGAATCGCCAGAATTAATTTTTTAAATCTCCTAACACTCTAAATCTTTGTTTCCAGATGTTTTATTTTGAATCGAAAATGCTAGACCATTTAATTTTCTACATAATTTAAAAACTACTTGGAAATATCTAAAATTTTCAGTTAAAATTGAATTTAACAATTGGTTAATTAATGAATTTAATACCAAATATATTTTTTTTAGAAAGATATGTGGATCAATAAATACATACACATATTTTGTTAACCATTTCCACACTAAATCTTGCCAAAAAAAAAGAAAATTTTTTACTAGTAGAAAAATTATTTCTAAAGGTAATTTAATTCATACGTATTTGTCTTGTAGGGTTATAGTAAAGGAAAAATCAAATAGTATTATTCTAGTAAAATATTATCCGGCTCATTTCCATAAATTTTACTAATCAAAAATACAAAATTTCAACACTTTCAACGTGAGGCTATAAATTTTATTAAAGCAAATTGTTCAATGGGGGTTAATATTGACAAAAAGGAGATTATGGGGTCATTCCACGTCAACTCATCCAGGCCGTTTCACCCCAAACCTGAGATTTTCTATGAAAATTGGTAAATATGGTCTATTTATAAACATGAAAAACACCACCAAATTTTAATTTTTTATCTCACATAGTTTTTGAGTAATGGCAGTTTAAATATTGGCGTTTTTAAATTTCCGAGCCTCGGATAAGGCCAGATAAAACGTGTATTAGAGTAGAAAATAATTTCTCATTCAATTATTTAACCTCCTATCTTGTTGAAATTTTTAAGGCATGTTCATATAATTATGAGGAATTGTAAAAAATATGTAACGGGTCCCAAAATATTTAAATAAATAAAATCAAAGCCCAGTGGTCATTCTTCGCTACAAGCCATGGGAAAACGGAATGTGACGGTATTGGAGGAACTGTAAAAGGTTGGCGAGTAAAGCAAGTCTCCAAAGGCCTCTTCAAGATCAAATACTGACTGCAACGACCTTTTATCAGAGTTCTGCATATCCACCATTTCAAAAATAAATTTCCACTTCATCTCTAAAGATTCAACAAATCTCATTCGCCGCCAGCTTGAAAACCGCTTTGAAAACTTGAATACACTTCCAGGTACAAGAAGTTTTCACAACTATAGACCACTGGACTCTTCTGGAACATTAGAAGCAAGGAGAATCAGTACTGATGAAGCGCCTAGTCTAACATACAATTTAAGAAGAGGGTTGACTTTAAATGTAAAAGAAAAAGATTTGTACCCCTCTTTCTACATCGCTTGCAAATACGACAATCTCTGGTACTTTGGAATAATTATCAATTTTCAAAGGAGTACCCAGTATTAATTGAAAAGCTGATGATTCATTAAAAACGCCTTCACAGAGAACTATGTTTCCCACATATTTAAGTGTAGTTTATTATTAATTAAACAGCTGTACCCATTTACTGTAAGCAGGAGAACCTCATAATATGCGTAAATATTATATTGTAACTTATAATGTTCTTAATAAATAGTAGGAGGCAAATACACAAAACTTTTATATTATTAAATTAAAGCCCATTTCATGTAGATAATTTAGGGAAAAAAAAGTTCTTGATTATCTCATTCCCTTGTCGAGATATTACATTTTACGCTAAACCTTGTTTGTAATTTTAAAATTTATAATGTCCAACATATAATTTTCTTTTTAAATATTTTGGGGTCCGTTACATTTTTTTTACAATTTCTCATAGTTATAAGAACATGCCTTAAATATTTCAACAAGATAGGAGGTTAAATAAGTGAATGAGAAATTATTTTCTACTCCAATACACGTTTTATCTGGCCTTATCCGAGGCTCGGAAATTTAAAAAAGCAAATATTTAAACTGCCATTACACAAAAAGTATGTGAGATAAAAAATTAAAATTTCTGTGGTATTTTTCATGTTTATAAATAGAACATATTTACCAATTTTCAAAAAAATCTGAGGTTTTGGGTGAAAAAATTATTATTTTTTGGTTGAATTGACGTGGAATGACCTTATGGTAAATGCGTGGGGGGGGGGGGGGTCTCCTTTCCAATTTATTGGACCATTTAGTAGATATTTTATTAGATGTCGATAGGGATAACTATACTTGGAATAAATATAATGAATTAATTATATAAAAATTCTGTTCCGGAACAGGCAGTCAATGTCATCTCTAGGTACAACAATGGAATGATGATTCCTGATAGCCATATTAGAATAATAATTGATAATAAATTAAAAATTATTTTTCAGACAAAAAATCAAAATCATATTGTTGAAAAAAAAACTCAAAATTGTCCTCTTCAAGATCATTGCTATGAGAGATGCCATAAATTGGAATGTTCCCCTTTGTGCAATCATTTATATCTATATTCTTGTAGAGATGCAAGTCCTATGTGTAAACATATTCACAAAATTTAGATTTTCAGGGTATCAACAAATACAAAATTTAAATAAGAAACCGATTTTGAATAAGAAAGTTATCAAAATTTTTCACCCCAAAAAATATAGATGCTATTCTTTTTTTAGAATGTAGATAATTTAGGCAATAATTGGATATTAATTTATTTAAGTTATCTTTTGTTGTGTGATTCATATTTAATAGTACAATAAAAATGATTCAAAACCTGAATAATTATATATTTAAAAATGATCAATTATTAACATTAATTTGATTTGTTTTATTTAATTATACATTTCCTATATTTCTCACAAGCACTTTAAGATTTTCAAACCACTTGTTTTTTAGTCTTACACTAATTTTATTTAATGGCGTTCGAGACGCTCTTGCGGTAGCTTGGAAGAACTTCGTAGTAGTTATTAACCGGATGTTGTTCAATTTATATATTACGAGTGAAATATTTAAATAAATAAAGATTTTAAAATATAAATTGAAATTAGAAATGAGTTAATTAAATAGAATTAATTTTAATATTAAAAAATAATTAATTGATTTAAAAACATACAAGCTATCATAATATATAATTATTCAGTTTTTTAGAATTTTTTAAGAAAATTTTCAATTTATATCACAATAAAAATTCATATATCTAATCGAAGTTATATTTTCATTTAAATTAGATAAGTAAAAAATAGTTAATTGTTATTTATTAATTAATTTTTTATTTTCCAAATAAATAACCACTTAGAAATTAAATCTTTTAAAATTTATAAAAATTAGAAAAGAGTATTTAAGTGTTAATTATATAGAATTAATTTTAATATTAAAAAATAATTAATTGATTTAAAAACATACAAGCTATCATAATATATAATTAATCAGTTTTTTAGAATTTTTTAAGAAAATTTTCAATTTATATCACAATAAAAATTCATATATCTAATCGAAGTTATATTTTCATTTAAATTAGATAAGTAAAAAATAGTTAATTGTTATTTATTTATTAATTTTTTATTTTCCAAATAAATAACCACTTAGAAATTAAATCTTTTAAAATTTATAGAAATAAGAAAATTAAAGTTTTTTTTTATATCTATAATATATTATCTACATTGAATCTCTTAAACTTAGTTTTATTAATAATTCCATGTTACATTAGATGGAAATATATTTCAAATGCAAAATTTTTTAAATTATCCAAATATTTATTTCGATTAATTACCTTCTAGAATCTAGATTATAAAATGTTATTTTATCTTTCTGAGATTTTATAAGTATATTATGTCAAATGATGAATAGAAAAATTAAAAATATCTAAAGGACCTAAACAGTAATTTAACCGGATGTCACAGAGAATCCTTACCAGAGGCGTCAACTCAATGCTATTTTTTTTTCATTGATGATGATGGCAGGGCGGGCATGTGTGAGCGTTTTTACCGACCGACGATAGTAGGGAGGTATTTTTTAAATTTTTATTGGGAATTTAAAAATTATTTTGCCTTGTTTGATTGGTTTGTTTCGAAGATTATGTGTACGGATGGTATGTGGGTGTCGAGTTTGATATTTTAAAATAATTGCAGGGATTTCGAAAGCCCCGTGGGAGGGGGTGATCTTCGGTCATTTTTTTGCGATGCCATCTATTGGGCGCCTGAAGAGTCAACCGTTTTCGCCTGCAACACCATCTGGTGGTCGTGTTTCACTCGTCATATTGATATGGACCGGATGTTGACATATGTAAAAAGTCAAATATTTAAATAATTAAATATTTTAAAATATTTTAATAGCACAGATTGTAATTTATATACTAAAATAAATAAATAACACCTTAAAATATCTTTAATTTATTAAATTTAAATTATAAATTAACTTTAATACATTTTATTATATTCACATTGAAATATTCTTCTAATCCTGTCAAATTTTTAATTTTTTTTGTATTCAAATGTAATTTGGTAAATATGAACAAATTTTACAATTTCTTTAACCTTTTCATATTAATCAAGGCAAAAAATGTTTATTTGCAATTAATCAAATCTTTCTAATCCTATCAAAGTTCTTATTTGCAGTTAATTTTTATATTATAATATAATTTTTGAAGCTTGATTCCCAACTAACATCTAATATTTGCAATTAATTTTTTTGGTTTCAATTCTAATTTGGTAAATATGAACAAATTAGATTATTTCTTAAAATTTTTATATTAATCAAAATAAATAATGATTTATTGCAACCATTTATATATTCTTCTTCACACCTTCTAATCCTGTCAATTTTTAGTTTTTTTCAGATACAAAAAAATCTTTGTATATCTAGAATCTCTCGAGAAACCTGATAAAGTTGAATTATCAAAGAAAATTTCTACAATTATTCAGTCGTTAATAGACGAATTTTCTTCAAGGTTTAAGCAATTCAAAGAATTTGCAGAAATATCAAAATTTATTTTATATCCAGACATTTAATTAGCACCGATCAATTGTAATTTGGTAAATATGAACCAATTTTATTTTTCCTTTAAATTTTTTATATTAATCAAAATAAATAATAATTTATTGCAAATTTATATATTCTTCTAATCATGTCATTTTTTAGTTTTTTTCAGATATACTTTTGTTTTGGTTTATATTATTTCTAATCAATTAATTATAATTAATTATTCCTTTTAATATTTTTTGGTTGTTGTCAAGGTTGGTTCATCAAATTATTTTTTTTTACTTTTTATTTAGTAACTAATTATTTATATTTTAATTGAAAATCTTTTTTTTTCTTTTTCAGAATCTCTTCAATAATTTTTTATTGGTTCATGAAATTATTTTTTGTACTTTTTATTACTTAGTATTGCGATCACGAAAATTTTCGATGTTGATTTTTGATGTTTTTATACGTTTTTAAGGTTCCTGAATCATTTTCACTAAGGTTGAGAATAATGTCTGTGTGTGTGTATGTATGAAGACAAGATTATGGAAAAAGGGTTTGAGCTAGAATCATGAAATTTAGTACATGGTCATTATTCAAAATTCGTAGTTTTCTATCAACTTTTGAAAATGAAACTCAACCGGAAGAGAATCATTACCTACAACGTTTTGATTTTTTTTCCTCTAAAGTGAAAAAATAAAGTTATATGTTTGATAGTTTTTCGCATGATTAAAAATTGTATATATATATAGAATTTCAGCTTGATTGAATCGCCAGAATTAATTTTTTAAATCTCCTAACACTCTAAATCTTTGTTTCCAGATGTTTTATTTTGAATCGAAAATGCTAGACCATTTAATTTTCTACATAATTTAAAAACTACTTGGAAATATCTAAAATTTTCAGTTAAAATTGAATTTAACAATTGGTTAATTAATGAATTTAATACCAAATATATTTTTTTTAGAAAGATATGTGGATCAATAAATACATACACATATTTTGTTAACCATTTCCACACTAAATCTTGCCAAAAAAAAAGAAAATTTTTTACTAGTAGAAAAATTATTTCTAAAGGTAATTTAATTCATACGTATTGGTCTTGTAGGGTTATAGTAAAGGAAAAATCAAATAGTATTATTCTAGTAAAATATTATCCGGCTCATTTCCATAAATTTTACTAATCAAAAATACAAAATTTCAACACTTTCAACGTGAGGCTATAAATTTTATTAAAGCAAATTGTTCAATGGGGGTTAATATTGACAAAAAGGAGATTATGGGGTCATTCCACGTCAACTCATCCAGGCCGTTTCACCCCAAACCTGAGATTTTCTATGAAAATTGGTAAATATGGTCTATTTATAAACATGAAAAACACCACCAAATTTTAATTTTTTATCTCACATAGTTTTTGAGTAATGGCAGTTTAAATATTGGCGTTTTTAAATTTCCGAGCCTCGGATAAGGCCAGATAAAACGTGTATTGGAGTAGAAAATAATTTCTCATTCAATTATTTAACCTCCTATCTTGTTGAAATTTTTAAGGCATGTTCATATAATTATGAGGAATTGTAAAAAATATGTAACGGGTCCCAAAATATTTAAATAAATAAAATCAAAGCCCAGTGGTCATTCTTCGCTACAAGCCATGGGAAAACGGAATGTGACGGTATTGGAGGAACTGTAAAAGGTTGGCGAGTAAAGCAAGTCTCCAAAGGCCTCTTCAAGATCAAATACTGACTGCAACGACCTTTTATCAGAGTTCTGCATATCCACCATTTCAAAAATAAATTTCCACTTCATCTCTAAAGATTCAACAAATCTCATTCGCCGCCAGCTTGAAAACCGCTTTGAAAACTTGAATACACTTCCAGGTACAAGAAGTTTTCACAACTATAGACCACTGGACTCTTCTGGAACATTAGAAGCAAGGAGAATCAGTACTGATGAAGCGCCTAGTCTAACATACAATTTAAGAAGAGGGTTGACTTTAAATGTAAAAGAAAAAGATTTGTACCCCTCTTTCTACATCGCTTGCAAATACGACAATCTCTGGTACTTTGGAATAATTATCAATTTTCAAAGGAGTACCCAGTATTAATTGAAAAGCTGATGATTCATTAAAAACGCCTTCACAGAGAACTATGTTTCCCACATATTTAAGTGTAGTTTATTATTAATTAAACAGCTGTACCCATTTACTGTAAGCAGGAGAACCTCATAATATGCGTAAGTATTATATTGTAACTTATAATGTTCTTAATAAATAGAAGGAGGCAAATACACAAAACTTTTATATTATTAAATTAAAGCCCATTTCATGTAGATAATTTAGGGAAAAAAAAGTTCTTGATTATCTCATTCCCTTGTCGAGATATTACATTTTACGCTAAACCTTGTTTGTAATTTTAAAATTTATAATGTCCAACATATAATTTTCTTTTTAAATATTTTGGGGTCCGTTACATTTTTTTTACAATTTCTCATAGTTATAAGAACATGCATTAAATATTTCAACAAGATAGGAGGTTAAATAAGTGAATGAGAAATTATTTTCTACTCCAATACACGTTTTATCTGGCATTATCCGAGGCTCGGAAATTTAAAAAAGCAAATATTTAAACTGCCATTACACAAAAAGTATGTGAGATAAAAAATTAAAATTTTTGTGGTATTTTTCATGTTTATAAATAGAACATATTTACCAATTTTCAAAATAATCTGAGGTTTTGGGTGAAAAAATTATTATTTTTTGGTTGAATTGACGTGGAATGACCTTATGGTAAATGCGTGAGGGGGGGGGGTCTCCTTTCCAATTTATTGGACCATTTAGTAGATATTTTATTAGATGTCGATAGGGATAACTATACTTGGAATAAATATAATGAATTAATTATATAAAAATTCTGTTCCGGAACAGGCAGTCAATATCATCTCTAGGTACAACAATGGAATGATGATTCCTGATAGCCATATTAGAATAATAATTGATAATAAATTAAAAATTATTTTTCAGACAAAAAATCAAAAAAATATTGTTGAAAAAAAAACTCAAAATTGTCCTCTTCAAGATCATTGCTATGAGAGATGCCATAAATTGGAATGTTCCCCTTTGTGCAATCATTTATATCTATATTCTTGTAGAGATGCAAGTCCTATGTGTAAACATATTCACAAAATTTAGATTTTCAGGGTATCAACAAATACAAAATTTAAATAAGAAACCGATTTTGAATAAGAAAGTTATCAAAATTTTTCACCCCAAAAAATATAGATGCTATTCTTTTTTTAGAATGTAGATAATTTAGGCAATAATTGGATATTAATTTATTTAAGTTATCTTTTGTTGTGTGATTCATATTTAATAGTACAATAAAAATGATTCAAAACCTGAATAATTATATATTTAAAAATGATCAATTATTAACATTAATTTGATTTGTTTTATTTAATTATACATTTCCTATATTTCTCACAAGAACTTTAAGATTTTCAAACCACTTGTTTTTTAGTCTTACACTAATTTTATTTAATGGCGTTCGAGACGCTCTTGCGGTAGCTTGGAAGAACTTCGTAGTAGTTATTAACCGGATGTTGTTCAATTTATATATTACGAGTGAAATATTTAAATAAATAAAGATTTTAAAATATAAATTGAAATTAGAAATGAGTTAATTAAATAGAATTAATTTTAATATTAAAAAATAATTAATTGATTTAAAAACATACAAGCTATCATAATATATAATTATTCAGTTTTTTAGAATTTTTTAAGAAAATTTTCAATTTATATCACAATAAAAATTCATATATCTAATCGAAGTTATATTTTCATTTAAATTAGATAAGTAAAAAATAGTTAATTGTTATTTATTTATTAATTTTTTATTTTCCAAATAAATAACCACTTAGAAATTAAATCTTTTAAAATTTTTAGAAATTAGAAAAGAGTATTTAAGAGTTAATTAAATAGAATTAATTTTAATATTAAAAAATAATTAATTGATTTAAAAACATACAAGCTATCATAATATATAATTATTCAGTTTTTTAGAATTTTTTAAGAAAATTTTCAATTTATATCACAATAAAAATTCATATATCTAATCGAAGTTATATTTTCATTTAAATTAGATAAGTAAAAAATAGTTAATTGTTATTTATTTATTAATTTTTTATTTTCCAAATAAATAACCACTTAGAAATTAAATCTTTTAAAATTTATAGAAATTAGAAAAGAGTATTTAAGAGTTAATTATATAGAATTAATTTTAATATTAAAAAATAATTAATTGATTTAAAAACATACAAGCTATCATAATATATAATTATTCAGTTTTTTAGAATTTTTTAAGAAAATTTTCAATTTATATCACAATAAAAATTCATATATCTAATCGAAGTTATATTTTCATTTAAATTAGATAAGTAAAAAATAGTTAATTGTTATTTATTTATTAATTTTTTATTTTCCAAATAAATAACCACTTAGAAATTAAATCTTTTAAAATTTATAGAAATAAGAAAATTAAAGTTTTTTTTTATATCTATAATATATTATCTACATTGAATCTCTTAAACTTAGTTTTATTAATAATTCCATGTTACATTAGATGGAAATATATTTTAAATGCAAAATTTTTTAAATTATCCAAATATTTATTTCGATTAATTACCTTCTAGAATCTAGATTATAAAATGTTATTTTATCTTTCTGAGATTTTATAAGTATATTATGTCAAATGATGAATAGAAAAATTAAAAATATCTAAAGGACCTAAACAGTAATTTAACCGGATGTCACAGAGAATCCTTACCAGAGGCGTCAACTCAATGCTATTTTTTTTTTCATTGCTGATGATGGCAGGGCGGGCATGTGTGAGCGTTTTTACCGACCGACGATAGTAGGGAGGTATTTTTTAAATTTTTATTGGGAATTTAAAAATTATTTTGCCTTGTTTGATGGGTTTGTTTCGAAGATTATGTGTACGGATGGTATGTGGGTGTCGAGTTTGATATTTTAAAATAATTGCAGGGATTTCGAAAGCCCCGTGGGAGGGGGTGATCTTCGGTCATTTTTTTGCGATGCCATCTATTGGGCGCCTGAAGAGTCAACCGTTTTCGCCTGCAACACCATCTGGTGGTCGTGTTTCACTCGTCATATTGATATGGACCGGATGTTGACATATGTAAAAAGTCAAATATTTAAATAATTAAATATTTTAAAATATTTTAATAGCACAGATTGTAATTTATATACTAAAATAAATAAATAACACCTTAAAATATCTTTAATTTATTAAATTTAAATTATAAATGAACTTTAATACAATTTATTATATTCACATTGAAATATTCTTCTAATCCTGTCAAATTTTTAATTTTTTTTGTATTCAAATGTAATTTGGTAAATATGAACAAATTTTACAATTTCTTTAACCTTTTCATATTAATCAAGGCAAAAAATGTTTATTTCCAATTAATCAAATCTTTCTAATCCTATCAAAGTTCTTATTTGCAGTTAATTTTTATATTATAATATAATTTTTGAAGCTTGTTTCCCAACTAACATCTAATATTTGCAATTAATTTTTTTGGTTTCAATTCTAATTTGGTAAATATGAACAAATTAGATTATTTCTTAAAATTTTTATATTAATCAAAATAAATAATGATTTATTGCAACCATTTATATATTCTTCTTCACACCTTCTAATCCTGTCAATTTTTAGTTTTTTTCAGATACAAAAAAATCTTTGTATATCTAGAATCTCTCGAGAAACCTGATAAAGTTGAATTATCAAAGAAAATTTCTACAATTATTCAGTCGTTAATAGACGAATTTTCTTCAAGGTTTAAGCAATTCAAAGAATTTGCAGAAATATCAAAATTTATTTTATATCCAGACATTTAATTAGCACCGATCAATTGTAATTTGGTAAATATGAACCAATTTTATTTTTCCTTTAAATTTTTTATATTAATCAAAATAAATAATAATTTATTGCAAATTTATATATTCTTCTAATCATGTCATTTTTTAGTTTTTTTCAGATATACTTTTGTTTTGGTTTATATTATTTCTAATCAATTAATTATAATTAATTATTCCTTTTAATATTTTTTGGTTGTTGTCAAGGTTGGTTCATCAAATTATTTTTTTTTACTTTTTATTTAGTAACTAATTATTTATATTTTAATTGAAAATCTTTTTTTTTCTTTTTCAGAATCTCTTCAATAATTTTTTATTGGTTCATCAAATTATTTTTTGTACTTTTTATTACTTAGTATTGCGATCACGAAAATTTTCGATGTTGATTTTTGATGTTTTTATACGTTTTTAAGGTTCCTGAATCATTTTCACTAAGGTTGAGAATAATGTCTGTGTGTGTGTATGTATGAAGACAAGATTATGGAAAAAGGGTTTGAGCTAGAATCATGAAATTTAGTACATGGGCATTATTCAAAATTCGTAGTTTTCTATCAACTTTTGAAAATGAAACTCAACCGGAAGAGAATCATTACCTACAACGTTTTGATTTTTTTTCCTCTAAAGTGAAAAAATAAAGTTATATGTTTGATAGTTTTTCGCATGATTAAAAATTGTATATATATATAGAATTTCAGCTTGATTGAATCGCCAGAATTAATTTTTTAAATCTCCTAACACTCTAAATCTTTGTTTCCAGATGTTTTATTTTGAATCGAAAATGCTAGACCATTTAATTTTCTACATAATTTAAAAACTACTTGGAAATATCTAAAATTTTCAGTTAAAATTGAATTTAACAATTGGTTAATTAATGAATTTAATACCAAATATATTTTTTTTAGAAAGATATGTGGATCAATAAATACATACACATATTTTGTTAACCATTTCCACACTAAATCTTGCCAAAAAAAAAGAAAATTTTTTACTAGTAGAAAAATTATTTCTAAAGGTAATTTAATTCATACGTATTGGTCTTGTAGGGTTATAGTAAAGGAAAAATCAAATAGTATTATTCTAGTAAAATATTATCCGGCTCATTTCCATAAATTTTACTAATCAAAAATACAAAATTTCAACACTTTCAACGTGAGGCTATAAATTTTATTAAAGCAAATTGTTCAATGGGGGTTAATATTGACAAAAAGGAGATTATGGGGTCATTCCACGTCAACTCATCCAGGCCGTTTCACCCCAAACCTGAGATTTTCTATGAAAATTGGTAAATATGGTCTATTTATAAACATGAAAAACACCACCAAATTTTAATTTTTTATCTCACATAGTTTTTGAGTAATGGCAGTTTAAATATTGGCGTTTTTAAATTTCCGAGCCTCGGATAAGGCCAGATAAAACGTGTATTGGAGTAGAAAATAATTTCTCATTCAATTATTTAACCTCCTATCTTGTTGAAATTTTTAAGGCATGTTCATATAATTATGAGGAATTGTAAAAAATATGTAACGGGTCCCAAAATATTTAAATAAATAAAATCAAAGCCCAGTGGTCATTCTTCGCTACAAGCCATGGGAAAACGGAATGTGACGGTATTGGAGGAACTGTAAAAGGTTGGCGAGTAAAGCAAGTCTCCAAAGGCCTCTTCAAGATCAAATACTGACTGCAACGACCTTTTATCAGAGTTCTGCATATCCACCATTTCAAAAATAAATTTCCACTTCATCTCTAAAGATTCAACAAATCTCATTCGCCGCCAGCTTGAAAACCGCTTTGAAAACTTGAATACACTTCCAGGTACAAGAAGTTTTCACAACTATAGACCACTGAACTCTTCTGGAACATTAGAAGCAAGGAGAATCAGTACTGATGAAGCGCCTAGTCTAACATACAATTTAAGAAGAGGGTTGACTTTAAATGTAAAAGAAAAAGATTTGTACCCCCTCTTTCTACATCGCTTGCAAATACGACAATCTCTGGTACTTTGGAATAATTATCAATTTTCAAAGGAGTACCCAGTATTAATTGAAAAGCTGATGATTCATTAAAAACGCCTTCACAGAGAACTATGTTTCCCACATATTTAAGTGTAGTTTATTATTAATTAAACAGCTGTACCCATTTACTGTAAGCAGGAGAACCTCATAATATGCGTAAGTATTATATTGTAACTTATAATGTTCTTAATAAATAGAAGGAGGCAAATACACAAAACTTTTATATTATTAAATTAAAGCCCATTTCATGTAGATAATTTAGGGAAAAAAAAGTTCTTGATTATCTCATTCCCTTGTCGAGATATTACATTTTACGCTAAACCTTGTTTGTAATTTTAAAATTTATAATGTCCAAACATATAATTTTCTTTTTAAATATTTTGGGGTCCGTTACATTTTTTTTACAATTTCTCATAGTTATAAGAACATGCCTTAAATATTTCAACAAGATAGGAGGTTAAATAAGTGAATGAGAAATTATTTTCTACTCCAATACACGTTTTATCTGGCATTATCCGAGGCTCGGAAATTTAAAAAAGCAAATATTTAAACTGCCATTACACAAAAAGTATGTGAGATAAAAAATTAAAATTTTTGTGGTATTTTTCATGTTTATAAATAGAACATATTTACCAATTTTCAAAATAATCTGAGGTTTTGGGTGAAAAAATTATTATTTTTTGGTTGAATTGACGTGGAATGACCTTATGGTAAATGCGTGAGGGGGGGGGGTCTCCTTTCCAATTTATTGGACCATTTAGTAGATATTTTATTAGATGTCGATAGGGATAACTATACTTGGAATAAATATAATGAATTAATTATATAAAAATTCTGTTCCGGAACAGGCAGTCAATATCATCTCTAGGTACAACAATGGAATGATGATTCCTGATAGCCATATTAGAATAATAATTGATAATAAATTAAAATTATTTTTCAGACAAAAAATCAAAATCATATTGTTGAAAAAAAAACTCAAAATTGTCCTCTTCAAGATCATTGCTATGAGAGATGCCATAAATTGGAATGTTCCCCCTTTGTGCAATCATTTATATCTATATTCTTGTAGAGATGCAAGTCCTATGTGTAAACATATTCACAAAATTTAGATTTTCAGGGTATCAACAAATACAAAATTTAAATAAGAAACCGATTTTGAATAGAAAGTTATCAAAATTTTTCACCCCAAAAAATATAGATGCTATTCTTTTTTTAGAATGTAGATAATTTAGGCAATAATTGGATATTAATTTATTTAAGTTATCTTTTGTTGTGTGATTCATATTTAATAGTACAATAAAAATGATTCAAAACCTGAATAATTATATATTTAAAAATGATCAATTATTAACATTAATTTGATTTGTTTTATTTAATTATACATTTCCTATATTTCTCACAAGAACTTTAGATTTTCAAACCACTTGTTTTTTAGTCTTACACTAATTTTATTTAATGGCGTTCGAGACGCTCTTGCGGTAGCTTGGAAGAACTTCGTAGTAGTTATTAACCGGATGTTGTTCAATTTATATATTACGAGTGAAATATTTAAATAAATAAAGATTTTAAAATATAAATTGAAATTAGAAATGAGTTAATTAAATAGAATTAATTTTAATATTAAAAAATAATTAATTGATTTAAAAACATACAAGCTATCATAATATATAATTATTCAGTTTTTTAGAATTTTTTAAGAAAATTTTCAATTTATATCACAATAAAAATTCATATATCTAATCGAAGTTATATTTTCATTTAAATTAGATAAGTAAAAAATAGTTAATTGTTATTTATTTATTAATTTTTTATTTTCCAAATAAATAACCACTTAGAAATTAAATCTTTTAAAATTTTTAGAAATTAAAAAAGAGTATTTAAGAGTTAATTAAATAGAATTAATTTTAATATTAAAAAATAATTAATTGATTTAAAAACATACAAGCTATCATAATATATAATTATTCAGTTTTTTAGAATTTTTTAAGAAAATTTTCAATTTATATCACAATAAAAATTCATATATCTAATCGAAGTTATATTTTCATTTAAATTAGATAAGTAAAAAATAGTTAATTGTTATTTATTTATTAATTTTTTATTTTCCAAATAAATAACCACTTAGAAATTAAATCTTTTAAAATTTATAGAAATTAGAAAAGAGTATTTAAGAGTTAATTATATAGAATTAATTTTAATATTAAAAAATAATTAATTGATTTAAAAACATACAAGCTATCATAATATATAATTATTCAGTTTTTTAGAATTTTTTAAGAAAATTTTCAATTTATATCACAATAAAAATTCATATATCTAATCGAAGTTATATTTTCATTTAAATTAGATAAGTAAAAAATAGTTAATTGTTATTTATTTATTAATTTTTTATTTTCCAAATAAATAACCACTTAGAAATTAAATCTTTTAAAATTTATAGAAATAAGAAAATTAAAGTTTTTTTTTATATCTATAATATATTATCTACATTGAATCTCTTAAACTTAGTTTTATTAATAATTCCATGTTACATTAGATGGAAATATATTTTAAATGCAAAATTTTTTAAATTATCCAAATATTTATTTCGATTAATTACCTTCTAGAATCTAGATTATAAAATGTTATTTTATCTTTCTGAGATTTTATAAGTATATTATGTCAAATGATGAATAGAAAAATTAAAAATATCTAAAGGACCTAAACAGTAATTTAACCGGATGTCACAGAGAATCCTTACCAGAGGCGTCAACTCAATGCTATTTTTTTTTTCATTGCTGATGATGGCAGGGCGGGCATGTGTGAGCGTTTTTACCGACCGACGATAGTAGGGAGGTATTTTTTAAATTTTTATTGGGAATTTAAAAATTATTTTGCCTTGTTTGATGGGTTTGTTTCGAAGATTATGTGTACGGATGGTATGTGGGTGTCGAGTTTGATATTTTAAAATAATTGCAGGGATTTCGAAAGCCCCGTGGGAGGGGGTGATCTTCGGTCATTTTTTTGCGATGCCATCTATTGGGCGCCTGAAGAGTCAACCGTTTTCGCCTGCAACACCATCTGGTGGTCGTGTTTCACTCGTCATATTGATATGGACCGGATGTTGACATATGTAAAAAGTCAAATATTTAAATAATTAAATATTTTAAAATATTTTAATAGCACAGATTGTAATTTATATACTAAAATAAATAAATAACACCTTAAAATATCTTTAATTTATTAAATTTAAATTATAAATGAACTTTAATACAATTTATTATATTCACATTGAAATATTCTTCTAATCCTGTCAAATTTTTAATTTTTTTTGTATTCAAATGTAATTTGGTAAATATGAACAAATTTTACAATTTCTTTAACCTTTTCATATTAATCAAGGCAAAAAATGTTTATTTGCAATTAATCAAATCTTTCTAATCCTATCAAAGTTCTTATTTGCAGTTAATTTTTATATTATAATATAATTTTTGAAGCTTGTTTCCCAACTAACATCTAATATTTGCAATTAATTTTTTTGGTTTCAATTCTAATTTGGTAAATATGAACAAATTAGATTATTTCTTAAAATTTTTATATTAATCAAAATAAATAATGATTTATTGCAACCATTTATATATTCTTCTTCACACCTTCTAATCCTGTCAATTTTTAGTTTTTTTCAGATACAAAAAAATCTTTGTATATCTAGAATCTCTCGAGAAACCTGATAAAGTTGAATTATCAAAGAAAATTTCTACAATTATTCAGTCGTTAATAGACGAATTTTCTTCAAGGTTTAAGCAATTCAAAGAATTTGCAGAAATATCAAAATTTATTTTATATCCAGACATTTAATTAGCACCGATCAATTGTAATTTGGTAAATATGAACCAATTTTATTTTTCCTTTATATATTATTTATATATTCTTCTAATCATGTCATTTTTTAGTTTTTTTCAGATATACTTTTGTTTTGGTTTATATTATTTCTAATCAATTAATTATAATTAATTATTCCTTTTAATATTTTTTGGTTGTTGTCAAGGTTGGTTCATCAAATTATTTTTTTTTACTTTTTATTTAGTAACTAATTATTTATATTTTAATTGAAAATCTTTTTTTTTCTTTTTCAGAATCTCTTCAATAATTTTTTATTGGTTCATCAAATTATTTTTTGTACTTTTTATTACTTAGTATTGCGATCACGAAAATTTTCGATGTTGATTTTTGATGTTTTTATACGTTTTTAAGGTTCCTGAATCATTTTCACTAAGGTTGAGAATAATGTCTGTGTGTGTGTATGTATGAAGACAAGATTATGGAAAAAGGGTTTGAGCTAGAATCATGAAATTTAGTACATGGGCATTATTCAAAATTCGTAGTTTTCTATCAACTTTTGAAAATGAAACTCAACCGGAAGAGAATCATTACCTACAACGTTTTGATTTTTTTTCCTCTAAAGTGAAAAAATAAAGTTATATGTTTGATAGTTTTTCGCATGATTAAAAATTGTATATATATATAGAATTTCAGCTTGATTGAATCGCCAGAATTAATTTTTTAAATCTCCTAACACTCTAAATCTTTGTTTCCAGATGTTTTATTTTGAATCGAAAATGCTAGACCATTTAATTTTCTACATAATTTAAAAACTACTTGGAAATATCTAAAATTTTCAGTTAAAATTGAATTTAACAATTGGTTAATTAATGAATTTAATACCAAATATATTTTTTTTAGAAAGATATGTGGATCAATAAATACATACACATATTTTGTTAACCATTTCCACACTAAATCTTGCAAAAAAAAAGAAAATTTTTTACTAGTAGAAAAATTATTTCTAAAGGTAATTTAATTCATACGTATTGGTCTTGTAGGGTTATAGTAAAGGAAAAATCAAATAGTATTATTCTAGTAAAATATTATCCGGCTTATTTCCATAAATTTTACTAATCAAAAATACAAAATTTCAACACTTTCAACGTGAGGCTATAAATTTTATTAAAGCAAATTGTTCAATGGGGGTTAATATTGACAAAAAGGAGATTATGGGGTCATTCCACGTCAACTCATCCAGGCCGTTTCACCCCAAACCTGAGATTTTCTATGAAAATTGGTAAATATGGTCTATTTATAAACATGAAAAACACCACCAAATTTTAATTTTTTATCTCACATAGTTTTTGAGTAATGGCAGTTTAAATATTGGCGTTTTTAAATTTCCGAGCCTCGGATAAGGCCAGATAAAACGTGTATTGGAGTAGAAAATAATTTCTCATTCAATTATTTAACCTCCTATCTTGTTGAAATTTTTAAGGCATGTTCATATAATTATGAGGAATTGTAAAAAATATGTAACGGGTCCCAAAATATTTAAATAAATAAAATCAAAGCCCAGTGGTCATTCTTCGCTACAAGCCATGGGAAAACGGAATGTGACGGTATTGGAGGAACTGTAAAAGGTTGGCGAGTAAAGCAAGTCTCCAAAGGCCTCTTCAAGATCAAATACTGACTGCAACGACCTTTTATCAGAGTTCTGCATATCCACCATTTCAAAAATAAATTTCCACTTCATCTCTAAAGATTCAACAAATCTCATTCGCCGCCAGCTTGAAACCGCTTTGAAAACTTGAATACACTTCCAGGTACAAGAAGTTTTCACAACTATAGACCACTGAACTCTTCTGGAACATTAGAAGCAAGGAGAATCAGTACTGATGAAGCGCCTAGTCTAACATACAATTTAAGAAGAGGGTTGACTTTAAATGTAAAAGAAAAAGATTTGTACCCCTCTTTCTACATCGCTTGCAAATACGACAATCTCTGGTACTTTGGAATAATTATCAATTTTCAAAGGAGTACCCAGTATTAATTGAAAAGCTGATGATTCATTAAAAACGCCTTCACAGAGAACTATGTTTCCCACATATTTAAGTGTAGTTTATTATTAATTAAACAGCTGTACCCATTTACTGTAAGCAGGAGAACCTCATAATATGCGTAAGTATTATATTGTAACTTATAATGTTCTTAATAAATAGAAGGAGGCAAATACACAAAACTTTTATATTATTAAATTAAAGCCCATTTCATGTAGATAATTTAGGGAAAAAAAAGTTCTTGATTATCTCATTCCCTTGTCGAGATATTACATTTTACGCTAAACCTTGTTTGTAATTTTAAAATTTATAATGTCCAACATATAATTTTCTTTTTAAATATTTTGGGGTCCGTTACATTTTTTTTACAATTTCTCATAGTTATAAGAACATGCCTTAAATATTTCAACAAGATAGGAGGTTAAATAAGTGAATGAGAAATTATTTTCTACTCCAATACACGTTTTATCTGGCATTATCCGAGGCTCGGAAATTTAAAAAAGCAAATATTTAAACTGCCATTACACAAAAAGTATGTGAGATAAAAAATTAAAATTTTTGTGGTATTTTTCATGTTTATAAATAGAACATATTTACCAATTTTCAAAATAATCTGAGGTTTTGGGTGAAAAAATTATTATTTTTTGGTTGAATTGACGTGGAATGACCTTATGGTAAATGCGTGAGGGGGGGGGGTCTCCTTTCCAATTTATTGGACCATTTAGTAGATATTTTATTAGATGTCGATAGGGATAACTATACTTGGAATAAATATAATGAATTAATTATATAAAAATTCTGTTCCGGAACAGGCAGTCAATATCATCTCTAGGTACAACAATGGAATGATGATTCCTGATAGCCATATTAGAATAATAATTGAGAATAAATTAAAAATTATTTTTCAGACAAAAAATCAAAATCATATTGTTGAAAAAAAAACTCAAAATTGTCCTCTTCAAGATCATTGCTATGAGAGATGCCATAAATTGGAATGTTCCCCTTTGTGCAATCATTTATATCTATATTCTTGTAGAGATGCAAGTCCTATGTGTAAACATATTCACAAAATTTAGATTTTCAGGGTATCAACAAATACAAAATTTAAATAAGAAACCGATTTTGAATAAGAAAGTTATCAAAATTTTTCACCCCAAAAAATATAGATGCTATTCTTTTTTTAGAATGTAGATAATTTAGGCAATAATTGGATATTAATTTATTTAAGTTATCTTTTGTTGTGTGATTCATATTTAATAGTACAATAAAAATGATTCAAAACCTGAATAATTATATATTTAAAAATGATCAATTATTAACATTAATTTGATTTGTTTTATTTAATTATACATTTCCTATATTTCTCACAAGAACTTTAAGATTTTCAAACCACTTGTTTTTTAGTCTTACACTAATTTTATTTAATGGCGTTCGAGACGCTCTTGCGGTAGCTTGGAAGAACTTCGTAGTAGTTATTAACCGGATGTTGTTCAATTTATATATTACGAGTGAAATATTTAAATAAATAAAGATTTTAAAATATAAATTGAAATTAGAAATGAGTTAATTAAATAGAATTAATTTTAATATTAAAAAATAATTAATTGATTTAAAAACATACAAGCTATCATAATATATAATTATTCAGTTTTTTAGAATTTTTTAAGAAAATTTTCAATTTATATCACAATAAAAATTCATATATCTAATCGAAGTTATATTTTCATTTAAATTAGATAAGTAAAAAATAGTTAATTGTTATTTATTTATTAATTTTTTATTTTCCAAATAAATAACCACTTAGAAATTAAATCTTTTAAAATTTTTAGAAATTAGAAAAGAGTATTTAAGAGTTAATTAAATAGAATTAATTTTAATATTAAAAAATAATTAATTGATTTAAAAACATACAAGCTATCATAATATATAATTATTCAGTTTTTTAGAATTTTTTAAGAAAATTTTCAATTTATATCACAATAAAAATTCATATATCTAATCGAAGTTATATTTTCATTTAAATTAGATAAGTAAAAAATAGTTAATTGTTATTTATTTATTAATTTTTTATTTTCCAAATAAATAACCACTTAGAAATTAAATCTTTTAAAATTTATAGAAATTAGAAAAGAGTATTTAAGAGTTAATTATATAGAATTAATTTTAATATTAAAAAATAATTAATTGATTTAAAAACATACAAGCTATCATAATATATAATTATTCAGTTTTTTAGAATTTTTTAAGAAAATTTTCAATTTATATCACAATAAAAATTCATATATCTAATCGAAGTTATATTTTCATTTAAATTAGATAAGTAAAAAATAGTTAATTGTTATTTATTTATTAATTTTTTATTTTCCAAATAAATAACCACTTAGAAATTAAATCTTTTAAAATCTGTTAAATAGTTAATTGTTATTTATTTATTAATTTTTTATTTTCCAAATAAATAACCACTTAGAAATTAAATCTTTTAAAATTTATAGAAATAAGAAAATTAAAGTTTTTTTTTATATCTATAATATATTATCTACATTGAATCTCTTAAACTTAGTTTTATTAATAATTCCATGTTACATTAGATGGAAATATATTTTAAATGCAAAATTTTTTAAATTATCCAAATATTTATTTCGATTAATTACCTTCTAGAATCTAGATTATAAAATGTTATTTTATCTTTCTGAGATTTTATAAGTATATTATGTCAAATGATGAATAGAAAAATTAAAAATATCTAAAGGACCTAAACAGTAATTTAACCGGATGTCACAGAGAATCCTTACCAGAGGCGTCAACTCAATGCTATTTTTTTTTTCATTGCTGATGATGGCAGGGCGGGCATGTGTGAGCGTTTTTACCGACCGACGATAGTAGGGAGGTATTTTTTAAATTTTTATTGGGAATTTAAAAATTATTTTGCCTTGTTTGATGGGTTTGTTTCGAAGATTATGTGTACGGATGGTATGTGGGTGTCGAGTTTGATATTTTAAAATAATTGCAGGGATTTCGAAAGCCCCGTGGGAGGGGGTGATCTTCGGTCATTTTTTTGCGATGCCATCTATTGGGCGCCTGAAGAGTCAACCGTTTTCGCCTGCAACACCATCTGGTGGTCGTGTTTCACTCGTCATATTGATATGGACCGGATGTTGACATATGTAAAAAGTCAAATATTTAAATAATTAAATATTTTAAAATATTTTAATAGCACAGATTGTAATTTATATACTAAAATAAATAAATAACACCTTAAAATATCTTTAATTTATTAAATTTAAATTATAAATGAACTTTAATACAATTTATTATATTCACATTGAAATATTCTTCTAATCCTGTCAAATTTTTAATTTTTTTTGTATTCAAATGTAATTTGGTAAATATGAACAAATTTTACAATTTCTTTAACCTTTTCATATTAATCAAGGCAAAAAATGTTTATTTCCAATTAATCAAATCTTTCTAATCCTATCAAAGTTCTTATTTGCAGTTAATTTTTATATTATAATATAATTTTTGAAGCTTGTTTCCCAACTAACATCTAATATTTGCAATTAATTTTTTTGGTTTCAATTCTAATTTGGTAAATATGAACAAATTAGATTATTTCTTAAAATTTTTATATTAATCAAAATAAATAATGATTTATTGCAACCATTTATATATTCTTCTTCACACCTTCTAATCCTGTCAATTTTTAGTTTTTTTCAGATACAAAAAAATCTTTGTATATCTAGAATCTCTCGAGAAACCTGATAAAGTTGAATTATCAAAGAAAATTTCTACAATTATTCAGTCGTTAATAGACGAATTTTCTTCAAGGTTTAAGCAATTCAAAGAATTTGCAGAAATATCAAAATTTATTTTATATCCAGACATTTAATTAGCACCGATCAATTGTAATTTGGTAAATATGAACCAATTTTATTTTTCCTTTAAATTTTTTATATTAATCAAAATAAATAATAATTTATTGCAAATTTATATATTCTTCTAATCATGTCATTTTTTAGTTTTTTTCAGATATACTTTTGTTTTGGTTTATATTATTTCTAATCAATTAATTATAATTAATTATTCCTTTTAATATTTTTTGGTTGTTGTCAAGGTTGGTTCATCAAATTATTTTTTTTTACTTTTTATTTAGTAACTAATTATTTATATTTTAATTGAAAATCTTTTTTTTTCTTTTTCAGAATCTCTTCAATAATTTTTTATTGGTTCATGAAATTATTTTTTGTACTTTTTATTACTTAGTATTGCGATCACGAAAATTTTCGATGTTGATTTTTGATGTTTTTATACGTTTTTAAGGTTCCTGAATCATTTTCACTAAGGTTGAGAATAATGTCTGTGTGTGTGTATGTATGAAGACAAGATTATGGAAAAAGGGTTTGAGCTAGAATCATGAAATTTAGTACATGGGCATTATTCAAAATTCGTAGTTTTCTATCAACTTTTGAAAATGAAACTCAACCGGAAGAGAATCATTACCTACAACGTTTTGATTTTTTTTCCTCTAAAGTGAAAAAATAAAGTTATATGTTTGATAGTTTTTCGCATGATTAAAAATTGTATATATATATAGAATTTCAGCTTGATTGAATCGCCAGAATTAATTTTTTAAATCTCCTAACACTCTAAATCTTTGTTTCCAGATGTTTTATTTTGAATCGAAAATGCTAGACCATTTAATTTTCTACATAATTTAAAAACTACTTGGAAATATCTAAAATTTTCAGTTAAAATTGAATTTAACAATTGGTTAATTAATGAATTTAATACCAAATATATTTTTTTTAGAAAGATATGTGGATCAATAAATACATACACATATTTTGTTAACCATTTCCACACTAAATCTTGCCAAAAAAAAAGAAAATTTTTTACTAGTAGAAAAATTATTTCTAAAGGTAATTTAATTCATACGTATTGGTCTTGTAGGGTTATAGTAAAGGAAAAATCAAATAGTATTATTCTAGTAAAATATTATCCGGCTCATTTCCATAAATTTTACTAATCAAAAATACAAAATTTCAACACTTTCAACGTGAGGCTATAAATTTTATTAAAGCAAATTGTTCAATGGGGGTTAATATTGACAAAAAGGAGATTATGGGGTCATTCCACGTCAACTCATCCAGGCCGTTTCACCCCAAACCTGAGATTTTCTATGAAAATTGGTAAATATGGTCTATTTATAAACATGAAAAACACCACCAAATTTTAATTTTTTATCTCACATAGTTTTTGAGTAATGGCAGTTTAAATATTGGCGTTTTTAAATTTCCGAGCCTCGGATAAGGCCAGATAAAACGTGTATTGGAGTAGAAAATAATTTCTCATTCAATTATTTAACCTCCTATCTTGTTGAAATTTTTAAGGCATGTTCATATAATTATGAGGAATTGTAAAAAATATGTAACGGGTCCCAAAATATTTAAATAAATAAAATCAAAGCCCAGTGGTCATTCTTCGCTACAAGCCATGGGAAAACGGAATGTGACGGTATTGGAGGAACTGTAAAAGGTTGGCGAGTAAAGCAAGTCTCCAAAGGCCTCTTCAAGATCAAATACTGACTGCAACGACCTTTTATCAGAGTTCTGCATATCCACCATTTCAAAAATAAATTTCCACTTCATCTCTAAAGATTCAACAAATCTCATTCGCCGCCAGCTTGAAAACCGCTTTGAAAACTTGAATACACTTCCAGGTACAAGAAGTTTTCACAACTATAGACCACTGAACTCTTCTGGAACATTAGAAGCAAGGAGAATCAGTACTGATGAAGCGCCTAGTCTAACATACAATTTAAGAAGAGGGTTGACTTTAAATGTAAAAGAAAAAGATTTGTACCCCTCTTTCTACATCGCTTGCAAATACGACAATCTCTGGTACTTTGGAATAATTATCAATTTTCAAAGGAGTACCCAGTATTAATTGAAAAGCTGATGATTCATTAAAAACGCCTTCACAGAGAACTATGTTTCCCACATATTTAAGTGTAGTTTATTATTAATTAAACAGCTGTACCCATTTACTGTAAGCAGGAGAACCTCATAATATGCGTAAGTATTATATTGTAACTTATAATGTTCTTAATAAATAGAAGGAGGCAAATACACAAAACTTTTATATTATTAAATTAAAGCCCATTTCATGTAGATAATTTAGGGAAAAAAAAGTTCTTGATTATCTCATTCCCTTGTCGAGATATTACATTTTACGCTAAACCTTGTTTGTAATTTTAAAATTTATAATGTCCAACATATAATTTTCTTTTTAAATATTTTGGGGTCCGTTACATTTTTTTTACAATTTCTCATAGTTATAAGAACATGCCTTAAATATTTCAACAAGATAGGAGGTTAAATAAGTGAATGAGAAATTATTTTCTACTCCAATACACGTTTTATCTGGCATTATCCGAGGCTCGGAAATTTAAAAAAGCAAATATTTAAACTGCCATTACACAAAAAGTATGTGAGATAAAAAATTAAAATTTTTGTGGTATTTTTCATGTTTATAAATAGAACATATTTACCAATTTTCAAAATAATCTGAGGTTTTGGGTGAAAAAATTATTATTTTTTGGTTGAATTGACGTGGAATGACCTTATGGTAAATGCGTGAGGGGGGGGGGTCTCCTTTCCAATTTATTGGACCATTTAGTAGATATTTTATTAGATGTCGATAGGGATAACTATACTTGGAATAAATATAATGAATTAATTATATAAAAATTCTGTTCCGGAACAGGCAGTCAATATCATCTCTAGGTACAACAATGGAATGATGATTCCTGATAGCCATATTAGAATAATAATTGATAATAAATTAAAAATTATTTTTCAGACAAAAAATCAAAATCATATTGTTGAAAAAAAAACTCAAAATTGTCCTCTTCAAGATCATTGCTATGAGAGATGCCATAAATTGGAATGTTCCCCTTTGTGCAATCATTTATATCTATATTCTTGTAGAGATGCAAGTCCTATGTGTAAACATATTCACAAAATTTAGATTTTCAGGGTATCAACAAATACAAAATTTAAATAAGAAACCGATTTTGAATAAGAAAGTTATCAAAATTTTTCACCCCAAAAAATATAGATGCTATTCTTTTTTTAGAATGTAGATAATTTAGGCAATAATTGGATATTAATTTATTTAAGTTATCTTTTGTTGTGTGATTCATATTTAATAGTACAATAAAAATGATTCAAAACCTGAATAATTATATATTTAAAAATGATCAATTATTAACATTAATTTGATTTGTTTTATTTAATTATACATTTCCTATATTTCTCACAAGAACTTTAAGATTTTCAAACCACTTGTTTTTTAGTCTTACACTAATTTTATTTAATGGCGTTCGAGACGCTCTTGCGGTAGCTTGGAAGAACTTCGTAGTAGTTATTAACCGGATGTTGTTCAATTTATATATTACGAGTGAAATATTTAAATAAATAAAGATTTTAAAATATAAATTGAAATTAGAAATGAGTTAATTAAATAGAATTAATTTTAATATTAAAAAATAATTAATTGATTTAAAAACATACAAGCTATCATAATATATAATTATTCAGTTTTTTAGAATTTTTTAAGAAAATTTTCAATTTATATCACAATAAAAATTCATATATCTAATCGAAGTTATATTTTCATTTAAATTAGATAAGTAAAAAATAGTTAATTGTTATTTATTTATTAATTTTTTATTTTCCAAATAAATAACCACTTAGAAATTAAATCTTTTAAAATTTTTAGAAATTAAAAAAGAGTATTTAAGAGTTAATTAAATAGAATTAATTTTAATATTAAAAAATAATTAATTGATTTAAAAACATACAAGCTATCATAATATATAATTATTCAGTTTTTTAGAATTTTTTAAGAAAATTTTCAATTTATATCACAATAAAAATTCATATATCTAATCGAAGTTATATTTTCATTTAAATTAGATAAGTAAAAAATAGTTAATTGTTATTTATTTATTAATTTTTTATTTTCCAAATAAATAACCACTTAGAAATTAAATCTTTTAAAATTTATAGAAATTAGAAAAGAGTATTTAAGAGTTAATTATATAGAATTAATTTTAATATTAAAAAATAATTAATTGATTTAAAAACATACAAGCTATCATAATATATAATTATTCAGTTTTTTAGAATTTTTTAAGAAAATTTTCAATTTATATCACAATAAAAATTCATATATCTAATCGAAGTTATATTTTCATTTAAATTAGATAAGTAAAAAATAGTTAATTGTTATTTATTTATTAATTTTTTATTTTCCAAATAAATAACCACTTAGAAATTAAATCTTTTAAAATTTATAGAAATAAGAAAATTAAAGTTTTTTTTTATATCTATAATATATTATCTACATTGAATCTCTTAAACTTAGTTTTATTAATAATTCCATGTTACATTAGATGGAAATATATTTTAAATGCAAAATTTTTTAAATTATCCAAATATTTATTTCGATTAATTACCTTCTAGAATCTAGATTATAAAATGTTATTTTATCTTTCTGAGATTTTATAAGTATATTATGTCAAATGATGAATAGAAAAATTAAAAATATCTAAAGGACCTAAACAGTAATTTAACCGGATGTCACAGAGAATCCTTACCAGAGGCGTCAACTCAATGCTATTTTTTTTTTCATTGCTGATGATGGCAGGGCGGGCATGTGTGAGCGTTTTTACCGACCGACGATAGTAGGGAGGTATTTTTTAAATTTTTATTGGGAATTTAAAAATTATTTTGCCTTGTTTGATGGGTTTGTTTCGAAGATTATGTGTACGGATGGTATGTGGGTGTCGAGTTTGATATTTTAAAATAATTGCAGGGATTTCGAAAGCCCCGTGGGAGGGGGTGATCTTCGGTCATTTTTTTGCGATGCCATCTATTGGGCGCCTGAAGAGTCAACCGTTTTCGCCTGCAACACCATCTGGTGGTCGTGTTTCACTCGTCATATTGATATGGACCGGATGTTGACATATGTAAAAAGTCAAATATTTAAATAATTAAATATTTTAAAATATTTTAATAGCACAGATTGTAATTTATATACTAAAATAAATAAATAACACCTTAAAATATCTTTAATTTATTTAATTTAAATTATAAATGAACTTTAATACATTTTATTATATTCACATTGAAATATTCTTCTAATCCTGTCAAATTTTTAATTTTTTTTGTATTCAAATGTAATTTGGTAAATATGAACAAATTTTACAATTTCTTTAACCTTTTCATATTAATCAAGGCAAAAAATGTTTATTTGCAATTAATCAAATCTTTCTAATCCTATCAAAGTTCTTATTTGCAGTTAATTTTTATATTATAATATAATTTTTGAAGCTTGTTTCCCAACTAACATCTAATATTTGCAATTAATTTTTTTGGTTTCAATTCTAATTTGGTAAATATGAACAAATTAGATTATTTCTTAAAATTTTTATATTAATCAAAATAAATAATGATTTATTGCAACCATTTATATATTCTTCTTCACACCTTCTAATCCTGTCAATTTTTAGTTTTTTTCAGATACAAAAAAATCTTTGTATATCTAGAATCTCTCGAGAAACCTGATAAAGTTGAATTATCAAAGAAAATTTCTACAATTATTCAGTCGTTAATAGACGAATTTTCTTCAAGGTTTAAGCAATTCAAAGAATTTGCAGAAATATCAAAATTTATTTTATATCCAGACATTTAATTAGCACCGATCAATTGTAATTTGGTAAATATGAACCAATTTTATTTTTCCTTTAAATTTTTTATATTAATCAAAATAAATAATAATTTATTGCAAATTTATATATTCTTCTAATCATGTCATTTTTTAGTTTTTTTCAGATATACTTTTGTTTTGGTTTATATTATTTCTAATCAATTAATTATAATTAATTATTCCTTTTAATATTTTTTGGTTGTTGTCAAGGTTGGTTCATCAAATTATTTTTTTTTACTTTTTATTTAGTAACTAATTATTTATATTTTAATTGAAAATCTTTTTTTTTCTTTTTCAGAATCTCTTCAATAATTTTTTATTGGTTCATCAAATTATTTTTTGTACTTTTTATTACTTAGTATTGCGATCACGAAAATTTTCGATGTTGATTTTTGATGTTTTTATACGTTTTTAAGGTTCCTGAATCATTTTCACTAAGGTTGAGAATAATGTCTGTGTGTGTGTATGTATGAAGACAAGATTATGGAAAAAGGGTTTGAGCTAGAATCATGAAATTTAGTACATGGGCATTATTCAAAATTCGTAGTTTTCTATCAACTTTTGAAAATGAAACTCAACCGGAAGAGAATCATTACCTACAACGTTTTGATTTTTTTTCCTCTAAAGTGAAAAAATAAAGTTATATGTTTGATAGTTTTTCGCATGATTAAAAATTGTATATATATATAGAATTTCAGCTTGATTGAATCGCCAGAATTAATTTTTTAAATCTCCTAACACTCTAAATCTTTGTTTCCAGATGTTTTATTTTGAATCGAAAATGCTAGACCATTTAATTTTCTACATAATTTAAAAACTACTTGGAAATATCTAAAATTTTCAGTTAAAATTGAATTTAACAATTGGTTAATTAATGAATTTAATACCAAATATATTTTTTTTAGAAAGATATGTGGATCAATAAATACATACACATATTTTGTTAACCATTTCCACACTAAATCTTGCCAAAAAAAAAGAAAATTTTTTACTAGTAGAAAAATTATTTCTAAAGGTAATTTAATTCATACGTATTGGTCTTGTAGGGTTATAGTAAAGGAAAAATCAAATAGTATTATTCTAGTAAAATATTATCCGGCTCATTTCCATAAATTTTACTAATCAAAAATACAAAATTTCAACACTTTCAACGTGAGGCTATAAATTTTATTAAAGCAAATTGTTCAATGGGGGTTAATATTGACAAAAAGGAGATTATGGGGTCATTCCACGTCAACTCATCCAGGCCGTTTCACCCCAAACCTGAGATTTTCTATGAAAATTGGTAAATATGGTCTATTTATAAACATGAAAAACACCACCAAATTTTAATTTTTTATCTCACATAGTTTTTGAGTAATGGCAGTTTAAATATTGGCGTTTTTAAATTTCCGAGCCTCGGATAAGGCCAGATAAAACGTGTATTGGAGTAGAAAATAATTTCTCATTCAATTATTTAACCTCCTATCTTGTTGAAATTTTTAAGGCATGTTCATATAATTATGAGGAATTGTAAAAAATATGTAACGGGTCCCAAAATATTTAAATAAATAAAATCAAAGCCCAGTGGTCATTCTTCGCTACAAGCCATGGGAAAACGGAATGTGACGGTATTGGAGGAACTGTAAAAGGTTGGCGAGTAAAGCAAGTCTCCAAAGGCCTCTTCAAGATCAAATACTGACTGCAACGACCTTTTATCAGAGTTCTGCATATCCACCATTTCAAAAATAAATTTCCACTTCATCTCTAAAGATTCAACAAATCTCATTCGCCGCCAGCTTGAAAACCGCTTTGAAAACTTGAATACACTTCCAGGTACAAGAAGTTTTCACAACTATAGACCACTGAACTCTTCTGGAACATTAGAAGCAAGGAGAATCAGTACTGATGAAGCGCCTAGTCTAACATACAATTTAAGAAGAGGGTTGACTTTAAATGTAAAAGAAAAAGATTTGTACCCCTCTTTCTACATCGCTTGCAAATACGACAATCTCTGGTACTTTGGAATAATTATCAATTTTCAAAGGAGTACCCAGTATTAATTGAAAAGCTGATGATTCATTAAAAACGCCTTCACAGAGAACTATGTTTCCCACATATTTAAGTGTAGTTTATTATTAATTAAACAGCTGTACCCATTTACTGTAAGCAGGAGAACCTCATAATATGCGTAAGTATTATATTGTAACTTATAATGTTCTTAATAAATAGAAGGAGGCAAATACACAAAACTTTTATATTATTAAATTAAAGCCCATTTCATGTAGATAATTTAGGGAAAAAAAAGTTCTTGATTATCTCATTCCCTTGTCGAGATATTACATTTTACGCTAAACCTTGTTTGTAATTTTAAAATTTATAATGTCCAACATATAATTTTCTTTTTAAATATTTTGGGGTCCGTTACATTTTTTTTACAATTTCTCATAGTTATAAGAACATGCCTTAAATATTTCAACAAGATAGGAGGTTAAATAAGTGAATGAGAAATTATTTTCTACTCCAATACACGTTTTATCTGGCATTATCCGAGGCTCGGAAATTTAAAAAAGCAAATATTTAAACTGCCATTACACAAAAAGTATGCGAGATAAAAAATTAAAATTTTTGTGGTATTTTTCATGTTTATAAATAGAACATATTTACCAATTTTCAAAATAATCTGAGGTTTTGGGTGAAAAAATTATTATTTTTTGGTTGAATTGACGTGGAATGACCTTATGGTAAATGCGTGAGGGGGGGGGTCTCCTTTCCAATTTATTGGACCATTTAGTAGATATTTTATTAGATGTCGATAGGGATAACTATACTTGGAATAAATATAATGAATTAATTATATAAAAATTCTGTTCCGGAACAGGCAGTCAATATCATCTCTAGGTACAACAATGGAATGATGATTCCTGATAGCCATATTAGAATAATAATTGATAATAAATTAAAAATTATTTTTCAGACAAAAAATCAAAATCATATTGTTGAAAAAAAAACTCAAAATTGTCCTCTTCAAGATCATTGCTATGAGAGATGCCATAAATTGGAATGTTCCCCTTTGTGCAATCATTTATATCTATATTCTTGTAGAGATGCAAGTCCTATGTGTAAACATATTCACAAAATTTAGATTTTCAGGGTATCAACAAATACAAAATTTAAATAAGAAACCGATTTTGAATAAGAAAGTTATCAAAATTTTTCACCCCAAAAAATATAGATGCTATTCTTTTTTTAGAATGTAGATAATTTAGGCAATAATTGGATATTAATTTATTTAAGTTATCTTTTGTTGTGTGATTCATATTTAATAGTACAATAAAAATGATTCAAAACCTGAATAATTATATATTTAAAAATGATCAATTATTAACATTAATTTGATTTGTTTTATTTAATTATACATTTCCTATATTTCTCACAAGAACTTTAAGATTTTCAAACCACTTGTTTTTTAGTCTTACACTAATTTTATTTAATGGCGTTCGAGACGCTCTTGCGGTAGCTTGGAAGAACTTCGTAGTAGTTATTAACCGGATGTTGTTCAATTTATATATTACGAGTGAAATATTTAAATAAATAAAGATTTTAAAATATAAATTGAAATTAGAAATGAGTTAATTAAATAGAATTAATTTTAATATTAAAAAATAATTAATTGATTTAAAAACATACAAGCTATCATAATATATAATTATTCAGTTTTTTAGAATTTTTTAAGAAAATTTTCAATTTATATCACAATAAAAATTCATATATCTAATCGAAGTTATATTTTCATTTAAATTAGATAAGTAAAAAATAGTTAATTGTTATTTATTTATTAATTTTTTATTTTCCAAATAAATAACCACTTAGAAATTAAATCTTTTAAAATTTTTAGAAATTAAAAAAGAGTATTTAAGAGTTAATTAAATAGAATTAATTTTAATATTAAAAAATAATTAATTGATTTAAAAACATACAAGCTATCATAATATATAATTATTCAGTTTTTTAGAATTTTTTAAGAAAATTTTCAATTTATATCACAATAAAAATTCATATATCTAATCGAAGTTATATTTTCATTTAAATTAGATAAGTAAAAAATAGTTAATTGTTATTTATTTATTAATTTTTTATTTTCCAAATAAATAACCACTTAGAAATTAAATCTTTTAAAATTTATAGAAATTAGAAAAGAGTATTTAAGAGTTAATTATATAGAATTAATTTTAATATTAAAAAATAATTAATTGATTTAAAAACATACAAGCTATCATAATATATAATTATTCAGTTTTTTAGAATTTTTTAAGAAAATTTTCAATTTATATCACAATAAAAATTCATATATCTAATCGAAGTTATATTTTCATTTAAATTAGATAAGTAAAAAATAGTTAATTGTTATTTATTTATTAATTTTTTATTTTCCAAATAAATAACCACTTAGAAATTAAATCTTTTAAAATTTATAGAAATAAGAAAATTAAAGTTTTTTTTTATATCTATAATATATTATCTACATTGAATCTCTTAAACTTAGTTTTATTAATAATTCCATGTTACATTAGATGGAAATATATTTTAAATGCAAAATTTTTTAAATTATCCAAATATTTATTTCGATTAATTACCTTCTAGAATCTAGATTATAAAATGTTATTTTATCTTTCTGAGATTTTATAAGTATATTATGTCAAATGATGAATAGAAAAATTAAAAATATCTAAAGGACCTAAACAGTAATTTAACCGGATGTCACAGAGAATCCTTACCAGAGGCGTCAACTCAATGCTATTTTTTTTTTCATTGCTGATGATGGCAGGGCGGGCATGTGTGAGCGTTTTTACCGACCGACGATAGTAGGGAGGTATTTTTTAAATTTTTATTGGGAATTTAAAAATTATTTTGCCTTGTTTGATGGGTTTGTTTCGAAGATTATGTGTACGGATGGTATGTGGGTGTCGAGTTTGATATTTTAAAATAATTGCAGGGATTTCGAAAGCCCCGTGGGAGGGGGTGATCTTCGGTCATTTTTTTGCGATGCCATCTATTGGGCGCCTGAAGAGTCAACCGTTTTCGCCTGCAACACCATCTGGTGGTCGTGTTTCACTCGTCATATTGATATGGACCGGATGTTGACATATGTAAAAAGTCAAATATTTAAATAATTAAATATTTTAAAATATTTTAATAGCACAGATTGTAATTTATATACTAAAATAAATAAATAACACCTTAAAATATCTTTAATTTATTAAATTTAAATTATAAATGAACTTTAATACAATTTATTATATTCACATTGAAATATTCTTCTAATCCTGTCAAATTTTTAATTTTTTTTGTATTCAAATGTAATTTGGTAAATATGAACAAATTTTACAATTTCTTTAACCTTTTCATATTAATCAAGGCAAAAAATGTTTATTTGCAATTAATCAAATCTTTCTAATCCTATCAAAGTTCTTATTTGCAGTTAATTTTTATATTATAATATAATTTTTGAAGCTTGTTTCCCAACTAACATCTAATATTTGCAATTAATTTTTTTGGTTTCAATTCTAATTTGGTAAATATGAACAAATTAGATTATTTCTTAAAATTTTTATATTAATCAAAATAAATAATGATTTATTGCAACCATTTATATATTCTTCTTCACACCTTCTAATCCTGTCAATTTTTAGTTTTTTTCAGATACAAAAAAATCTTTGTATATCTAGAATCTCTCGAGAAACCTGATAAAGTTGAATTATCAAAGAAAATTTCTACAATTATTCAGTCGTTAATAGACGAATTTTCTTCAAGGTTTAAGCAATTCAAAGAATTTGCAGAAATATCAAAATTTATTTTATATCCAGACATTTAATTAGCACCGATCAATTGTAATTTGGTAAATATGAACCAATTTTATTTTTCCTTTAAATTTTTTATATTAATCAAAATAAATAATAATTTATTGCAAATTTATATATTCTTCTAATCATGTCATTTTTTAGTTTTTTTCAGATATACTTTTGTTTTGGTTTATATTATTTCTAATCAATTAATTATAATTAATTATTCCTTTTAATATTTTTTGGTTGTTGTCAAGGTTGGTTCATCAAATTATTTTTTTTTACTTTTTATTTAGTAACTAATTATTTATATTTTAATTGAAAATCTTTTTTTTTCTTTTTCAGAATCTCTTCAATAATTTTTTATTGGTTCATCAAATTATTTTTTGTACTTTTTATTACTTAGTATTGCGATCACGAAAATTTTCGATGTTGATTTTTGATGTTTTTATACGTTTTTAAGGTTCCTGAATCATTTTCACTAAGGTTGAGAATAATGTCTGTGTGTGTGTATGTATGAAGACAAGATTATGGAAAAAGGGTTTGAGCTAGAATCATGAAATTTAGTACATGGGCATTATTCAAAATTCGTAGTTTTCTATCAACTTTTGAAAATGAAACTCAACCGGAAGAGAATCATTACCTACAACGTTTTGATTTTTTTTCCTCTAAAGTGAAAAAATAAAGTTATATGTTTGATAGTTTTTCGCATGATTAAAAATTGTATATATATATAGAATTTCAGCTTGATTGAATCGCCAGAATTAATTTTTTAAATCTCCTAACACTCTAAATCTTTGTTTCCAGATGTTTTATTTTGAATCGAAAATGCTAGACCATTTAATTTTCTACATAATTTAAAAACTACTTGGAAATATCTAAAATTTTCAGTTAAAATTGAATTTAACAATTGGTTAATTAATGAATTTAATACCAAATATATTTTTTTTAGAAAGATATGTGGATCAATAAATACTTACACATATTTTGTTAACCATTTCCACACTAAATCTTGCCAAAAAAAAAGAAAATTTTTTACTAGTAGAAAAATTATTTCTAAAGGTAATTTAATTCATACGTATTGGTCTTGTAGGGTTATAGTAAAGGAAAAATCAAATAGTATTATTCTAGTAAAATATTATCCGGCTCATTTCCATAAATTTTACTAATCAAAAATACAAAATTTCAACACTTTCAACGTGAGGCTATAAATTTTATTAAAGCAAATTGTTCAATGGGGGTTAATATTGACAAAAAGGAGATTATGGGGTCATTCCACGTCAACTCATCCAGGCCGTTTCACCCCAAACCTGAGATTTTCTATGAAAATTGGTAAATATGGTCTATTTATAAACATGAAAAACACCACCAAATTTTAATTTTTTATCTCACATAGTTTTTGAGTAATGGCAGTTTAAATATTGGCGTTTTTAAATTTCCGAGCCTCGGATAAGGCCAGATAAAACGTGTATTGGAGTAGAAAATAATTTCTCATTCAATTATTTAACCTCCTATCTTGTTGAAATTTTTAAGGCATGTTCATATAATTATGAGGAATTGTAAAAAATATGTAACGGGTCCCAAAATATTTAAATAAATAAAATCAAAGCCCAGTGGTCATTCTTCGCTACAAGCCATGGGAAAACGGAATGTGACGGTATTGGAGGAACTGTAAAAGGTTGGCGAGTAAAGCAAGTCTCCAAAGGCCTCTTCAAGATCAAATACTGACTGCAACGACCTTTTATCAGAGTTCTGCATATCCACCATTTCAAAAATAAATTTCCACTTCATCTCTAAAGATTCAACAAATCTCATTCGCCGCCAGCTTGAAAACCGCTTTGAAAACTTGAATACACTTCCAGGTACAAGAAGTTTTCACAACTATAGACCACTGGACTCTTCTGGAACATTAGAAGCAAGGAGAATCAGTACTGATGAAGCGCCTAGTCTAACATACAATTTAAGAAGAGGGTTGACTTTAAATGTAAAAGAAAAAGATTTGTACCCCTCTTTCTACATCGCTTGCAAATACGACAATCTCTGGTACTTTGGAATAATTATCAATTTTCAAAGGAGTACCCAGTATTAATTGAAAAGCTGATGATTCATTAAAAACGCCTTCACAGAGAACTATGTTTCCCACATATTTAAGTGTAGTTTATTATTAATTAAACAGCTGTACCCATTTACTGTAAGCAGGAGAACCTCATAATATGCGTAAATATTATATTGTAACTTATAATGTTCTTAATAAATAGTAGGAGGCAAATACACAAAACTTTTATATTATTAAATTAAAGCCCATTTCATGTAGATAATTTAGGGAAAAAAAAGTTCTTGATTATCTCATTCCCTTGTCGAGATATTACATTTTACGCTAAACCTTGTTTGTAATTTTAAAATTTATAATGTCCAACATATAATTTTCTTTTTAAATATTTTGGGGTCCGTTACATTTTTTTTACAATTTCTCATAGTTATAAGAACATGCCTTAAATATTTCAACAAGATAGGAGGTTAAATAAGTGAATGAGAAATTATTTTCTACTCCAATACACGTTTTATCTGGCCTTATCCGAGGCTCGGAAATTTAAAAAAGCAAATATTTAAACTGCCATTACACAAAAAGTATGTGAGATAAAAAATTAAAATTTCTGTGGTATTTTTCATGTTTATAAATAGAACATATTTACCAATTTTCAAAAAAATCTGAGGTTTTGGGTGAAAAAATTATTATTTTTTGGTTGAATTGACGTGGAATGACCTTATGGTAAATGCGTGGGGGGGGGGGGTCTCCTTTCCAATTTATTGGACCATTTAGTAGATATTTTATTAGATGTCGATAGGGATAACTATACTTGGAATAAATATAATGAATTAATTATATAAAAATTCTGTTCCGGAACAGGCAGTCAATGTCATCTCTAGGTACAACAATGGAATGATGATTCCTGATAGCCATATTAGAATAATAATTGATAATAAATTAAAAATTATTTTTCAGACAAAAAATCAAAATCATATTGTTGAAAAAAAAACTCAAAATTGTCCTCTTCAAGATCATTGCTATGAGAGATGCCATAAATTGGAATGTTCCCCTTTGTGCAATCATTTATATCTATATTCTTGTAGAGATGCAAGTCCTATGTGTAAACATATTCACAAAATTTAGATTTTCAGGGTATCAACAAATACAAAATTTAAATAAGAAACCGATTTTGAATAAGAAAGTTATCAAAATTTTTCACCCCAAAAAATATAGATGCTATTCTTTTTTTAGAATGTAGATAATTTAGGCAATAATTGGATATTAATTTATTTAAGTTATCTTTTGTTGTGTGATTCATATTTAATAGTACAATAAAAATGATTCAAAACCTGAATAATTATATATTTAAAAATGATCAATTATTAACATTAATTTGATTTGTTTTATTTAATTATACATTTCCTATATTTCTCACAAGAACTTTAAGATTTTCAAACCACTTGTTTTTTAGTCTTACACTAATTTTATTTAATGGCGTTCGAGACGCTCTTGCGGTAGCTTGGAAGAACTTCGTAGTAGTTATTAACCGGATGTTGTTCAATTTATATATTACGAGTGAAATATTTAAATAAATAAAGATTTTAAAATATAAATTGAAATTAGAAATGAGTTAATTAAATAGAATTAATTTTAATATTAAAAAATAATTAATTGATTTAAAAACATACAAGCTATCATAATATATAATTATTCAGTTTTTTAGAATTTTTTAAGAAAATTTTCAATTTATATCACAATAAAAATTCATATATCTAATCGAAGTTATATTTTCATTTAAATTAGATAAGTAAAAAATAGTTAATTGTTATTTATTTATTAATTTTTTATTTTCCAAATAAATAACCACTTAGAAATTAAATCTTTTAAAATTTTTAGAAATTAAAAAAGAGTATTTAAGAGTTAATTAAATAGAATTAATTTTAATATTAAAAAATAATTAATTGATTTAAAAACATACAAGCTATCATAATATATAATTATTCAGTTTTTTAGAATTTTTTAAGAAAATTTTCAATTTATATCACAATAAAAATTCATATATCTAATCGAAGTTATATTTTCATTTAAATTAGATAAGTAAAAAATAGTTAATTGTTATTTATTTATTAATTTTTTATTTTCCAAATAAATAACCACTTAGAAATTAAATCTTTTAAAATTTTTAGAAATAAGAAAATTAAAGTTTTTTTTTATATCTATAATATATTATCTACATTGAATCTCTTAAACTTAGTTTTATTAATAATTCCATGTTACATTAGATGGAAATATATTTCAAATGCAAAATTTTTTAAATTATCGAAATATTTATTTCGATTAATTACCTTCTAGAATCTAGATTATAAAATGTTATTTTATCTTTCTGAGATTTTATAAGTATATTATGTCAAATGATGAATAGAAAAATTAAAAATATCTAAAGGACCTAAACAGTAATTTAACCGGATGTCACAGAGAATCCTTACCAGAGGCGTCAACTCAATGCTATTTTTTTTTTCATTGCTGATGATGGCAGGGCGGGCATGTGTGAGCGTTTTTACCGACCGACGATAGTAGGGAGGTATTTTTTAAATTTTTATTGGGAATTTAAAAATTATTTTGCCTTGTTTGATGGGTTTGTTTCGAAGATTATGTGTACGGATGGTATGTGGGTGTCGAGTTTGATATTTTAAAATAATTGCAGGGATTTCGAAAGCCCCGTGGGAGGGGGTGATCTTCGGTCATTTTTTTGCGATGCCATCTATTGGGCGCCTGAAGAGTCAACCGTTTTCGCCTGCAACACCATCTGGTGGTCGTGTTTCACTCGTCATATTGATATGGACCGGATGTTGACATATGTAAAAAGTCAAATATTTAAATAATTAAATATTTTAAAATATTTTAATAGCACAGATTGTAATTTATATACTAAAATAAATAAATAACACCTTAAAATATCTTTAATTTATTTAATTTAAATTATAAATGAACTTTAATACATTTTATTATATTCACATTGAAATATTCTTCTAATCCTGTCAAATTTTTAATTTTTTTTGTATTCAAATGTAATTTGGTAAATATGAACAAATTTTACAATTTCTTTAACCTTTTCATATTAATCAAGGCAAAAAATGTTTATTTGCAATTAATCAAATCTTTCTAATCCTATCAAAGTTCTTATTTGCAGTTAATTTTTATATTATAATATAATTTTTGAAGCTTGTTTCCCAACTAACATCTAATATTTGCAATTAATTTTTTTGGTTTCAATTCTAATTTGGTAAATATGAACAAATTAGATTATTTCTTAAAATTTTTATATTAATCAAAATAAATAATGATTTATTGCAACCATTTATATATTCTTCTTCACACCTTCTAATCCTGTCAATTTTTAGTTTTTTTCAGATACAAAAAAATCTTTGTATATCTAGAATCTCTCGAGAAACCTGATAAAGTTGAATTATCAAAGAAAATTTCTACAATTATTCAGTCGTTAATAGACGAATTTTCTTCAAGGTTTAAGCAATTCAAAGAATTTGCAGAAATATCAAAATTTATTTTATATCCAGACATTTAATTAGCACCGATCAATTGTAATTTGGTAAATATGAACCAATTTTATTTTTCCTTTAAATTTTTTATATTAATCAAAATAAATAATAATTTATTGCAAATTTATATATTCTTCTAATCATGTCATTTTTTAGTTTTTTTCAGATATACTTTTGTTTTGGTTTATATTATTTCTAATCAATTAATTATAATTAATTATTCCTTTTAATATTTTTTGGTTGTTGTCAAGGTTGGTTCATCAAATTATTTTTTTTTACTTTTTATTTAGTAACTAATTATTTATATTTTAATTGAAAATCTTTTTTTTTCTTTTTCAGAATCTCTTCAATAATTTTTTATTGGTTCATCAAATTATTTTTTGTACTTTTTATTACTTAGTATTGCGATCACGAAAATTTTCGATGTTGATTTTTGATGTTTTTATACGTTTTTAAGGTTCCTGAATCATTTTCACTAAGGTTGAGAATAATGTCTGTGTGTGTGTATGTATGAAGACAAGATTATGGAAAAAGGGTTTGAGCTAGAATCATGAAATTTAGTACATGGGCATTATTCAAAATTCGTAGTTTTCTATCAACTTTTGAAAATGAAACTCAACCGGAAGAGAATCATTACCTACAACGTTTTGATTTTTTTTCCTCTAAAGTGAAAAAATAAAGTTATATGTTTGATAGTTTTTCGCATGATTAAAAATTGTATATATATATAGAATTTCAGCTTGATTGAATCGCCAGAATTAATTTTTTAAATCTCCTAACACTCTAAATCTTTGTTTCCAGATGTTTTATTTTGAATCGAAAATGCTAGACCATTTAATTTTCTACATAATTTAAAAACTACTTGGAAATATCTAAAATTTTCAGTTAAAATTGAATTTAACAATTGGTTAATTAATGAATTTAATACCAAATATATTTTTTTTAGAAAGATATGTGGATCAATAAATACATACACATATTTTGTTAACCATTTCCACACTAAATCTTGCCAAAAAAAAAGAAAATTTTTTACTAGTAGAAAAATTATTTCTAAAGGTAATTTAATTCATACGTATTGGTCTTGTAGGGTTATAGTAAAGGAAAAATCAAATAGTATTATTCTAGTAAAATATTATCCGGCTCATTTCCATAAATTTTACTAATCAAAAATACAAAATTTCAACACTTTCAACGTGAGGCTATAAATTTTATTAAAGCAAATTGTTCAATGGGGGTTAATATTGACAAAAAGGAGATTATGGGGTCATTCCACGTCAACTCATCCAGGCCGTTTCACCCCAAACCTGAGATTTTCTATGAAAATTGGTAAATATGGTCTATTTATAAACATGAAAAACACCACCAAATTTTAATTTTTTATCTCACATAGTTTTTGAGTAATGGCAGTTTAAATATTGGCGTTTTTAAATTTCCGAGCCTCGGATAAGGCCAGATAAAACGTGTATTGGAGTAGAAAATAATTTCTCATTCAATTATTTAACCTCCTATCTTGTTGAAATTTTTAAGGCATGTTCATATAATTATGAGGAATTGTAAAAAATATGTAACGGGTCCCAAAATATTTAAATAAATAAAATCAAAGCCCAGTGGTCATTCTTCGCTACAAGCCATGGGAAAACGGAATGTGACGGTATTGGAGGAACTGTAAAAGGTTGGCGAGTAAAGCAAGTCTCCAAAGGCCTCTTCAAGATCAAATACTGACTGCAACGACCTTTTATCAGAGTTCTGCATATCCACCATTTCAAAAATAAATTTCCACTTCATCTCTAAAGATTCAACAAATCTCATTCGCCGCCAGCTTGAAAACCGCTTTGAAAACTTGAATACACTTCCAGGTACAAGAAGTTTTCACAACTATAGACCACTGAACTCTTCTGGAACATTAGAAGCAAGGAGAATCAGTACTGATGAAGCGCCTAGTCTAACATACAATTTAAGAAGAGGGTTGACTTTAAATGTAAAAGAAAAAGATTTGTACCCCTCTTTCTACATCGCTTGCAAATACGACAATCTCTGGTACTTTGGAATAATTATCAATTTTCAAAGGAGTACCCAGTATTAATTGAAAAGCTGATGATTCATTAAAAACGCCTTCACAGAGAACTATGTTTCCCACATATTTAAGTGTAGTTTATTATTAATTAAACAGCTGTACCCATTTACTGTAAGCAGGAGAACCTCATAATATGCGTAAGTATTATATTGTAACTTATAATGTTCTTAATAAATAGAAGGAGGCAAATACACAAAACTTTTATATTATTAAATTAAAGCCCATTTCATGTAGATAATTTAGGGAAAAAAAAGTTCTTGATTATCTCATTCCCTTGTCGAGATATTACATTTTACGCTAAACCTTGTTTGTAATTTTAAAATTTATAATGTCCAACATATAATTTTCTTTTTAAATATTTTGGGGTCCGTTACATTTTTTTTACAATTTCTCATAGTTATAAGAACATGCCTTAAATATTTCAACAAGATAGGAGGTTAAATAAGTGAATGAGAAATTATTTTCTACTCCAATACACGTTTTATCTGGCATTATCCGAGGCTCGGAAATTTAAAAAAGCAAATATTTAAACTGCCATTACACAAAAAGTATGTGAGATAAAAAATTAAAATTTTTGTGGTATTTTTCATGTTTATAAATAGAACATATTTACCAATTTTCAAAAAAATCTGAGGTTTTGGGTGAAAAAATTATTATTTTTTGGTTGAATTGACGTGGAATGACCTTATGGTAAATGCGTGGGGGGGGGGGGGTCTCCTTTCCAATTTATTGGACCATTTAGTAGATATTTTATTAGATGTCGATAGGGATAACTATACTTGGAATAAATATAATGAATTAATTATATAAAAATTCTGTTCCGGAACAGGCAGTCAATGTCATCTCTAGGTACAACAATGGAATGATGATTCCTGATAGCCATATTAGAATAATAATTGATAATAAATTAAAAATTATTTTTCAGACAAAAAATCAAAATCATATTGTTGAAAAAAAAACTCAAAATTGTCCTCTTCAAGATCATTGCTATGAGAGATGCCATAAATTGGAATGTTCCCCTTTGTGCAATCATTTATATCTATATTCTTGTAGAGATGCAAGTCCTATGTGTAAACATATTCACAAAATTTAGATTTTCAAGGTATCAACAAATACAAAATTTAAATAAGAAACCGATTTTGAATAAGAAAGTTATCAAAATTTTTCACCCCAAAAAATATAGATGCTATTCTTTTTTTAGAATGTAGATAATTTAGGCAATAATTGGATATTAATTTATTTAAGTTATCTTTTGTTGTGTGATTCATATTTAATAGTACAATAAAAATGATTCAAAACCTGAATAATTATATATTTAAAAATGATCAATTATTAACATTAATTTGATTTGTTTTATTTAATTATACATTTCCTATATTTCTCACAAGAACTTTAAGATTTTCAAACCACTTGTTTTTTAGTCTTACACTAATTTTATTTAATGGCGTTCGAGACGCTCTTGCGGTAGCTTGGAAGAACTTCGTAGTAGTTATTAACCGGATGTTGTTCAATTTATATATTACGAGTGAAATATTTAAATAAATAAAGATTTTAAAATATAAATTGAAATTAGAAATGAGTTAATTAAATAGAATTAATTTTAATATTAAAAAATAATTAATTGATTTAAAAACATACAAGCTATCATAATATATAATTATTCAGTTTTTTAGAATTTTTTAAGAAAATTTTCAATTTATATCACAATAAAAATTCATATATCTAATCGAAGTTATATTTTCATTTAAATTAGATAAGTAAAAAATAGTTAATTGTTATTTATTTATTAATTTTTTATTTTCCAAATAAATAACCACTTAGAAATTAAATCTTTTAAAATTTTTAGAAATTAAAAAAGAGTATTTAAGAGTTAATTAAATAGAATTAATTTTAATATTAAAAAATAATTAATTGATTTAAAAACATACAAGCTATCATAATATATAATTATTCAGTTTTTTAGAATTTTTTAAGAAAATTTTCAATTTATATCACAATAAAAATTCATATATCTAATCGAAGTTATATTTTCATTTAAATTAGATAAGTAAAAAATAGTTAATTGTTATTTATTTATTAATTTTTTATTTTCCAAATAAATAACCACTTAGAAATTAAATCTTTTAAAATTTATAGAAATTAGAAAATTAAAGTTTTTTTTTATATCTATAATATATTATCTACATTGAATCTCTTAAACTTAGTTTTATTAATAATTCCATGTTACATTAGATGGAAATATATTTCAAATGCAAAATTTTTTAAATTATCGAAATATTTATTTCGATTAATTACCTTCTAGAATCTAGATTATAAAATGTTATTTTATCTTTCTGAGATTTTATAAGTATATTATGTCAAATGATGAATAGAAAAATTAAAAATATCTAAAGGACCTAAACAGTAATTTAACCGGATGTCACAGAGAATCCTTACCAGAGGCGTCAACTCAATGCTATTTTTTTTTTCATTGCTGATGATGGCAGGGCGGGCATGTGTGAGCGTTTTTACCGACCGACGATAGTAGGGAGGTATTTTTTAAATTTTTATTGGGAATTTAAAAATTATTTTGCCTTGTTTGATGGGTTTGTTTCGAAGATTATGTGTACGGATGGTATGTGGGTGTCGAGTTTGATATTTTAAAATAATTGCAGGGATTTCGAAAGCCCCGTGGGAGGGGGTGATCTTCGGTCATTTTTTTGCGATGCCATCTATTGGGCGCCTGAAGAGTCAACCGTTTTCGCCTGCAACACCATCTGGTGGTCGTGTTTCACTCGTCATATTGATATGGACCGGATGTTGACATATGTAAAAAGTCAAATATTTAAATAATTAAATATTTTAAAATATTTTAATAGCACAGATTGTAATTTATATACTAAAATAAATAAATAACACCTTAAAATATCTTTAATTTATTTAATTTAAATTATAAATGAACTTTAATACATTTTATTATATTCACATTGAAATATTCTTCTAATCCTGTCAAATTTTTAATTTTTTTTGTATTCAAATGTAATTTGGTAAATATGAACAAATTTTACAATTTCTTTAACCTTTTCATATTAATCAAGGCAAAAAATGTTTATTTGCAATTAATCAAATCTTTCTAATCCTATCAAAGTTCTTATTTGCAGTTAATTTTTATATTATAATATAATTTTTGAAGCTTGTTTCCCAACTAACATCTAATATTTGCAATTAATTTTTTTGGTTTCAATTCTAATTTGGTAAATATGAACAAATTAGATTATTTCTTAAAATTTTTATATTAATCAAAATAAATAATGATTTATTGCAACCATTTATATATTCTTCTTCACACCTTCTAATCCTGTCAATTTTTAGTTTTTTTCAGATACAAAAAAATCTTTGTATATCTAGAATCTCTCGAGAAACCTGATAAAGTTGAATTATCAAAGAAAATTTCTACAATTATTCAGTCGTTAATAGACGAATTTTCTTCAAGGTTTAAGCAATTCAAAGAATTTGCAGAAATATCAAAATTTATTTTATATCCAGACATTTAATTAGCACCGATCAATTGTAATTTGGTAAATATGAACCAATTTTATTTTTCCTTTAAATTTTTTATATTAATCAAAATAAATAATAATTTATTGCAAATTTATATATTCTTCTAATCATGTCATTTTTTAGTTTTTTTCAGATATACTTTTGTTTTGGTTTATATTATTTCTAATCAATTAATTATAATTAATTATTCCTTTTAATATTTTTTGGTTGTTGTCAAGGTTGGTTCATCAAATTATTTTTTTTTACTTTTTATTTAGTAACTAATTATTTATATTTTAATTGAAAATCTTTTTTTTTCTTTTTCAGAATCTCTTCAATAATTTTTTATTGGTTCATCAAATTATTTTTTGTACTTTTTATTACTTAGTATTGCGATCACGAAAATTTTCGATGTTGATTTTTGATGTTTTTATACGTTTTTAAGGTTCCTGAATCATTTTCACTAAGGTTGAGAATAATGTCTGTGTGTGTGTATGTATGAAGACAAGATTATGGAAAAAGGGTTTGAGCTAGAATCATGAAATTTAGTACATGGGCATTATTCAAAATTCGTAGTTTTCTATCAACTTTTGAAAATGAAACTCAACCGGAAGAGAATCATTACCTACAACGTTTTGATTTTTTTTCCTCTAAAGTGAAAAAATAAAGTTATATGTTTGATAGTTTTTCGCATGATTAAAAATTGTATATATATATAGAATTTCAGCTTGATTGAATCGCCAGAATTAATTTTTTAAATCTCCTAACACTCTAAATCTTTGTTTCCAGATGTTTTATTTTGAATCGAAAATGCTAGACCATTTAATTTTCTACATAATTTAAAAACTACTTGGAAATATCTAAAATTTTCAGTTAAAATTGAATTTAACAATTGGTTAATTAATGAATTTAATACCAAATATATTTTTTTTAGAAAGATATGTGGATCAATAAATACATACACATATTTTGTTAACCATTTCCACACTAAATCTTGCCAAAAAAAAAGAAAATTTTTTACTAGTAGAAAAATTATTTCTAAAGGTAATTTAATTCATACGTATTGGTCTTGTAGGGTTATAGTAAAGGAAAAATCAAATAGTATTATTCTAGTAAAATATTATCCGGCTCATTTCCATAAATTTTACTAATCAAAAATACAAAATTTCAACACTTTCAACTTGAGGCTATAAATTTTATTAAAGCAAATTGTTCAATGGGGGTTAATATTGACAAAAAGGAGATTATGGGGTCATTCCACGTCAACTCGTCCAGGCCGTTTCACCCCAAACCTGAGATTTTCTATGAAAATTGGTAAATATGGTCTATTTATAAACATGAAAAACACCACCAAATTTTAATTTTTTATCTCACATAGTTTTTGAGTAATGGCAGTTTAAATATTGGCGTTTTTAAATTTCCGAGCCTCGGATAAGGCCAGATAAAACTTGTATTGGAGTAGAAAATAATTTCTCATTCAATTATTTAACCTCCTATCTTGTTGAAATTTTTAAGGCATGTTCATATAATTATGAGGAATTGTAAAAAATATGTAACGGGTCCCAAAATATTTAAATAAATAAAATTAAAGCCCAGTGGTCATTCTTCGCTACAAGCCATGGGAAAACGGAATGTGACGGTATTGGAGGAACTGTAAAAGGTTGGCGAGTAAAGCAAGTCTCCAAAGGCCTCTTCAAGATCAAATACTGACTGCAACGACCTTTTATCAGAGTTCTGCATATCCACCATTTCAAAAATAAATTTCCACTTCATCTCTAAAGATTCAACAAATCTCATTCGCCGCCAGCTTGAAAACCGCTTTGAAAACTTGAATACACTTCCAGGTACAAGAAGTTTTCACAACTATAGACCACTGGACTCTTCTGGAACATTAGAAGCAAGGAGAATCAGTACTGATGAAGCGCCTAGTCTAACATACAATTTAAGAAGAGGGTTGACTTTAAATGTAAAAGAAAAAGATTTGTACCCCTCTTTCTACATCGCTTGCAAATACGACAATCTCTGGTACTTTGGAATAATTATCAATTTTCAAAGGAGTACCCAGTATTAATTGAAAAGCTGATGATTCATTAAAAACGCCTTCACAGAGAACTATGTTTCCCACATATTTAAGTGTAGTTTATTATTAATTAAACAGCTGTACCCATTTACTGTAAGCAGGAGAACCTCATAATATGCGTAAATATTATATTGTAACTTATAATGTTCTTAATAAATAGTAGGAGGCAAATACACAAAACTTTTATATTATTAAATTAAAGCCCATTTCATGTAGATAATTTAGGGAAAAAAAAGTTCTTGATTATCTCATTCCCTTGTCGAGATATTACATTTTACGCTAAACCTTGTTTGTAATTTTAAAATTTATAATGTCCAACATATAATTTTCTTTTTAAATATTTTGGGGTCCGTTACATTTTTTTTACAATTTCTCATAGTTATAAGAACATGCCTTAAATATTTCAACAAGATAGGAGGTTAAATAAGTGAATGAGAAATTATTTTCTACTCCAATACACGTTTTATCTGGCCTTATCCGAGGCTCGGAAATTTAAAAAAGCAAATATTTAAACTGCCATTACACAAAAAGTATGTGAGATAAAAAATTAAAATTTCTGTGGTATTTTTCATGTTTATAAATAGAACATATTTACCAATTTTCAAAAAAATCTGAGGTTTTGGGTGAAAAAATTATTATTTTTTGGTTGAATTGACGTGGAATGACCTTATGGTAAATGCGTGGGGGGGGGGGGTCTCCTTTCCAATTTATTGGACCATTTAGTAGATATTTTATTAGATGTCGATAGGGATAACTATACTTGGAATAAATATAATGAATTAATTATATAAAAATTCTGTTCCGGAACAGGCAGTCAATGTCATCTCTAGGTACAACAATGGAATGATGATTCCTGATAGCCATATTAGAATAATAATTGATAATAAATTAAAAATTATTTTTCAGACAAAAAATCAAAATCATATTGTTGAAAAAAAAACTCAAAATTGTCCTCTTCAAGATCATTGCTATGAGAGATGCCATAAATTGGAATGTTCCCCTTTGTGCAATCATTTATATCTATATTCTTGTAGAGATGCAAGTCCTATGTGTAAACATATTCACAAAATTTAGATTTTCAGGGTATCAACAAATACAAAATTTAAATAAGAAACCGATTTTGAATAAGAAAGTTATCAAAATTTTTCACCCCAAAAAATATAGATGCTATTCTTTTTTTAGAATGTAGATAATTTAGGCAATAATTGGATATTAATTTATTTAAGTTATCTTTTGTTGTGTGATTCATATTTAATAGTACAATAAAAATGATTCAAAACCTGAATAATTATATATTTAAAAATGATCAATTATTAACATTAATTTGATTTGTTTTATTTAATTATACATTTCCTATATTTCTCACAAGCACTTTAAGATTTTCAAACCACTTGTTTTTTAGTCTTACACTAATTTTATTTAATGGCGTTCGAGACGCTCTTGCGGTAGCTTGGAAGAACTTCGTAGTAGTTATTAACCGGATGTTGTTCAATTTATATATTACGAGTGAAATATTTAAATAAATAAAGATTTTAAAATATAAATTGAAATTAGAAATGAGTTAATTAAATAGAATTAATTTTAATATTAAAAAATAATTAATTGATTTAAAAACATACAAGCTATCATAATATATAATTATTCAGTTTTTTAGAATTTTTTAAGAAAATTTTCAATTTATATCACAATAAAAATTCATATATCTAATCGAAGTTATATTTTCATTTAAATTAGATAAGTAAAAAATAGTTAATTGTTATTTATTTATTAATTTTTTATTTTCCAAATAAATAACCACTTAGAAATTAAATCTTTTAAAATTTATAGAAATTAGAAAAGAGTATTTAAGAGTTAATTATATAGAATTAATTTTAATATTAAAAAATAATTAATTGATTTAAAAACATACAAGCTATCATAATATATAATTATTCAGTTTTTTAGAATTTTTTAAGAAAATTTTCAATTTATATCACAATAAAAATTCATATATCTAATCGAAGTTATATTTTCATTTAAATTAGATAAGTAAAAAATAGTTAATTGTTATTTATTTATTAATTTTTTATTTTCCAAATAAATAACCACTTAGAAATTAAATCTTTTAAAATTTATAGAAATAAGAAAATTAAAGTTTTTTTTTATATCTATAATATATTATCTACATTGAATCTCTTAAACTTAGTTTTATTAATAATTCCATGTTACATTAGATGGAAATATATTTTAAATGCAAAATTTTTTAAATTATCCAAATATTTATTTCGATTAATTACCTTCTAGAATCTAGATTATAAAATGTTATTTTATCTTTCTGAGATTTTATAAGTATATTATGTCAAATGATGAATAGAAAAATTAAAAATATCTAAAGGACCTAAACAGTAATTTAACCGGATGTCACAGAGAATCCTTACCAGAGGCGTCAACTCAATGCTATTTTTTTTTTCATTGCTGATGATGGCAGGGCGGGCATGTGTGAGCGTTTTTACCGACCGACGATAGTAGGGAGGTATTTTTTAAATTTTTATTGGGAATTTAAAAATTATTTTGCCTTGTTTGATGGGTTTGTTTCGAAGATTATGTGTACGGATGGTATGTGGGTGTCGAGTTTGATATTTTAAAATAATTGCAGGGATTTCGAAAGCCCCGTGGGAGGGGGTGATCTTCGGTCATTTTTTTGCGCTGCCATCTATTGGGCGCCTGAAGAGTCAACCGTTTTCGCCTGCAACACCATCTGGTGGTCGTGTTTCACTCGTCATATTGATATGGACCGGATGTTGACATATGTAAAAAGTCAAATATTTAAATAATTAAATATTTTAAAATATTTTAATAGCACAGATTGTAATTTATATACTAAAATAAATAAATAACACCTTAAAATATCTTTAATTTATTAAATTTAAATTATAAATGAACTTTAATACAATTTATTATATTCACATTGAAATATTCTTCTAATCCTGTCAAATTTTTAATTTTTTTTGTATTCAAATGTAATTTGGTAAATATGAACAAATTTTACAATTTCTTTAACCTTTTCATATTAATCAAGGCAAAAAATGTTTATTTGCAATTAATCAAATCTTTCTAATCCTATCAAAGTTCTTATTTGCAGTTAATTTTTATATTATAATATAATTTTTGAAGCTTGTTTCCCAACTAACATCTAATATTTGCAATTAATTTTTTTGGTTTCAATTCTAATTTGGTAAATATGAACAAATTAGATTATTTCTTAAAATTTTTATATTAATCAAAATAAATAATGATTTATTGCAACCATTTATATATTCTTCTTCACACCTTCTAATCCTGTCAATTTTTAGTTTTTTTCAGATACAAAAAAATCTTTGTATATCTAGAATCTCTCGAGAAACCTGATAAAGTTGAATTATCAAAGAAAATTTCTACAATTATTCAGTCGTTAATAGACGAATTTTCTTCAAGGTTTAAGCAATTCAAAGAATTTGCAGAAATATCATAATTTATTTTATATCCAGACATTTAATTAGCACCGATCAATTGTAATTTGGTAAATATGAACCAATTTTATTTTTCCTTTATATATTATTTATATATTCTTCTAATCATGTCATTTTTTAGTTTTTTTCAGATATACTTTTGTTTTGGTTTATATTATTTCTAATCAATTAATTATAATTAATTATTCCTTTTAATATTTTTTGGTTGTTGTCAAGGTTGGTTCATCAAATTATTTTTTTTTACTTTTTATTTAGTAACTAATTATTTATATTTTAATTGAAAATCTTTTTTTTTCTTTTTCAGAATCTCTTCAATAATTTTTTATTGGTTCATCAAATTATTTTTTGTACTTTTTATTACTTAGTATTGCGATCACGAAAATTTTCGATGTTGATTTTTGATGTTTTTATACGTTTTTAAGGTTCCTGAATCATTTTCACTAAGGTTGAGAATAATGTCTGTGTGTGTGTATGTATGAAGACAAGATTATGGAAAAAGGGTTTGAGCTAGAATCATGAAATTTAGTACATGGGCATTATTCAAAATTCGTAGTTTTCTATCAACTTTTGAAAATGAAACTCAACCGGAAGAGAATCATTACCTACAACGTTTTGATTTTTTTTCCTCTAAAGTGAAAAAATAAAGTTATATGTTTGATAGTTTTTCGCATGATTAAAAATTGTATATATATATAGAATTTCAGCTTGATTGAATCGCCAGAATTAATTTTTTAAATCTCCTAACACTCTAAATCTTTGTTTCCAGATGTTTTATTTTGAATCGAAAATGCTAGACCATTTAATTTTCTACATAATTTAAAAACTACTTGGAAATATCTAAAATTTTCAGTTAAAATTGAATTTAACAATTGGTTAATTAATGAATTTAATACCAAATATATTTTTTTTAGAAAGATATGTGGATCAATAAATACATACACATATTTTGTTAACCATTTCCACACTAAATCTTGCCAAAAAAAAAGAAAATTTTTTACTAGTAGAAAAATTATTTCTAAAGGTAATTTAATTCATACGTATTTGTCTTGTAGGGTTATAGTAAAGGAAAAATCAAATAGTATTATTCTAGTAAAATATTATCCGGCTCATTTCCATAAATTTTACTAATCAAAAATACAAAATTTCAACATTTTCAACGTGAGGCTATAAATTTTATTAAAGCAAATTGTTCAATGGGGGTTAATATTGACAAAAAGGAGATTATGGGGTCATTCATCGTCAACTCATCCAGGCCGTTTCACCCCAAACCTGAGATTTTCTATGAAAATTGGTAAATATGGTCTATTTATAAACATGAAAAACACCACCAAATTTTAATTTTTTATCTCACATAGTTTTTGAGTAATGGCAGTTTAAATATTGGCGTTTTTAAATTTCCGAGCCTCGGATAAGGCCAGATAAAACGTGTATTGGAGTAGAAAATAATTTCTCATTCAATTATTTAACCTCCTATCTTGTTGAAATTTTTAAGGCATGTTCATATAATTATGAGGAATTGTAAAAAATATGTAACGGGTCCCAAAATATTTAAATAAATAAAATCAAAGCCCAGTGGTCATTCTTCGCTACAAGCCATGGGAAAACGGAATGTGACGGTATTGGAGGAACTGTAAAAGGTTGGCGAGTAAAGCAAGTCTCCAAAGGCCTCTTCAAGATCAAATACTGACTGCAACGACCTTTTATCAGAGTTCTGCATATCCAGCATTTCAAAAATAAATTTCCACTTCATCTCTAAAGATTCAACAAATCTCATTCGCCGCCAGCTTGAAAACCGCTTTGAAAACTTGAATACACTTCCAGGTACAAGAAGTTTTCACAACTATAGACCACTGAACTCTTCTGGAACATTAGAAGCAAGGAGAATCAGTACTGATGAAGCGCCTAGTCTAACATACAATTTAAGAAGAGGGTTGACTTTAAATGTAAAAGAAAAAGATTTGTACCCCTCTTTCTACATCGCTTGCAAATACGACAATCTCTGGTACTTTGGAATAATTATCAATTTTCAAAGGAGTACCCAGTATTAATTGAAAAGCTGATGATTCATTAAAAACGCCTTCACAGAGAACTATGTTTCCCACATATTTAAGTGTAGTTTATTATTAATTAAACAGCTGTACCCATTTACTGTAAGCAGGAGAACCTCATAATATGCGTAAGTATTATATTGTAACTTATAATGTTCTTAATAAATAGAAGGAGGCAAATACACAAAACTTTTATATTATTAAATTAAAGCCCATTTCATGTAGATAATTTAGGGAAAAAAAAGTTCTTGATTATCTCATTCCCTTGTCGAGATATTACATTTTACGCTAAACCTTGTTTGTAATTTTAAAATTTATAATGTCCAACATATAATTTTCTTTTTAAATATTTTGGGGTCCGTTACATTTTTTTTACAATTTCTCATAGTTATAAGAACATGCCTTAAATATTTCAACAAGATAGGAGGTTAAATAAGTGAATGAGAAATTATTTTCTACTCCAATACACGTTTTATCTGGCATTATCCGAGGCTCGGAAATTTAAAAAAGCAAATATTTAAACTGCCATTACACAAAAAGTATGTGAGATAAAAAATTAAAATTTTTGTGGTATTTTTCATGTTTATAAATAGAACATATTTACCAATTTTCAAAAAAATCTGAGGTTTTGGGTGAAAAAATTATTATTTTTTGGTTGAATTGACGTGGAATGACCTTATGGTAAATGCGTGGGGGGGGGGGGGGTCTCCTTTCCAATTTATTGGACCATTTAGTAGATATTTTATTAGATGTCGATAGGGATAACTATACTTGGAATAAATATAATGAATTAATTATATAAAAATTCTGTTCCGGAACAGGCAGTCAATGTCATCTCTAGGTACAACAATGGAATGATGATTCCTGATAGCCATATTAGAATAATAATTGATAATAAATTAAAAATTATTTTTCAGACAAAAAATCAAAATCATATTGTTGAAAAAAAAACTCAAAATTGTCCTCTTCAAGATCATTGCTATGAGAGATGCCATAAATTGGAATGTTCCCCTTTGTGCAATCATTTATATCTATATTCTTGTAGAGATGCAAGTCCTATGTGTAAACATATTCACAAAATTTAGATTTTCAAGGTATCAACAAATACAAAATTTAAATAAGAAACCGATTTTGAATAAGAAAGTTATCAAAATTTTTCACCCCAAAAAATATAGATGCTATTCTTTTTTTAGAATGTAGATAATTTAGGCAATAATTGGATATTAATTTATTTAAGTTATCTTTTGTTGTGTGATTCATATTTAATAGTACAATAAAAATGATTCAAAACCTGAATAATTATATATTTAAAAATGATCAATTATTAACATTAATTTGATTTGTTTTATTTAATTATACATTTCCTATATTTCTCACAAGAACTTTAAGATTTTCAAACCACTTGTTTTTTAGTCTTACACTAATTTTATTTAATGGCGTTCGAGACGCTCTTGCGGTAGCTTGGAAGAACTTCGTAGTAGTTATTAACCGGATGTTGTTCAATTTATATATTACGAGTGAAATATTTAAATAAATAAAGATTTTAAAATATAAATTGAAATTAGAAATGAGTTAATTAAATAGAATTAATTTTAATATTAAAAAATAATTAATTGATTTAAAAACATACAAGCTATCATAATATATAATTAATCAGTTTTTTAGAATTTTTTAAGAAAATTTTCAATTTATATCACAATAAAAATTCATATATCTAATCGAAGTTATATTTTCATTTAAATTAGATAAGTAAAAAAAGGTTAATTGTTATTTATTTATTAATTTTTTATTTTCCAAATAAATAACCACTTAGAAATTAAATCTTTTAAAATTTTTAGAAATTAAAAAAGAGTATTTAAGAGTTAATTAAATAGAATTAATTTTAATATTAAAAAATAATTAATTGATTTAAAAACATACAAGCTATCATAATATATAATTATTCAGTTTTTTAGAATTTTTTAAGAAAATTTTCAATTTATATCACAATAAAAATTCATATATCTAATCGAAGTTATATTTTCATTTAAATTAGATAAGTAAAAAATAGTTAATTGTTATTTATTTATTAATTTTTTATTTTCCAAATAAATAACCACTTAGAAATTAAATCTTTTAAAATTTATAGAAATTAGAAAATTAAAGTTTTTTTTTATATCTATAATATATTATCTACATTGAATCTCTTAAACTTAGTTTTATTAATAATTCCATGTTACATTAGATGGAAATATATTTCAAATGCAAAATTTTTTAAATTATCGAAATATTTATTTCGATTAATTACCTTCTAGAATCTAGATTATAAAATGTTATTTTATCTTTCTGAGATTTTATAAGTATATTATGTCAAATGATGAATAGAAAAATTAAAAATATCTAAAGGACCTAAACAGTAATTTAACCGGATGTCACAGAGAATCCTTACCAGAGGCGTCAACTCAATGCTATTTTTTTTTTCATTGCTGATGATGGCAGGGCGGGCATGTGTGAGCGTTTTTACCGACCGACGATAGTAGGGAGGTATTTTTTAAATTTTTATTGGGAATTTAAAAATTATTTTGCCTTGTTTGATGGGTTTGTTTCGAAGATTATGTGTACGGATGGTATGTGGGTGTCGAGTTTGATATTTTAAAATAATTGCAGGGATTTCGAAAGCCCCGTGGGAGGGGGTGATCTTCGGTCATTTTTTTGCGATGCCATCTATTGGGCGCCTGAAGAGTCAACCGTTTTCGCCTGCAACACCATCTGGTGGTCGTGTTTCACTCGTCATATTGATATGGACCGGATGTTGACATATGTAAAAAGTCAAATATTTAAATAATTAAATATTTTAAAATATTTTAATAGCACAGATTGTAATTTATATACTAAAATAAATAAATAACACCTTAAAATATCTTTAATTTATTTAATTTAAATTATAAATGAACTTTAATACATTTTATTATATTCACATTGAAATATTCTTCTAATCCTGTCAAATTTTTAATTTTTTTTGTATTCAAATGTAATTTGGTAAATATGAACAAATTTTACAATTTCTTTAACCTTTTCATATTAATCAAGGCAAAAAATGTTTATTTGCAATTAATCAAATCTTTCTAATCCTATCAAAGTTCTTATTTGCAGTTAATTTTTATATTATAATATAATTTTTGAAGCTTGTTTCCCAACTAACATCTAATATTTGCAATTAATTTTTTTGGTTTCAATTCTAATTTGGTAAATATGAACAAATTAGATTATTTCTTAAAATTTTTATATTAATCAAAATAAATAATGATTTATTGCAACCATTTATATATTCTTCTTCACACCTTCTAATCCTGTCAATTTTTAGTTTTTTTCAGATACAAAAAAATCTTTGTATATCTAGAATCTCTCGAGAAACCTGATAAAGTTGAATTATCAAAGAAAATTTCTACAATTATTCAGTCGTTAATAGACGAATTTTCTTCAAGGTTTAAGCAATTCAAAGAATTTGCAGAAATATCAAAATTTATTTTATATCCAGACATTTAATTAGCACCGATCAATTGTAATTTGGTAAATATGAACCAATTTTATTTTTCCTTTAAATTTTTTATATTAATCAAAATAAATAATAATTTATTGCAAATTTATATATTCTTCTAATCATGTCATTTTTTAGTTTTTTTCAGATATACTTTTGTTTTGGTTTATATTATTTCTAATCAATTAATTATAATTAATTATTCCTTTTAATATTTTTTGGTTGTTGTCAAGGTTGGTTCATCAAATTATTTTTTTTTACTTTTTATTTAGTAACTAATTATTTATATTTTAATTGAAAATCTTTTTTTTTCTTTTTCAGAATCTCTTCAATAATTTTTTATTGGTTCATCAAATTATTTTTTGTACTTTTTATTACTTAGTATTGCGATCACGAAAATTTTCGATGTTGATTTTTGATGTTTTTATACGTTTTTAAGGTTCCTGAATCATTTTCACTAAGGTTGAGAATAATGTCTGTGTGTGTGTATGTATGAAGACAAGATTATGGAAAAAGGGTTTGAGCTAGAATCATGAAATTTAGTACATGGGCATTATTCAAAATTCGTAGTTTTCTATCAACTTTTGAAAATGAAACTCAACCGGAAGAGAATCATTACCTACAACGTTTTGATTTTTTTTCCTCTAAAGTGAAAAAATAAAGTTATATGTTTGATAGTTTTTCGCATGATTAAAAATTGTATATATATATAGAATTTCAGCTTGATTGAATCGCCAGAATTAATTTTTTAAATCTCCTAACACTCTAAATCTTTGTTTCCAGATGTTTTATTTTGAATCGAAAATGCTAGACCATTTAATTTTCTACATAATTTAAAAACTACTTGGAAATATCTAAAATTTTCAGTTAAAATTGAATTTAACAATTGGTTAATTAATGAATTTAATACCAAATATATTTTTTTTAGAAAGATATGTGGATCAATAAATACATACACATATTTTGTTAACCATTTCCACACTAAATCTTGCCAAAAAAAAAGAAAATTTTTTACTAGTAGAAAAATTATTTCTAAAGGTAATTTAATTCATACGTATTGGTCTTGTAGGGTTATAGTAAAGGAAAAATCAAATAGTATTATTCTAGTAAAATATTATCCGGCTCATTTCCATAAATTTTACTAATCAAAAATACAAAATTTCAACACTTTCAACGTGAGGCTATAAATTTTATTAAAGCAAATTGTTCAATGGGGGTTAATATTGACAAAAAGGAGATTATGGGGTCATTCCACGTCAACTCATCCAGGCCGTTTCACCCCAAACCTGAGATTTTCTATGAAAATTGGTAAATATGGTCTATTTATAAACATGAAAAACACCACCAAATTTTAATTTTTTATCTCACATAGTTTTTGAGTAATGGCAGTTTAAATATTGGCGTTTTTAAATTTCCGAGCCTCGGATAAGGCCAGATAAAACTTGTATTGGAGTAGAAAATAATTTCTCATTCAATTATTTAACCTCCTATCTTGTTGAAATTTTTAAGGCATGTTCATATAATTATGAGGAATTGTAAAAAATATGTAACGGGTCCCAAAATATTTAAATAAATAAAATTAAAGCCCAGTGGTCATTCTTCGCTACAAGCCATGGGAAAACGGAATGTGACGGTATTGGAGGAACTGTAAAAGGTTGGCGAGTAAAGCAAGTCTCCAAAGGCCTCTTCAAGATCAAATACTGACTGCAACGACCTTTTATCAGAGTTCTGCATATCCACCATTTCAAAAATAAATTTCCACTTCATCTCTAAAGATTCAACAAATCTCATTCGCCGCCAGCTTGAAAACCGCTTTGAAAACTTGAATACACTTCCAGGTACAAGAAGTTTTCACAACTATAGACCACTGGACTCTTCTGGAACATTAGAAGCAAGGAGAATCAGTACAGATGAAGCGCCTAGTCAAACATACAATTTAAGAAGAGGGTTGACTTTAAATGTAAAAGAAAAAGATTTGTACCCCTCTTTCTACATCGCTTGCAAATACGACAATCTCTGGTACTTTGGAATAATTATCAATTTTCAAAGGAGTACCCAGTATTAATTGAAAAGCTGATGATTCATTAAAAACGCCTTCACAGAGAACTATGTTTCCCACATATTTAAGTGTAGTTTATTATTAATTAAACAGCTGTACCCATTTACTGTAAGCAGGAGAACCTCATAATATGCGTAAATATTATATTGTAACTTATAATGTTCTTAATAAATAGTAGGAGGCAAATACACAAAACTTTTATATTATTAAATTAAAGCCCATTTCATGTAGATAATTTAGGGAAAAAAAAGTTCTTGATTATCTCATTCCCTTGTCGAGATATTACATTTTACGCTAAACCTTGTTTGTAATTTTAAAATTTATAATGTCCAACATATAATTTTCTTTTTAAATATTTTGGGGTCCGTTACATTTTTTTTACAATTTCTCATAGTTATAAGAACATGCCTTAAATATTTCAACAAGATAGGAGGTTAAATAAGTGAATGAGAAATTATTTTCTACTCCAATACACGTTTTATCTGGCCTTATCCGAGGCTCGGAAATTTAAAAAAGCAAATATTTAAACTGCCATTACACAAAAAGTATGTGAGATAAAAAATTAAAATTTCTGTGGTATTTTTCATGTTTATAAATAGAACATATTTACCAATTTTCAAAAAAATCTGAGGTTTTGGGTGAAAAAATTATTATTTTTTGGTTGAATTGACGTGGAATGACCTTATGGTAAATGCGTGGGGGGGGGGGGTCTCCTTTCCAATTTATTGGACCATTTAGTAGATATTTTATTAGATGTCGATAGGGATAACTATACTTTGAATAAATATAATGAATTAATTATATAAAAATTCTGTTCCGGAACAGGCAGTCAATGTCATCTCTAGGTACAACAATGGAATGATGATTCCTGATAGCCATATTAGAATAATAATTGATAATAAATTAAAAATTATTTTTCAGACAAAAAATCAAAATCATATTGTTGAAAAAAAAACTCAAAATTGTCCTCTTCAAGATCATTGCTATGAGAGATGCCATAAATTGGAATGTTCCCCTTTGTGCAATCATTTATATCTATATTCTTGTAGAGATGCAAGTCCTATGTGTAAACATATTCACAAAATTTAGATTTTCAGGGTATCAACAAATACAAAATTTAAATAAGAAACCGATTTTGAATAAGAAAGTTATCAAAATTTTTCACCCCAAAAAATATAGATGCTATTCTTTTTTTAGAATGTAGATAATTTAGGCAATAATTGGATATTAATTTATTTAAGTTATCTTTTGTTGTGTGATTCATATTTAATAGTACAATAAAAATGATTCAAAACCTGAATAATTATATATTTAAAAATGATCAATTATTAACATTAATTTGATTTGTTTTATTTAATTATACATTTCCTATATTTCTCACAAGCACTTTAAGATTTTCAAACCACTTGTTTTTTAGTCTTACACTAATTTTATTTAATGGCGTTCGAGACGCTCTTGCGGTAGCTTGGAAGAACTTCGTAGTAGTTATTAACCGGATGTTGTTCAATTTATATATTACGAGTGAAATATTTAAATAAATAAAGATTTTAAAATATAAATTGAAATTAGAAATGAGTTAATTAAATAGAATTAATTTTAATATTAAAAAATAATTAATTGATTTAAAAACATACAAGCTATCATAATATATAATTATTCAGTTTTTTAGAATTTTTTAAGAAAATTTTCAATTTATATCACAATAAAAATTCATATATCTAATCGAAGTTATATTTTCATTTAAATTAGATAAGTAAAAAATAGTTAATTGTTATTTATTTATTAATTTTTTATTTTCCAAATAAATAACCACTTAGAAATTAAATCTTTTAAAATTTTTAGAAATTAGAAAAGAGTATTTAAGAGTTAATTAAATAGAATTAATTTTAATATTAAAAAATAATTAATTGATTTAAAAACATACAAGCTATCATAATATATAATTATTCAGTTTTTTAGAATTTTTTAAGAAAATTTTCAATTTATATCACAATAAAAATTCATATATCTAATCGAAGTTATATTTTCATTTAAATTAGATAAGTAAAAAATAGTTAATTGTTATTTATTTATTAATTTTTTATTTTCCAAATAAATAACCACTTAGAAATTAAATCTTTTAAAATTTATAGAAATTAGAAAAGAGTATTTAAGAGTTAATTATATAGAATTAATTTTAATATTAAAAAATAATTAATTGATTTAAAAACATACAAGCTATCATAATATATAATTATTCAGTTTTTTAGAATTTTTTAAGAAAATTTTCAATTTATATCACAATAAAAATTCATATATCTAATCGAAGTTATATTTTCATTTAAATTAGATAAGTAAAAAATAGTTAATTGTTATTTATTTATTAATTTTTTATTTTCCAAATAAATAACCACTTAGAAATTAAATCTTTTAAAATTTATAGAAATAAGAAAATTAAAGTTTTTTTTTATATCTATAATATATTATCTACATTGAATCTCTTAAACTTAGTTTTATTAATAATTCCATGTTACATTAGATGGAAATATATTTTAAATGCAAAATTTTTTAAATTATCCAAATATTTATTTCGATTAATTACCTTCTAGAATCTAGATTATAAAATGTTATTTTATCTTTCTGAGATTTTATAAGTATATTATGTCAAATGATGAATAGAAAAATTAAAAATATCTAAAGGACCTAAACAGTAATTTAACCGGATGTCACAGAGAATCCTTACCAGAGGCGTCAACTCAATGCTATTTTTTTTTTCATTGCTGATGATGGCAGGGCGGGCATGTGTGAGCGTTTTTACCGACCGACGATAGTAGGGAGGTATTTTTTAAATTTTTATTGGGAATTTAAAAATTATTTTGCCTTGTTTGATGGGTTTGTTTCGAAGATTATGTGTACGGATGGTATGTGGGTGTCGAGTTTGATATTTTAAAATAATTGCAGGGATTTCGAAAGCCCCGTGGGAGGGGGTGATCTTCGGTCATTTTTTTGCGATGCCATCTATTGGGCGCCTGAAGAGTCAACCGTTTTCGCCTGCAACACCATCTGGTGGTCGTGTTTCACTCGTCATATTGATATGGACCGGATGTTGACATATGTAAAAAGTCAAATATTTAAATAATTAAATATTTTAAAATATTTTAATAGCACAGATTGTAATTTATATACTAAAATAAATAAATAACACCTTAAAATATCTTTAATTTATTAAATTTAAATTATAAATGAACTTTAATACATTTTATTATATTCACATTGAAATATTCTTCTAATCCTGTCAAATTTTTAATTTTTTTTGTATTCAAATGTAATTTGGTAAATATGAACAAATTTTACAATTTCTTTAACCTTTTCATATTAATCAAGGCAAAAAATGTTTATTTGCAATTAATCAAATCTTTCTAATCCTATCAAAGTTCTTATTTGCAGTTAATTTTTATATTATAATATAATTTTTGAAGCTTGATTCCCAACTAACATCTAATATTTGCAATTAATTTTTTTGGTTTCAATTCTAATTTGGTAAATATGAACAAATTAGATTATTTCTTAAAATTTTTATATTAATCAAAATAAATAATGATTTATTGCAACCATTTATATATTCTTCTTCACACCTTCTAATCCTGTCAATTTTTAGTTTTTTTCAGATACAAAAAAATCTTTGTATATCTAGAATCTCTCGAGAAACCTGATAAAGTTGAATTATCAAAGAAAATTTCTACAATTATTCAGTCGTTAATAGACGAATTTTCTTCAAGGTTTAAGCAATTCAAAGAATTTGCAGAAATATCAAAATTTATTTTATATCCAGACATTTAATTAGCACCGATCAATTGTAATTTGGTAAATATGAACCAATTTTATTTTTCCTTTAAATTTTTTATATTAATCAAAATAAATAATAATTTATTGCAAATTTATATATTCTTCTAATCATGTCATTTTTTAGTTTTTTTCAGATATACTTTTGTTTTGGTTTATATTATTTCTAATCAATTAATTATAATTAATTATTCCTTTTAATATTTTTTGGTTGTTGTCAAGGTTGGTTCATCAAATTATTTTTTTTTACTTTTTATTTAGTAACTAATTATTTATATTTTAATTGAAAATCTTTTTTTTTCTTTTTCAGAATCTCTTCAATAATTTTTTATTGGTTCATCAAATTATTTTTTGTACTTTTTATTACTTAGTATTGCGATCACGAAAATTTTCGATGTTGATTTTTGATGTTTTTATACGTTTTTAAGGTTCCTGAATCATTTTCACTAAGGTTGAGAATAATGTCTGTGTGTGTGTATGTATGAAGACAAGATTATGGAAAAAGGGTTTGAGCTAGAATCATGAAATTTAGTACATGGGCATTATTCAAAATTCGTAGTTTTCTATCAACTTTTGAAAATGAAACTCAACCGGAAGAGAATCATTACCTACAACGTTTTGATTTTTTTTCCTCTAAAGTGAAAAAATAAAGTTATATGTTTGATAGTTTTTCGCATGATTAAAAATTGTATATATATATAGAATTTCAGCTTGATTGAATCGCCAGAATTAATTTTTTAAATCTCCTAACACTCTAAATCTTTGTTTCCAGATGTTTTATTTTGAATCGAAAATGCTAGACCATTTAATTTTCTACATAATTTAAAAACTACTTGGAAATATCTAAAATTTTCAGTTAAAATTGAATTTAACAATTGGTTAATTAATGAATTTAATACCAAATATATTTTTTTTAGAAAGATATGTGGATCAATAAATACATACACATATTTTGTTAACCATTTCCACACTAAATCTTGCCAAAAAAAAAGAAAATTTTTTACTAGTAGAAAAATTATTTCTAAAGGTAATTTAATTCATACGTATTGGTCTTGTAGGGTTATAGTAAAGGAAAAATCAAATAGTATTATTCTAGTAAAATATTATCCGGCTCATTTCCATAAATTTTACTAATCAAAAATACAAAATTTCAACACTTTCAACGTGAGGCTATAAATTTTATTAAAGCAAATTGTTCAATGGGGGTTAATATTGACAAAAAGGAGATTATGGGGTCATTCCACGTCAACTCATCCAGGCCGTTTCACCCCAAACCTGAGATTTTCTATGAAAATTGGTAAATATGGTCTATTTATAAACATGAAAAACACCACCAAATTTTAATTTTTTATCTCACATAGTTTTTGAGTAATGGCAGTTTAAATATTGGCGTTTTTAAATTTCCGAGCCTCGGATAAGGCCAGATAAAACGTGTATTGGAGTAGAAAATAATTTCTCATTCAATTATTTAACCTCCTATCTTGTTGAAATTTTTAAGGCATGTTCATATAATTATGAGGAATTGTAAAAAATATGTAACGGGTCCCAAAATATTTAAATAAATAAAATCAAAGCCCAGTGGTCATTCTTCGCTACAAGCCATGGGAAAACGGAATGTGACGGTATTGGAGGAACTGTAAAAGGTTGGCGAGTAAAGCAAGTCTCCAAAGGCCTCTTCAAGATCAAATACTGACTGCAACGACCTTTTATCAGAGTTCTGCATATCCACGATTTCAAAAATAAATTTCCACTTCATCTCTAAAGATTCAACAAATCTCATTCGCCGCCAGCTTGAAAACCGCTTTGAAAACTTGAATACACTTCCAGGTACAAGAAGTTTTCACAACTATAGACCACTGAACTCTTCTGGAACATTAGAAGCAAGGAGAATCAGTACTGATGAAGCGCCTAGTCTAACATACAATTTAAGAAGAGGGTTGACTTTAAATGTAAAAGAAAAAGATTTGTACCCCTCTTTCTACATCGCTTGCAAATACGACAATCTCTGGTACTTTGGAATAATTATCAATTTTCAAAGGAGTACCCAGTATTAATTGAAAAGCTGATGATTCATTAAAAACGCCTTCACAGAGAACTATGTTTCCCACATATTTAAGTGTAGTTTATTATTAATTAAACAGCTGTACCCATTTACTGTAAGCAGGAGAACCTCATAATATGCGTAAGTATTATATTGTAACTTATAATGTTCTTAATAAATAGAAGGAGGCAAATACACAAAACTTTTATATTATTAAATTAAAGCCCATTTCATGTAGATAATTTAGGGAAAAAAAAGTTCTTGATTATCTCATTCCCTTGTCGAGATATTACATTTTACGCTAAACCTTGTTTGTAATTTTAAAATTTATAATGTCCAACATATAATTTTCTTTTTAAATATTTTGGGGTCCGTTACATTTTTTTTACAATTTCTCATAGTTATAAGAACATGCCTTAAATATTTCAACAAGATAGGAGGTTAAATAAGTGAATGAGAAATTATTTTCTACTCCAATACACGTTTTATCTGGCATTATCCGAGGCTCGGAAATTTAAAAAAGCAAATATTTAAACTGCCATTACACAAAAAGTATGTGAGATAAAAAATTAAAATTTTTGTGGTATTTTTCATGTTTATAAATAGAACATATTTACCAATTTTCAAAATAATCTGAGGTTTTGGGTGAAAAAATTATTATTTTTTGGTTGAATTGACGTGGAATGACCTTATGGTAAATGCGTGAGGGGGGGGGGTCTCCTTTCCAATTTATTGGACCATTTAGTAGATATTTTATTAGATGTCGATAGGGATAACTATACTTGGAATAAATATAATGAATTAATTATATAAAAATTCTGTTCCGGAACAGGCAGTCAATATCATCTCTAGGTACAACAATGGAATGATGATTCCTGATAGCCATATTAGAATAATAATTGATAATAAATTAAAAATTATTTTTCAGACAAAAAATCAAAATCATATTGTTGAAAAAAAAACTCAAAATTGTCCTCTTCAAGATCATTGCTATGAGAGATGCCATAAATTGGAATGTTCCCCTTTGTGCAATCATTTATATCTATATTCTTGTAGAGATGCAAGTCCTATGTGTAAACATATTCACAAAATTTAGATTTTCAGGGTATCAACAAATACAAAATTTAAATAAGAAACCGATTTTGAATAAGAAAGTTATCAAAATTTTTCACCCCAAAAAATATAGATGCTATTCTTTTTTTAGAATGTAGATAATTTAGGCAATAATTGGATATTAATTTATTTAAGTTATCTTTTGTTGTGTGATTCATATTTAATAGTACAATAAAAATGATTCAAAACCTGAATAATTATATATTTAAAAATGATCAATTATTAACATTAATTTGATTTGTTTTATTTAATTATACATTTCCTATATTTCTCACAAGAACTTTAAGATTTTCAAACCACTTGTTTTTTAGTCTTACACTAATTTTATTTAATGGCGTTCGAGACGCTCTTGCGGTAGCTTGGAAGAACTTCGTAGTAGTTATTAACCGGATGTTGTTCAATTTATATATTACGAGTGAAATATTTAAATAAATAAAGATTTTAAAATATAAATTGAAATTAGAAATGAGTTAATTAAATAGAATTAATTTTAATATTAAAAAATAATTAATTGATTTAAAAACATACAAGCTATCATAATATATAATTATTCAGTTTTTTAGAATTTTTTAAGAAAATTTTCAATTTATATCACAATAAAAATTCATATATCTAATCGAAGTTATATTTTCATTTAAATTAGATAAGTAAAAAATAGTTAATTGTTATTTATTTATTAATTTTTTATTTTCCAAATAAATAACCACTTAGAAATTAAATCTTTTAAAATTTTTAGAAATTAAAAAAGAGTATTTAAGAGTTAATTAAATAGAATTAATTTTAATATTAAAAAATAATTAATTGATTTAAAAACATACAAGCTATCATAATATATAATTATTCAGTTTTTTAGAATTTTTTAAGAAAATTTTCAATTTATATCACAATAAAAATTCATATATCTAATCGAAGTTATATTTTCATTTAAATTAGATAAGTAAAAAATAGTTAATTGTTATTTATTTATTAATTTTTTATTTTCCAAATAAATAACCACTTAGAAATTAAATCTTTTAAAATTTATAGAAATTAGAAAAGAGTATTTAAGAGTTAATTATATAGAATTAATTTTAATATTAAAAAATAATTAATTGATTTAAAAACATACAAGCTATCATAATATATAATTATTCAGTTTTTTAGAATTTTTTAAGAAAATTTTCAATTTATATCACAATAAAAATTCATATATCTAATCGAAGTTATATTTTCATTTAAATTAGATAAGTAAAAAATAGTTAATTGTTATTTATTTATTAATTTTTTATTTTCCAAATAAATAACCACTTAGAAATTAAATCTTTTAAAATTTATAGAAATAAGAAAATTAAAGTTTTTTTTTATATCTATAATATATTATCTACATTGAATCTCTTAAACTTAGTTTTATTAATAATTCCATGTTACATTAGATGGAAATATATTTTAAATGCAAAATTTTTTAAATTATCCAAATATTTATTTCGATTAATTACCTTCTAGAATCTAGATTATAAAATGTTATTTTATCTTTCTGAGATTTTATAAGTATATTATGTCAAATGATGAATAGAAAAATTAAAAATATCTAAAGGACCTAAACAGTAATTTAACCGGATGTCACAGAGAATCCTTACCAGAGGCGTCAACTCAATGCTATTTTTTTTTTCATTGCTGATGATGGCAGGGCGGGCATGTGTGAGCGTTTTTACCGACCGACGATAGTAGGGAGGTATTTTTTAAATTTTTATTGGGAATTTAAAAATTATTTTGCCTTGTTTGATGGGTTTGTTTCGAAGATTATGTGTACGGATGGTATGTGGGTGTCGAGTTTGATATTTTAAAATAATTGCAGGGATTTCGAAAGCCCCGTGGGAGGGGGTGATCTTCGGTCATTTTTTTGCGATGCCATCTATTGGGCGCCTGAAGAGTCAACCGTTTTCGCCTGCAACACCATCTGGTGGTCGTGTTTCACTCGTCATATTGATATGGACCGGATGTTGACATATGTAAAAAGTCAAATATTTAAATAATTAAATATTTTAAAATATTTTAATAGCACAGATTGTAATTTATATACTAAAATAAATAAATAACACCTTAAAATATCTTTAATTTATTTAATTTAAATTATAAATGAACTTTAATACATTTTATTATATTCACATTGAAATATTCTTCTAATCCTGTCAAATTTTTAATTTTTTTTGTATTCAAATGTAATTTGGTAAATATGAACAAATTTTACAATTTCTTTAACCTTTTCATATTAATCAAGGCAAAAAATGTTTATTTGCAATTAATCAAATCTTTCTAATCCTATCAAAGTTCTTATTTGCAGTTAATTTTTATATTATAATATAATTTTTGAAGCTTGTTTCCCAACTAACATCTAATATTTGCAATTAATTTTTTTGGTTTCAATTCTAATTTGGTAAATATGAACAAATTAGATTATTTCTTAAAATTTTTATATTAATCAAAATAAATAATGATTTATTGCAACCATTTATATATTCTTCTTCACACCTTCTAATCCTGTCAATTTTTAGTTTTTTTCAGATACAAAAAAATCTTTGTATATCTAGAATCTCTCGAGAAACCTGATAAAGTTGAATTATCAAAGAAAATTTCTACAATTATTCAGTCGTTAATAGACGAATTTTCTTCAAGGTTTAAGCAATTCAAAGAATTTGCAGAAATATCAAAATTTATTTTATATCCAGACATTTAATTAGCACCGATCAATTGTAATTTGGTAAATATGAACCAATTTTATTTTTCCTTTAAATTTTTTATATTAATCAAAATAAATAATAATTTATTGCAAATTTATATATTCTTCTAATCATGTCATTTTTTAGTTTTTTTCAGATATACTTTTGTTTTGGTTTATATTATTTCTAATCAATTAATTATAATTAATTATTCCTTTTAATATTTTTTGGTTGTTGTCAAGGTTGGTTCATCAAATTATTTTTTTTTACTTTTTATTTAGTAACTAATTATTTATATTTTAATTGAAAATCTTTTTTTTTCTTTTTCAGAATCTCTTCAATAATTTTTTATTGGTTCATCAAATTATTTTTTGTACTTTTTATTACTTAGTATTGCGATCACGAAAATTTTCGATGTTGATTTTTGATGTTTTTATACGTTTTTAAGGTTCCTGAATCATTTTCACTAAGGTTGAGAATAATGTCTGTGTGTGTGTATGTATGAAGACAAGATTATGGAAAAAGGGTTTGAGCTAGAATCATGAAATTTAGTACATGGGCATTATTCAAAATTCGTAGTTTTCTATCAACTTTTGAAAATGAAACTCAACCGGAAGAGAATCATTACCTACAACGTTTTGATTTTTTTTCCTCTAAAGTGAAAAAATAAAGTTATATGTTTGATAGTTTTTCGCATGATTAAAAATTGTATATATATATAGAATTTCAGCTTGATTGAATCGCCAGAATTAATTTTTTAAATCTCCTAACACTCTAAATCTTTGTTTCCAGATGTTTTATTTTGAATCGAAAATGCTAGACCATTTAATTTTCTACATAATTTAAAAACTACTTGGAAATATCTAAAATTTTCAGTTAAAATTGAATTTAACAATTGGTTAATTAATGAATTTAATACCAAATATATTTTTTTTAGAAAGATATGTGGATCAATAAATACATACACATATTTTGTTAACCATTTCCACACTAAATCTTGCCAAAAAAAAAGAAAATTTTTTACTAGTAGAAAAATTATTTCTAAAGGTAATTTAATTCATACGTATTGGTCTTGTAGGGTTATAGTAAAGGAAAAATCAAATAGTATTATTCTAGTAAAATATTATCCGGCTCATTTCCATAAATTTTACTAATCAAAAATACAAAATTTCAACACTTTCAACGTGAGGCTATAAATTTTATTAAAGCAAATTGTTCAATGGGGGTTAATATTGACAAAAAGGAGATTATGGGGTCATTCCACGTCAACTCATCCAGGCCGTTTCACCCCAAACCTGAGATTTTCTATGAAAATTGGTAAATATGGTCTATTTATAAACATGAAAAACACCACCAAATTTTAATTTTTTATCTCACATAGTTTTTGAGTAATGGCAGTTTAAATATTGGCGTTTTTAAATTTCCGAGCCTCGGATAAGGCCAGATAAAACGTGTATTGGAGTAGAAAATAATTTCTCATTCAATTATTTAACCTCCTATCTTGTTGAAATTTTTAAGGCATGTTCATATAATTATGAGGAATTGTAAAAAATATGTAACGGGTCCCAAAATATTTAAATAAATAAAATCAAAGCCCAGTGGTCATTCTTCGCTACAAGCCATGGGAAAACGGAATGTGACGGTATTGGAGGAACTGTAAAAGGTTGGCGAGTAAAGCAAGTCTCCAAAGGCCTCTTCAAGATCAAATACTGACTGCAACGACCTTTTATCAGAGTTCTGCATATCCACCATTTCAAAAATAAATTTCCACTTCATCTCTAAAGATTCAACAAATCTCATTCGCCGCCAGCTTGAAAACCGCTTTGAAAACTTGAATACACTTCCAGGTACAAGAAGTTTTCACAACTATAGACCACTGAACTCTTCTGGAACATTAGAAGCAAGGAGAATCAGTACTGATGAAGCGCCTAGTCTAACATACAATTTAAGAAGAGGGTTGACTTTAAATGTAAAAGAAAAAGATTTGTACCCCTCTTTCTACATCGCTTGCAAATACGACAATCTCTGGTACTTTGGAATAATTATCAATTTTCAAAGGAGTACCCAGTATTAATTGAAAAGCTGATGATTCATTAAAAACGCCTTCACAGAGAACTATGTTTCCCACATATTTAAGTGTAGTTTATTATTAATTAAACAGCTGTACCCATTTACTGTAAGCAGGAGAACCTCATAATATGCGTAAGTATTATATTGTAACTTATAATGTTCTTAATAAATAGAAGGAGGCAAATACACAAAACTTTTATATTATTAAATTAAAGCCCATTTCATGTAGATAATTTAGGGAAAAAAAAGTTCTTGATTATCTCATTCCCTTGTCGAGATATTACATTTTACGCTAAACCTTGTTTGTAATTTTAAAATTTATAATGTCCAACATATAATTTTCTTTTTAAATATTTTGGGGTCCGTTACATTTTTTTTACAATTTCTCATAGTTATAAGAACATGCCTTAAATATTTCAACAAGATAGGAGGTTAAATAAGTGAATGAGAAATTATTTTCTACTCCAATACACGTTTTATCTGGCATTATCCGAGGCTCGGAAATTTAAAAAAGCAAATATTTAAACTGCCATTACACAAAAAGTATGTGAGATAAAAAATTAAAATTTTTGTGGTATTTTTCATGTTTATAAATAGAACATATTTACCAATTTTCAAAATAATCTGAGGTTTTGGGTGAAAAAATTATTATTTTTTGGTTGAATTGACGTGGAATGACCTTATGGTAAATGCGTGAGGGGGGGGGGTCTCCTTTCCAATTTATTGGACCATTTAGTAGATATTTTATTAGATGTCGATAGGGATAACTATACTTGGAATAAATATAATGAATTAATTATATAAAAATTCTGTTCCGGAACAGGCAGTCAATATCATCTCTAGGTACAACAATGGAATGATGATTCCTGATAGCCATATTAGAATAATAATTGATAATAAATTAAAAATTATTTTTCAGACAAAAAATCAAAATCATATTGTTGAAAAAAAAACTCAAAATTGTCCTCTTCAAGATCATTGCTATGAGAGATGCCATAAATTGGAATGTTCCCCTTTGTGCAATCATTTATATCTATATTCTTGTAGAGATGCAAGTCCTATGTGTAAACATATTCACAAAATTTAGATTTTCAGGGTATCAACAAATACAAAATTTAAATAAGAAACCGATTTTGAATAAGAAAGTTATCAAAATTTTTCACCCCAAAAAATATAGATGCTATTCTTTTTTTAGAATGTAGATAATTTAGGCAATAATTGGATATTAATTTATTTAAGTTATCTTTTGTTGTGTGATTCATATTTAATAGTACAATAAAAATGATTCAAAACCTGAATAATTATATATTTAAAAATGATCAATTATTAACATTAATTTGATTTGTTTTATTTAATTATACATTTCCTATATTTCTCACAAGAACTTTAAGATTTTCAAACCACTTGTTTTTTAGTCTTACACTAATTTTATTTAATGGCGTTCGAGACGCTCTTGCGGTAGCTTGGAAGAACTTCGTAGTAGTTATTAACCGGATGTTGTTCAATTTATATATTACGAGTGAAATATTTAAATAAATAAAGATTTTAAAATATAAATTGAAATTAGAAATGAGTTAATTAAATAGAATTAATTTTAATATTAAAAAATAATTAATTGATTTAAAAACATACAAGCTATCATAATATATAATTATTCAGTTTTTTAGAATTTTTTAAGAAAATTTTCAATTTATATCACAATAAAAATTCATATATCTAATCGAAGTTATATTTTCATTTAAATTAGATAAGTAAAAAATAGTTAATTGTTATTTATTTATTAATTTTTTATTTTCCAAATAAATAACCACTTAGAAATTAAATCTTTTAAAATTTTTAGAAATTAAAAAAGAGTATTTAAGAGTTAATTAAATAGAATTAATTTTAATATTAAAAAATAATTAATTGATTTAAAAACATACAAGCTATCATAATATATAATTATTCAGTTTTTTAGAATTTTTTAAGAAAATTTTCAATTTATATCACAATAAAAATTCATATATCTAATCGAAGTTATATTTTCATTTAAATTAGATAAGTAAAAAATAGTTAATTGTTATTTATTTATTAATTTTTTATTTTCCAAATAAATAACCACTTAGAAATTAAATCTTTTAAAATTTATAGAAATTAGAAAAGAGTATTTAAGAGTTAATTATATAGAATTAATTTTAATATTAAAAAATAATTAATTGATTTAAAAACATACAAGCTATCATAATATATAATTATTCAGTTTTTTAAAATTTTTTAAATTATCGAAATATTTATTTCGATTAATTACCTTCTAGAATCTAGATTATAAAATGTTATTTTATCTTTCTGAGATTTTATAAGTATATTATGTCAAATGATGAATAGAAAAATTAAAAATATCTAAAGGACCTAAACAGTAATTTAACCGGATATCACAGAGAATCCTTACCAGAGGCGTCAACTCAATGCTATTTTTTTTTCATTGATGATGATGGCAGGGCGGGCATGTGTGAGCGTTTTTACCGACCGACGATAGTAGGGAGGTATTTTTTAAATTTTTATTGGGAATTTAAAAATTATTTTGCCTTGTTTGATGGGTTTGTTTCGAAGATTATCTGTACGGATGGTATGTGGGTGTCGAGTTTGATATTTTAAAATAATTGCAGGGATTTCGAAAGCTCCGTGGGAGGGGGTGATCTTCGGTCATTTTTTTGCGATGCCATCTATTGGGCGCCTGAAGAGTCAACCGTTTTCGCCTGCAACACCATCTGGTGGTCGTGTTTCACTCGTCATATTGATATGGACCGGATGTTGACATATGTAAAAAGTCAAATATTTAAATAATTAAATATTTTAAAATATTTTAATAGCACAGATTGTAATTTATATACTAAAATAAATAAATAACACCTTAAAATATCTTTAATTTATTAAATTTAAATTATAAATGAACTTTAATACAATTTATTATATTCACATTGAAATATTCTTCTAATCCTGTCAAATTTTTAATTTTTTTTGTATTCAAATGTAATTTGGTAAATATGAACAAATTAGATTATTTCTTAAAATTTTTATATTAATCAAAATAAATAATGATTTATTGCAACCATTTATATATTCTTCTTCACACCTTCTAATCCTGTCAATTTTTAGTTTTTTTCAGATACAAAAAAATCTTTGTATATCTAGAATCTCTCGAGAAACCTGATAAAGTTGAATTATCAAAGAAAATTTCTACAATTATTCAGTCGTTAATAGACGAATTTTCTTCAAGGTTTAAGCAATTCAAAGAATTTGCAGAAATATCAAAATTTATTTTATATCCAGACATTTAATTAGCACCGATCAATTGTAATTTGGTAAATATGAACCAATTTTATTTTTCCTTTATATATTATTTATATATTCTTCTAATCATGTCATTTTTTAGTTTTTTTCAGATATACTTTTGTTTTGGTTTATATTATTTCTAATCAATTAATTATAATTAATTATTCCTTTTAATATTTTTTGGTTGTTGTCAAGGTTGGTTCATCAAATTATTTTTTTTTACTTTTTATTTAGTAACTAATTATTTATATTTTAATTGAAAATCTTTTTTTTTCTTTTTCAGAATCTCTTCAATAATTTTTTATTGGTTCATCAAATTATTTTTTGTACTTTTTATTACTTAGTATTGCGATCACGAAAATTTTCGATGTTGATTTTTGATGTTTTTATACGTTTTTAAGGTTCCTGAATCATTTTCACTAAGGTTGAGAATAATGTCTGTGTGTGTGTATGTATGAAGACAAGATTATGGAAAAAGGGTTTGAGCTAGAATCATGAAATTTAGTACATGGGCATTATTCAAAATTCGTAGTTTTCTATCAACTTTTGAAAATGAAACTCAACCGGAAGAGAATCATTACCTACAACGTTTTGATTTTTTTTCCTCTAAAGTGAAAAAATAAAGTTATATGTTTGATAGTTTTTCGCATCATTAAAAATTGTATATATATATAGAATTTCAGCTTGATTGAATCGCCAGAATTAATTTTTTAAATCTCCTAACACTCTAAATCTTTGTTTCCAGATGTTTTATTTTGAATCGAAAATGCTAGACCATTTAATTTTCTACATAATTTAAAAACTACTTGGAAATATCTAAAATTTTCAGTTAAAATTGAATTTAACAATTGGTTAATTAATGAATTTAATACCAAATATATTTTTTTTAGAAAGATATGTGGATCAATAAATACATACACATATTTTGTTAACCATTTCCACACTAAATCTTGCCAAAAAAAAAGAAAATTTTTTACTAGTAGAAAAATTATTTCTAAAGGTAATTTAATTCATACGTATTTGTCTTGTAGGGTTATAGTAAAGGAAAAATCAAATAGTATTATTCTAGTAAAATATTATCCGGCTCATTTCCATAAATTTTACTAATCAAAAATACAAAATTTCAACATTTTCAACGTGAGGCTATAAATTTTATTAAAGCAAATTGTTCAATGGGGGTTAATATTGACAAAAAGGAGATTATGGGGTCATTCATCGTCAACTCATCCAGGCCGTTTCACCCCAAACCTGAGATTTTCTATGAAAATTGGTAAATATGGTCTATTTATAAACATGAAAAACACCACCAAATTTTAATTTTTTATCTCACATAGTTTTTGAGTAATGGCAGTTTAAATATTGGCGTTTTTAAATTTCCGAGCCTCGGATAAGGCCAGATAAAACGTGTATTGGAGTAGAAAATAATTTCTCATTCAATTATTTAACCTCCTATCTTGTTGAAATTTTTAAGGCATGTTCATATAATTATGAGGAATTGTAAAAAATATGTAACGGGTCCCAAAATATTTAAATAAATAAACTCAAAGCCCAGTGGTCATTCTTCGCTACAAGCCATGGGAAAACGGAATGTGACGGTATTGGAGGAACTGTAAAAGGTTGGCGAGTAAAGCAAGTCTCCAAAGGCCTCTTCAAGATCAAATACTGACTGCAACGACCTTTTATCAGAGTTCTGCATATCCACCATTTCAAAAATAAATTTCCACTTCATCTCTAAAGATTCAACAAATCTCATTCGCCGCCAGCTTGAAAACCGCTTTGAAAACTTGAATACACTTCCAGGTACAAGAAGTTTTCACAACTATAGACCACTGGACTCTTCTGGAACATTAGAAGCAAGGAGAATCAGTACTGATGAAGCGCCTAGTCTAACATACAATTTAAGAAGAGGGTTGACTTTAAATGTAAAAGAAAAAGATTTGTACCCCTCTTTCTACATCGCTTGCAAATACGACAATCTCTGGTACTTTGGAATAATTATCAATTTTCAAAGGAGTACCCAGTATTAATTGAAAAGCTGATGATTCATTAAAAACGCCTTCACAGAGAACTATGTTTCCCACATATTTAAGTGTAGTTTATTATTAATTAAACAGCTGTACCCATTTACTGTAAGCAGGAGAACCTCATAATATGCGTAAGTATTATATTGTAACTTATAATGTTCTTAATAAATAGAAGGAGGCAAATACACAAAACTTTTATATTATTAAATTAAAGCCCATTTCATGTAGATAATTTAGGGAAAAAAAAGTTCTTGATTATCTCATTCCCTTGTCGAGATATTACATTTTACGCTAAACCTTGTTTGTAATTTTAAAATTTATAATGTCCAACATATAATTTTCTTTTTAAATATTTTGGGGTCCGTTACATTTTTTTTACAATTTCTCATAGTTATAAGAACAGGCATTAAATATTTCAACAAGATAGGAGGTTAAATAAGTGAATGAGAAATTATTTTCTACTCCAATACACGTTTTATCTGGCATTATCCGAGGCTCGGAAATTTAAAAAAGCAAATATTTAAACTGCCATTACACAAAAAGTATGTGAGATAAAAAATTAAAATTTTTGTGGTATTTTTCATGTTTATAAATAGAACATATTTACCAATTTTCAAAAAAATCTGAGGTTTTGGGTGAAAAAATTATTATTTTTTGGTTGAATTGACGTGGAATGACCTTATGGTAAATGCGTGGGGGGGGGTCTCCTTTCCAATTTATTGGACCATTTAGTAGATATTTTATTAGATGTCGATAGGGATAACTATACTTGGAATAAATATAATGAATTAATTATATAAAAATTCTGTTCCGGAACAGGCAGTCAATATCATCTCTAGGTACAACAATGGAATGATGATTCCTGATAGCCATATTAGAATAATAATTGATAATAAATTAAAAATTATTTTTCAGACAAAAAAATCAAAATCATATTGTTGAAAAAAAAACTCAAAATTGTCCTCTTCAAGATCATTGCTATGAGAGATGCCATAAATTGGAATGTTCCCCTTTGTGCAATCATTTATATCTATATTCTTGTAGAGATGCAAGTCCTATGTGTAAACATATTCACAAAATTTAGATTTTCAGAGTATCAACAAATACAAAATTTAAATAAGAAACCGATTTTGAATAAGAAAGTTATCAAAATTTTTCACCCCAAAAAATATAGATGTTATTCTTTTTTTAGAATGTAGATAATTTAGGCAATAATTGGATATTAATTTATTTAAGTTATCTTTTGTTGTGTGATTCATATTTAATAGTACAATAAAAATGATTCAAAACCTGAATAATTATATATTTAAAAATGATCAATTATTAACATTAATTTGATTTGTTTTATTTAATTATACATTTCCTATATTTCTCACAAGCACTTTAAGATTTTCAAACCACTTGTTTTTTAGTCTTACACTAATTTTATTTAATGGCGTTCGAGACGCTCTTGCGGTAGCTTGGAAGAACTTCGTAGTAGTTATTAACCGGATGTTGTTCAATTTATATATTACGAGTGAAATATTTAAATAAATAAAGATTTTAAAATATAAATTGAAATTAGAAATGAGTTAATTAAATAGAATTAATTTTAATATTAAAAAATAATTAATTGATTTAAAAACATACAAGCTATCATAATATATAATTATTCAGTTTTTTAGAATTTTTTAAGAAAATTTTCAATTTATATCACAATAAAAATTCATATATCTAATCGAAGTTATATTTTCATTTAAATTAGATAAGTAAAAAATAGTTAATTGTTATTTATTTATTAATTTTTTATTTTCCAAATAAATAACCACTTAGAAATTAAATCTTTTAAAATTTATAGAAATAAGAAAATTAAAGTTTTTTTTTATATCTATAATATATTATCTACATTGAATCTCTTAAACTTAGTTTTATTAATAATTCCATGTTCCATTAGATGGAAATATATTTCAAATGCAAAATTTTTTAAATTATCGAAATATTTATTTCGATTAATTACCTTCTAGAATCTAGATTATAAAATGTTATTTTATCTTTCTGAGATTTTATAAGTAGTACCGGGACCCCGAGCCTCGGCTCGGTACTTAAATTAAAAAAAATGATTCATTATTATTGGATTTGGCTGGTAATATTAATACCTGGGACACCGAGCTCTCGCTCTACCCTTTAAAAAATATTGATACACAATTCTTTAATTATTTATTACAATTATTAAATGTTACACATTTGCATCAATCTGATTAAAATTAATGAACTTGTGCTCCTCAATAATACATAAATATATAATATATAGGTACATATATTTTTTTTCTATAGTGTTTTTTTGAAAAACTGTTTAGCGCCCCAAGTGGTTATAAAACAAACTAAAGACAAAAAAACGTGCTTTGCAGCTTTTCGGAATTAAAAAAGCAAAATTGGCAGTCGTGGGACTGGCCGACAGAAGTGAAAACTTCTGCGTAAGAAATTTTAAAACAGACGAAATTCGCGCTATTTCACGAGAAAGATGAATTTCATATGCATGTATATATATATAACTTATATATTATTTTAAACATATATTTTAAACAAATTTGTAACTTATATTTATATATATATAAATACACAACTTTGTTTAAAATATTGCAATACGAACTGTTTTATAATTCTTATCTCTAACATAAAATATATATTTATTATGTGAAGTTCATTTCGTATAATTTTGATTATATATGTATATATGAAATGAACTTTACATAATAAATATATATTTATATGTTAGAGATAATTTATAAAACAGTTCTAATGACAATTCAAATTTCGCGCTCTGTTATAAGAAATTTGAAAGCAGATGGTTTCATGGTGTTGGTCACGATCACGCGAGTTCTATACTTTTTCCCCATCCCGCAAAAGTGCTCAACGCCGCTAAAGAAGTTTTCACTTCAAAAATTATTTAATATTTGGAAATATATCTGACTTATAGAAAAAATGAATATTAATTAAAGAAAGAAATAGTTTTTAAAATATCCTGAATAATATGTAACAATTTTCAAGATAGAAATTTATTACAATATTACAATTATTAACTGTTGCATCATTGCATCAATCTGATTAAAATGAATGGAACTTCGGGTACTCAATAATAATAAATAAAATAATATTAATAAATATATTGAATAATATTTTATTGAAAAAATATTAAAACTTATAAAACTATCTAAAACTTTATTAATAAAAGAACAATGAATAAATAAATATAGAATAGTAATTTATTAAAAAGTAAACAATAGATAAAAAGAAAAAAAAATAACAAAATCATTATTTTCATTTTTAAATAACGATTCACCCGGCGAGTTTCGAACCGACGAAATCCACTCGTTAAAACATCAGTCCAACCGCTTGACTATATGTATTTAGATAAAAAATTGTCATTTTTTTACTGTCTTAGCAGGCAGTATTAAAAATTTTGACGTTTTCCATATATAATTTTCAATTAAGAAATTAATAATGAAGCTGTATGTTTCAAGAGATATCATCAATAAAACTTAATTTTTCTTTATAAATACTATATCTAGTGTGAATTTGAAAAAAATCGTTAGAGCGGTTTTTGAGAACCAATATATATAGATAAATACATATATACAATTTTAGCTAGCATAATAAGATAAGATATTATGTCAAATGATGAATAGAAAAATTAAAAATATCTAAAGGACCTAAACAGTAATTTAACCGGATATCACAGAGAATCCTTACCAGAGGCGTCAACTCAATGCTATTTTTTTTTCATTGATGATGATGGCAGGGCGGGCATGTGTGAGCGTTTTTACCGACCGACGATAGTAGGGAGGTATTTTTTAAATTTTTATTGGGAATTTAAAAATTATTTTGCCTTGTTTGATGGGTTTGTTTCGAAGATTATGTGTACGGATGGTATGTGGGTGTCGAGTTTGATATTTTAAAATAATTGCAGGGATTTCGAAAGCTCCGTGGGAGGGGGTGATCTTCGGTCATTTTTTTGCGATGCCATCTATTGGGCGCCTGAAGAGTCAACCGTTTTCGCCTGCAACACCATCTGGTGGTCGTGTTTCACTCGTCATATTGATATGGACCGGATGTTGACATATGTAAAAAGTCAAATATTTAAATAATTAAATATTTTAAAATATTTTAATAGCACAGATTGTAATTTATATACTAAAATAAATAAATAACACCTTAAAATATCTTTAATTTATTAAATTTAAATTATAAATGAACTTTAATACAATTTATTATATTCACATTGAAATATTCTTCTAATCCTGTCAAATTTTTAATTTTTTTTGTATTCAAATGTAATTTGGTAAATATGAACAAATTAGATTATTTCTTAAAATTTTTATATTAATCAAAATAAATAATGATTTATTGCAACCATTTATATATTCTTCTTCACACCTTCTAATCCTGTCAATTTTTAGTTTTTTTCAGATACAAAAAAATCTTTGTATATCTAGAATCTCTCGAGAAACCTGATAAAGTTGAATTATCAAAGAAAATTTCTACAATTATTCAGTCGTTAATAGACGAATTTTCTTCAAGGTTTAAGCAATTCAAAGAATTTGCAGAAATATCAAAATTTATTTTATATCCAGACATTTAATTAGCACCGATCAATTGTAATTTGGTAAATATGAACCAATTTTATTTTTCCTTTATATATTATTTATATATTCTTCTAATCATGTCATTTTTTAGTTTTTTTCAGATATACTTTTGTTTTGGTTTATATTATTTCTAATCAATTAATTATAATTAATTATTCCTTTTAATATTTTTTGGTTGTTGTCAAGGTTGGTTCATCAAATTATTTTTTTTTACTTTTTATTTAGTAACTAATTATTTATATTTTAATTGAAAATCTTTTTTTTTCTTTTTCAGAATCTCTTCAATAATTTTTTATTGGTTCATCAAATTATTTTTTGTACTTTTTATTACTTAGTATTGCGATCACGAAAATTTTCGATGTTGATTTTTGATGTTTTTATACGTTTTTAAGGTTCCTGAATCATTTTCACTAAGGTTGAGAATAATGTCTGTGTGTGTGTATGTATGAAGACAAGATTATGGAAAAAGGGTTTGAGCTAGAATCATGAAATTTAGTACATGGGCATTATTCAAAATTCGTAGTTTTCTATCAACTTTTGAAAATGAAACTCAACCGGAAGAGAATCATTACCTACAACGTTTTGATTTTTTTTCCTCTAAAGTGAAAAAATAAAGTTATATGTTTGATAGTTTTTCGCATCATTAAAAATTGTATATATATATAGAATTTCAGCTTGATTGAATCGCCAGAATTAATTTTTTAAATCTCCTAACACTCTAAATCTTTGTTTCCAGATGTTTTATTTTGAATCGAAAATGCTAGACCATTTAATTTTCTACATAATTTAAAAACTACTTGGAAATATCTAAAATTTTCAGTTAAAATTGAATTTAACAATTGGTTAATTAATGAATTTAATACCAAATATATTTTTTTTAGAAAGATATGTGGATCAATAAATACATACACATATTTTGTTAACCATTTCCACACTAAATCTTGCCAAAAAAAAAGAAAATTTTTTACTAGTAGAAAAATTATTTCTAAAGGTAATTTAATTCATACGTATTTGTCTTGTAGGGTTATAGTAAAGGAAAAATCAAATAGTATTATTCTAGTAAAATATTATCCGGCTCATTTCCATAAATTTTACTAATCAAAAATACAAAATTTCAACATTTTCAACGTGAGGCTATAAATTTTATTAAAGCAAATTGTTCAATGGGGGTTAATATTGACAAAAAGGAGATTATGGGGTCATTCATCGTCAACTCATCCAGGCCGTTTCACCCCAAACCTGAGATTTTCTATGAAAATTGGTAAATATGGTCTATTTATAAACATGAAAAACACCACCAAATTTTAATTTTTTATCTCACATAGTTTTTGAGTAATGGCAGTTTAAATATTGGCGTTTTTAAATTTCCGAGCCTCGGATAAGGCCAGATAAAACGTGTATTGGAGTAGAAAATAATTTCTCATTCAATTATTTAACCTCCTATCTTGTTGAAATTTTTAAGGCATGTTCATATAATTATGAGGAATTGTAAAAAATATGTAACGGGTCCCAAAATATTTAAATAAATAAACTCAAAGCCCAGTGGTCATTCTTCGCTACAAGCCATGGGAAAACGGAATGTGACGGTATTGGAGGAACTGTAAAAGGTTGGCGAGTAAAGCAAGTCTCCAAAGGCCTCTTCAAGATCAAATACTGACTGCAACGACCTTTTATCAGAGTTCTGCATATCCACCATTTCAAAAATAAATTTCCACTTCATCTCTAAAGATTCAACAAATCTCATTCGCCGCCAGCTTGAAAACCGCTTTGAAAACTTGAATACACTTCCAGGTACAAGAAGTTTTCACAACTATAGACCACTGGACTCTTCTGGAACATTAGAAGCAAGGAGAATCAGTACTGATGAAGCGCCTAGTCTAACATACAATTTAAGAAGAGGGTTGACTTTAAATGTAAAAGAAAAAGATTTGTACCCCTCTTTCTACATCGCTTGCAAATACGACAATCTCTGGTACTTTGGAATAATTATCAATTTTCAAAGGAGTACCCAGTATTAATTGAAAAGCTGATGATTCATTAAAAACGCCTTCACAGAGAACTATGTTTCCCACATATTTAAGTGTAGTTTATTATTAATTAAACAGCTGTACCCATTTACTGTAAGCAGGAGAACCTCATAATATGCGTAAGTATTATATTGTAACTTATAATGTTCTTAATAAATAGAAGGAGGCAAATACACAAAACTTTTATATTATTAAATTAAAGCCCATTTCATGTAGATAATTTAGGGAAAAAAAAGTTCTTGATTATCTCATTCCCTTGTCGAGATATTACATTTTACGCTAAACCTTGTTTGTAATTTTAAAATTTATAATGTCCAACATATAATTTTCTTTTTAAATATTTTGGGGTCCGTTACATTTTTTTTACAATTTCTCATAGTTATAAGAACATGCCTTAAATATTTCAACAAGATAGGAGGTTAAATAAGTGAATGAGAAATTATTTTCTACTCCAATACACGTTTTATCTGGCATTATCCGAGGCTCGGAAATTTAAAAAAGCAAATATTTAAACTGCCATTACACAAAAAGTATGTGAGATAAAAAATTAAAATTTTTGTGGTATTTTTCATGTTTATAAATAGAACATATTTACCAATTTTCAAAAAAATCTGAGGTTTTGGGTGAAAAAATTATTATTTTTTGGTTGAATTGACGTGGAATGACCTTATGGTAAATGCGTGGGGGGGTCTCCTTTCCAATTTATTGGACCATTTAGTAGATATTTTATTAGATGTCGATAGGGATAACTATACTTGGAATAAATATAATGAATTAATTATATAAAAATTCTGTTCCGGAACAGGCAGTCAATATCATCTCTAGGTACAACAATGGAATGATGATTCCTGATAGCCATATTAGAATAATAATTGATAATAAATTAAAAATTATTTTTCAGACAAAAAATCAAAATCATATTGTTGAAAAAAAAACTCAAAATTGTCCTCTTCAAGATCATTGCTATGAGAGATGCCATAAATTGGAATGTTCCCCTTTGTGCAATCATTTATATCTATATTCTTGTAGAGATGCAAGTCCTATGTGTAAACATATTCACAAAATTTAGATTTTCAGGGTATCAACAAATACAAAATTTAAATAAGAAACCGATTTTGAATAAGAAAGTTATCAAAATTTTTCACCCCAAAAAATATAGATGTTATTCTTTTTTTAGAATGTAGATAATTTAGGCAATAATTGGATATTAATTTATTTAAGTTATCTTTTGTTGTGTGATTCATATTTAATAGTACAATAAAAATGATTCAAAACCTGAATAATTATATATTTAAAAATGATCAATTATTAACATTAATTTGATTTGTTTTATTTAATTATACATTTCCTATATTTCTCACAAGCACTTTAAGATTTTCAAACCACTTGTTTTTTAGTCTTACACTAATTTTATTTAATGGCGTTCGAGACGCTCTTGCGGTAGCTTGGAAGAACTTCGTAGTAGTTATTAACCGGATGTTGTTCAATTTATATATTACGAGTGAAATATTTAAATAAATAAAGATTTTAAAATATAAATTGAAATTAGAAATGAGTTAATTAAATAGAATTAATTTTAATATTAAAAAATAATTAATTGATTTAAAAACATACAAGCTATCATAATATATAATTATTCAGTTTTTTAGAATTTTTTAAGAAAATTTTCAATTTATATCACAATAAAAATTCATATATCTAATCGAAGTTATATTTTCATTTAAATTAGATAAGTAAAAAATAGTTAATTGTTATTTATTTATTAATTTTTTATTTTCCAAATAAATAACCACTTAGAAATTAAATCTTTTAAAATTTATAGAAATTAGAAAAGAGTATTTAAGAGTTAATTAAATAGAATTAATTTTAATATTAAAAAATAATTAATTGATTTAAAAACATACAAGCTATCATAATATATAATTATTCAGTTTTTTAGAATTTTTTAAGAAAATTTTCAATTTATATCACAATAAAAATTCATATATCTAATCGAAGTTATATTTTCATTTAAATTAGATAAGTAAAAAATAGTTAATTGTTATTTATTTATTAATTTTTTATTTTCCAAATAAATAACCACTTAGAAATTAAATCTTTTAAAATTTATAGAAATAAGAAAATTAAAGTTTTTTTTTATATCTATAATATATTATCTACATTGAATCTCTTAAACTTAGTTTTATTAATAATTCCATGTTCCATTAGATGGAAATATATTTCAAATGCAAAATTTTTTAAATTATCGAAATATTTATTTCGATTAATTACCTTCTAGAATCTAGATTATAAAATGTTATTTTATCTTTCTGAGATTTTATAAGTATATTATGTCAAATGATGAATAGAAAAATTAAAAATATCTAAAGGACCTAAACAGTAATTTAACCGGATATCACAGAGAATCCTTACCAGAGGCGTCAACTCAATGCTATTTTTTTTTCATTGATGATGATGGCAGGGCGGGCATGTGTGAGCGTTTTTACCGACCGACGATAGTAGGGAGGTATTTTTTAAATTTTTATTGGGAATTTAAAAATTATTTCGCCTTGTTTGATGGGTTTGTTTCGAAGATTATGTGTACGGATGGTATGTGGGTGTCGAGTTTGATATTTTAAAATAATTGCAGGGATTTCGAAAGCTCCGTGGGAGGGGGTGATCTTCGGTCATTTTTTTGCGATGCCATCTATTGGGCGCCTGAAGAGTCAACCGTTTTCGCCTGCAACACCATCTGGTGGTCGTGTTTCACTCGTCATATTGATATGGACCGGATGTTGACATATGTAAAAAGTCAAATATTTAAATAATTAAATATTTTAAAATATTTTAATAGCACAGATTGTAATTTATATACTAAAATAAATAAATAACACCTTAAAATATCTTTAATTTATTAAATTTAAATTATAAATGAACTTTAATACAATTTATTATATTCACATTGAAATATTCTTCTAATCCTGTCAAATTTTTAATTTTTTTTGTATTCAAATGTAATTTGGTAAATATGAACAAATTTTACAATTTCTTTAACCTTTTCATATTAATCAAGGCAAAAAATGTTTATTTGCAATTAATCAAATCTTTCTAATCCTATCAAAGTTCTTATTTGCAGTTAATTTTTATATTATAATATAATTTTTGAAGCTTGTTTCCCAACTAACATCTAATATTTGCAATTAATTTTTTTGGTTTCAATTCTAATTTGGTAAATATGAACAAATTAGATTATTTCTTAAAATTTTTATATTAATCAAAATAAATAATGATTTATTGCAACCATTTATATATTCTTCTTCACACCTTCTAATCCTGTCAATTTTTAGTTTTTTTCAGATACAAAAAAATCTTTGTATATCTAGAATCTCTCGAGAAACCTGATAAAGTTGAATTATCAAAGAAAATTTCTACAATTATTCAGTCGTTAATAGACGAATTTTCTTCAAGGTTTAAGCAATTCAAAGAATTTGCAGAAATATCAAAATTTATTTTATATCCAGACATTTAATTAGCACCGATCAATTGTAATTTGGTAAATATGAACCAATTTTATTTTTCCTTTATATATTATTTATATATTATTTATATATTCTTCTAATCATGTCATTTTTTAGTTTTTTCAGATATACTTTTGTTTTGGTTTATATTATTTCTAATCAATTAATTATAATTAATTATTCCTTTTAATATTTTTTGGTTGTTGTCAAGGTTGGTTCATCAAATTATTTTTTTTTACTTTTTATTTAGTAACTAATTATTTATATTTTAATTGAAAATCTTTTTTTTTCTTTTTCAGAATCTCTTCAATAATTTTTTATTGGTTCATCAAATTATTTTTTGTACTTTTTATTACTTAGTATTGCGATCACGAAAATTTTCGATGTTGATTTTTGATGTTTTTATACGTTTTTAAGGTTCCTGAATCATTTTCACTAAGGTTGAGAATAATGTCTGTGTGTGTGTATGTATGAAGACAAGATTATGGAAAAAGGGTTTGAGCTAGAATCATGAAATTTAGTACATGGGCATTATTCAAAATTCGTAGTTTTCTATCAACTTTTGAAAATGAAACTCAACCGGAAGAGAATCATTACCTACAACGTTTTGATTTTTTTTCCTCTAAAGTGAAAAAATAAAGTTATATGTTTGATAGTTTTTCGCATCATTAAAAATTGTATATATATATAGAATTTCAGCTTGATTGAATCGCCAGAATTAATTTTTTAAATCTCCTAACACTCTAAATCTTTGTTTCCAGATGTTTTATTTTGAATCGAAAATGCTAGACCATTTAATTTTCTACATAATTTAAAAACTACTTGGAAATATCTAAAATTTTCAGTTAAAATTGAATTTAACAATTGGTTAATTAATGAATTTAATACCAAATATATTTTTTTTAGAAAGATATGTGGATCAATAAATACATACACATATTTTGTTAACCATTTCCACACTAAATCTTGCCAAAAAAAAAGAAAATTTTTTACTAGTAGAAAAATTATTTCTAAAGGTAATTTAATTCATACGTATTTGTCTTGTAGGGTTATAGTAAAGGAAAAATCAAATAGTATTATTCTAGTAAAATATTATCCGGCTCATTTCCATAAATTTTACTAATCAAAAATACAAAATTTCAACATTTTCAACGTGAGGCTATAAATTTTATTAAAGCAAATTGTTCAATGGGGGTTAATATTGACAAAAAGGAGATTATGGGGTCATTCATCGTCAACTCATCCAGGCCGTTTCACCCCAAACCTGAGATTTTCTATGAAAATTGGTAAATATGGTCTATTTATAAACATGAAAAACACCACCAAATTTTAATTTTTTATCTCACATAGTTTTTGAGTAATGGCAGTTTAAATATTGGCGTTTTTAAATTTCCGAGCCTCGGATAAGGCCAGATAAAACGTGTATTGGAGTAGAAAATAATTTCTCATTCAATTATTTAACCTCCTATCTTGTTGAAATTTTTAAGGCATGTTCATATAATTATGAGGAATTGTAAAAAATATGTAACGGGTCCCAAAATATTTAAATAAATAAACTCAAAGCCCAGTGGTCATTCTTCGCTACAAGCCATGGGAAAACGGAATGTGACGGTATTGGAGGAACTGTAAAAGGTTGGCGAGTAAAGCAAGTCTCCAAAGGCCTCTTCAAGATCAAATACTGACTGCAACGACCTTTTATCAGAGTTCTGCATATCCACCATTTCAAAAATAAATTTCCACTTCATCTCTAAAGATTCAACAAATCTCATTCGCCGCCAGCTTGAAAACCGCTTTGAAAACTTGAATACACTTCCAGGTACAAGAAGTTTTCACAACTATAGACCACTGGACTCTTCTGGAACATTAGAAGCAAGGAGAATCAGTACTGATGAAGCGCCTAGTCTAACATACAATTTAAGAAGAGGGTTGACTTTAAATGTAAAAGAAAAAGATTTGTACCCCTCTTTCTACATCGCTTGCAAATACGACAATCTCTGGTACTTTGGAATAATTATCAATTTTCAAAGGAGTACCCAGTATTAATTGAAAAGCTGATGATTCATTAAAAACGCCTTCACAGAGAACTATGTTTCCCACATATTTAAGTGTAGTTTATTATTAATTAAACAGCTGTACCCATTTACTGTAAGCAGGAGAACCTCATAATATGCGTAAGTATTATATTGTAACTTATAATGTTCTTAATAAATAGAAGGAGGCAAATACACAAAACTTTTATATTATTAAATTAAAGCCCATTTCATGTAGATAATTTAGGGAAAAAAAAGTTCTTGATTATCTCATTCCCTTGTCGAGATATTACATTTTACGCTAAACCTTGTTTGTAATTTTAAAATTTATAATGTCCAACATATAATTTTCTTTTTAAATATTTTGGGGTCCGTTACATTTTTTTTACAATTTCTCATAGTTATAAGAACAGGCATTAAATATTTCAACAAGATAGGAGGTTAAATAAGTGAATGAGAAATTATTTTCTACTCCAATACACGTTTTATCTGGCATTATCCGAGGCTCGGAAATTTAAAAAAGCAAATATTTAAACTGCCATTACACAAAAAGTATGTGAGATAAAAAATTAAAATTTTTGTGGTATTTTTCATGTTTATAAATAGAACATATTTACCAATTTTCAAAAAAATCTGAGGTTTTGGGTGAAAAAATTATTATTTTTTGGTTGAATTGACGTGGAATGACCTTATGGTAAATGCGTGGGGGGGGGGTCTCCTTTCCAATTTATTGGACCATTTAGTAGATATTTTATTAGATGTCGATAGGGATAACTATACTTGGAATAAATATAATGAATTAATTATATAAAAATTCTGTTCCGGAACAGGCAGTCAATATCATCTCTAGGTACAACAATGGAATGATGATTCCTGATAGCCATATTAGAATAATAATTGATAATAAATTAAAAATTATTTTTCAGACAAAAAAATCAAAATCATATTGTTGAAAAAAAAACTCAAAATTGTCCTCTTCAAGATCATTGCTATGAGAGATGCCATAAATTGGAATGTTCCCCTTTGTGCAATCATTTATATCTATATTCTTGTAGAGATGCAAGTCCTATGTGTAAACATATTCACAAAATTTAGATTTTCAGAGTATCAACAAATACAAAATTTAAATAAGAAACCAATTTTGAATAAGAAAGTTATCAAAATTTTTCACCCCAAAAAATATAGATGTTATTCTTTTTTTAGAATGTAGATAATTTAGGCAATAATTGGATATTAATTTATTTAAGTTATCTTTTGTTGTGTGATTCATATTTAATAGTACAATAAAAATGATTCAAAACCTGAATAATTATATATTTAAAAATGATCAATTATTAACATTAATTTGATTTGTTTTATTTAATTATACATTTCCTATATTTCTCACAAGCACTTTAAGATTTTCAAACCACTTGTTTTTTAGTCTTACACTAATTTTATTTAATGGCGTTCGAGACGCTCTTGCGGTAGCTTGGAAGAACTTCGTAGTAGTTATTAACCGGATGTTGTTCAATTTATATATTACGAGTGAAATATTTAAATAAATAAAGATTTTAAAATATAAATTGAAATTAGAAATGAGTTAATTAAATAGAATTAATTTTAATATTAAAAAATAATTAATTGATTTAAAAACATACAAGCTATCATAATATATAATTATTCAGTTTTTTAGAATTTTTTAAGAAAATTTTCAATTTATATCACAATAAAAATTCATATATCTAATCGAAGTTATATTTTCATTTAAATTAGATAAGTAAAAAATAGTTAATTGTTATTTATTTATTAATTTTTTATTTTCCAAATAAATAACCACTTAGAAATTAAATCTTTTAAAATTTATAGAAATTAGAAAAGAGTATTTAAGAGTTAATTATATAGAATTAATTTTAATATTAAAAAATAATTAATTGATTTAAAAACATACAAGCTATCATAATATATAATTATTCAGTTTTTTAGAATTTTTTAAGAAAATTTTCAATTTATATCACAATAAAAATTCATATATCTAATCGAAGTTATATTTTCATTTAAATTAGATAAGTAAAAAATAGTTAATTGTTATTTATTTATTAATTTTTTATTTTCCAAATAAATAACCACTTAGAAATTAAATCTTTTAAAATTTATAGAAATAAGAAAATTAAAGTTTTTTTTTATATCTATAATATATTATCTACATTGAATCTCTTAAACTTAGTTTTATTAATAATTCCATGTTCCATTAGATGGAAATATATTTCAAATGCAAAATTTTTTAAATTATCGAAATATTTATTTCGATTAATTACCTTCTAGAATCTAGATTATAAAATGTTATTTTATCTTTCTGAGATTTTATAAGTATATTATGTCAAATGATGAATAGAAAAATTAAAAATATCTAAAGGACCTAAACAGTAATTTAACCGGATATCACAGAGAATCCTTACCAGAGGCGTCAACTCAATGCTATTTTTTTTTCATTGATGATGATGGCAGGGCGGGCATGTGTGAGCGTTTTTACCGACCGACGATAGTAGGGAGGTATTTTTTAAATTTTTATTGGGAATTTAAAAATTATTTTGCCTTGTTTGATGGGTTTGTTTCGAAGATTATGTGTACGGATGGTATGTGGGTGTCGAGTTTGATATTTTAAAATAATTGCAGGGATTTCGAAAGCTCCGTGGGAGGGGGTGATCTTCGGTCATTTTTTTGCGATGCCATCTATTGGGCGCCTGAAGAGTCAACCGTTTTCGCCTGCAACACCATCTGGTGGTCGTGTTTCACTCGTCATATTGATATGGACCGGATGTTGACATATGTAAAAAGTCAAATATTTAAATAATTAAATATTTTAAAATATTTTAATAGCACAGATTGTAATTTATATACTAAAATAAATAAATAACACCTTAAAATATCTTTAATTTATTAAATTTAAATTATAAATGAACTTTAATACAATTTATTATATTCACATTGAAATATTCTTCTAATCCTGTCAAATTTTTAATTTTTTTTGTATTCAAATGTAATTTGGTAAATATGAACAAATTAGATTATTTCTTAAAATTTTTATATTAATCAAAATAAATAATGATTTATTGCAACCATTTATATATTCTTCTTCACACCTTCTAATCCTGTCAATTTTTAGTTTTTTTCAGATACAAAAAAATCTTTGTATATCTAGAATCTCTCGAGAAACCTGATAAAGTTGAATTATCAAAGAAAATTTCTACAATTATTCAGTCGTTAATAGACGAATTTTCTTCAAGGTTTAAGCAATTCAAAGAATTTGCAGAAATATCAAAATTTATTTTATATCCAGACATTTAATTAGCACCGATCAATTGTAATTTGGTAAATATGAACCAATTTTATTTTTCCTTTATATATTATTTATATATTCTTCTAATCATGTCATTTTTTAGTTTTTTTCAGATATACTTTTGTTTTGGTTTATATTATTTCTAATCAATTAATTATAATTAATTATTCCTTTTAATATTTTTTGGTTGTTGTCAAGGTTGGTTCATCAAATTATTTTTTTTTACTTTTTATTTAGTAACTAATTATTTATATTTTAATTGAAAATCTTTTTTTTTCTTTTTCAGAATCTCTTCAATAATTTTTTATTGGTTCATCAAATTATTTTTTGTACTTTTTATTACTTAGTATTGCGATCACGAAAATTTTCGATGTTGATTTTTGATGTTTTTATACGTTTTTAAGGTTCCTGAATCATTTTCACTAAGGTTGAGAATAATGTCTGTGTGTGTGTATGTATGAAGACAAGATTATGGAAAAAGGGTTTGAGCTAGAATCATGAAATTTAGTACATGGGCATTATTCAAAATTCGTAGTTTTCTATCAACTTTTGAAAATGAAACTCAACCGGAAGAGAATCATTACCTACAACGTTTTGATTTTTTTTCCTCTAAAGTGAAAAAATAAAGTTATATGTTTGATAGTTTTTCGCATCATTAAAAATTGTATATATATATAGAATTTCAGCTTGATTGAATCGCCAGAATTAATTTTTTAAATCTCCTAACACTCTAAATCTTTGTTTCCAGATGTTTTATTTTGAATCGAAAATGCTAGACCATTTAATTTTCTACATAATTTAAAAACTACTTGGAAATATCTAAAATTTTCAGTTAAAATTGAATTTAACAATTGGTTAATTAATGAATTTAATACCAAATATATTTTTTTTAGAAAGATATGTGGATCAATAAATACATACACATATTTTGTTAACCATTTCCACACTAAATCTTGCCAAAAAAAAAGAAAATTTTTTACTAGTAGAAAAATTATTTCTAAAGGTAATTTAATTCATACGTATTTGTCTTGTAGGGTTATAGTAAAGGAAAAATCAAATAGTATTATTCTAGTAAAATATTATCCGGCTCATTTCCATAAATTTTACTAATCAAAAATACAAAATTTCAACATTTTCAACGTGAGGCTATAAATTTTATTAAAGCAAATTGTTCAATGGGGGTTAATATTGACAAAAAGGAGATTATGGGGTCATTCATCGTCAACTCATCCAGGCCGTTTCACCCCAAACCTGAGATTTTCTATGAAAATTGGTAAATATGGTCTATTTATAAACATGAAAAACACCACCAAATTTTAATTTTTTATCTCACATAGTTTTTGAGTAATGGCAGTTTAAATATTGGCGTTTTTAAATTTCCGAGCCTCGGATAAGGCCAGATAAAACGTGTATTGGAGTAGAAAATAATTTCTCATTCAATTATTTAACCTCCTATCTTGTTGAAATTTTTAAGGCATGTTCATATAATTATGAGGAATTGTAAAAAATATGTAACGGGTCCCAAAATATTTAAATAAATAAACTCAAAGCCCAGTGGTCATTCTTCGCTACAAGCCATGGGAAAACGGAATGTGACGGTATTGGAGGAACTGTAAAAGGTTGGCGAGTAAAGCAAGTCTCCAAAGGCCTCTTCAAGATCAAATACTGACTGCAACGACCTTTTATCAGAGTTCTGCATATCCACCATTTCAAAAATAAATTTCCACTTCATCTCTAAAGATTCAACAAATCTCATTCGCCGCCAGCTTGAAAACCGCTTTGAAAACTTGAATACACTTCCAGGTACAAGAAGTTTTCACAACTATAGACCACTGGACTCTTCTGGAACATTAGAAGCAAGGAGAATCAGTACTGATGAAGCGCCTAGTCTAACATACAATTTAAGAAGAGGGTTGACTTTAAATGTAAAAGAAAAAGATTTGTACCCCTCTTTCTACATCGCTTGCAAATACGACAATCTCTGGTACTTTGGAATAATTATCAATTTTCAAAGGAGTACCCAGTATTAATTGAAAAGCTGATGATTCATTAAAAACGCCTTCACAGAGAACTATGTTTCCCACATATTTAAGTGTAGTTTATTATTAATTAAACAGCTGTACCCATTTACTGTAAGCAGGAGAACCTCATAATATGCGTAAGTATTATATTGTAACTTATAATGTTCTTAATAAATAGAAGGAGGCAAATACACAAAACTTTTATATTATTAAATTAAAGCCCATTTCATGTAGATAATTTAGGGAAAAAAAAGTTCTTGATTATCTCATTCCCTTGTCGAGATATTACATTTTACGCTAAACCTTGTTTGTAATTTTAAAATTTATAATGTCCAACATATAATTTTCTTTTTAAATATTTTGGGGTCCGTTACATTTTTTTTACAATTTCTCATAGTTATAAGAACAGGCATTAAATATTTCAACAAGATAGGAGGTTAAATAAGTGAATGAGAAATTATTTTCTACTCCAATACACGTTTTATCTGGCATTATCCGAGGCTCGGAAATTTAAAAAAGCAAATATTTAAACTGCCATTACACAAAAAGTATGTGAGATAAAAAATTAAAATTTTTGTGGTATTTTTCATGTTTATAAATAGAACATATTTACCAATTTTCAAAAAAATCTGAGGTTTTGGGTGAAAAAATTATTATTTTTTGGTTGAATTGACGTGGAATGACCTTATGGTAAATGCGTGGGGGGGGGGGTCTCCTTTCCAATTTATTGGACCATTTAGTAGATATTTTATTAGATGTCGATAGGGATAACTATACTTGGAATAAATATAATGAATTAATTATATAAAAATTCTGTTCCGGAACAGGCAGTCAATATCATCTCTAGGTACAACAATGGAATGATGATTCCTGATAGCCATATTAGAATAATAATTGATAATAAATTAAAAATTATTTTTCAGACAAAAAAATCAAAATCATATTGTTGAAAAAAAAACTCAAAATTGTCCTCTTCAAGATCATTGCTATGAGAGATGCCATAAATTGGAATGTTCCCCTTTGTGCAATCATTTATATCTATATTCTTGTAGAGATGCAAGTCCTATGTGTAAACATATTCACAAAATTTAGATTTTCAGAGTATCAACAAATACAAAATTTAAATAAGAAACCGATTTTGAATAAGAAAGTTATCAAAATTTTTCACCCCAAAAAATATAGATGTTATTCTTTTTTTAGAATGTAGATAATTTAGGCAATAATTGGATATTAATTTATTTAAGTTATCTTTTGTTGTGTGATTCATATTTAATAGTACAATAAAAATGATTCAAAACCTGAATAATTATATATTTAAAAATGATCAATTATTAACATTAATTTGATTTGTTTTATTTAATTATACATTTCCTATATTTCTCACAAGCACTTTAAGATTTTCAAACCACTTGTTTTTTAGTCTTACACTAATTTTATTTAATGGCGTTCGAGACGCTCTTGCGGTAGCTTGGAAGAACTTCGTAGTAGTTATTAACCGGATGTTGTTCAATTTATATATTACGAGTGAAATATTTAAATAAATAAAGATTTTAAAATATAAATTGAAATTAGAAATGAGTTAATTAAATAGAATTAATTTTAATATTAAAAAATAATTAATTGATTTAAAAACATACAAGCTATCATAATATATAATTATTCAGTTTTTTAGAATTTTTTAAGAAAATTTTCAATTTATATCACAATAAAAATTCATATATCTAATCGAAGTTATATTTTCATTTAAATTAGATAAGTAAAAAATAGTTAATTGTTATTTATTTATTAATTTTTTATTTTCCAAATAAATAACCACTTAGAAATTAAATCTTTTAAAATTTATAGAAATTAGAAAAGAGTATTTAAGAGTTAATTATATAGAATTAATTTTAATATTAAAAAATAATTAATTGATTTAAAAACATACAAGCTATCATAATATATAATTATTCAGTTTTTTAGAATTTTTTAAGAAAATTTTCAATTTATATCACAATAAAAATTCATATATCTAATCGAAGTTATATTTTCATTTAAATTAGATAAGTAAAAAATAGTTAATTGTTATTTATTTATTAATTTTTTATTTTCCAAATAAATAACCACTTAGAAATTAAATCTTTTAAAATTTATAGAAATAAGAAAATTAAAGTTTTTTTTTATATCTATAATATATTATCTACATTGAATCTCTTAAACTTAGTTTTATTAATAATTCCATGTTCCATTAGATGGAAATATATTTCAAATGCAAAATTTTTTAAATTATCGAAATATTTATTTCGATTAATTACCTTCTAGAATCTAGATTATAAAATGTTATTTTATCTTTCTGAGATTTTATAAGTATATTATGTCAAATGATGAATAGAAAAATTAAAAATATCTAAAGGACCTAAACAGTAATTTAACCGGATATCACAGAGAATCCTTACCAGAGGCGTCAACTCAATGCTATTTTTTTTTCATTGATGATGATGGCAGGGCGGGCATGTGTGAGCGTTTTTACCGACCGACGATAGTAGGGAGGTATTTTTTAAATTTTTATTGGGAATTTAAAAATTATTTTGCCTTGTTTGATGGGTTTGTTTCGAAGATTATGTGTACGGATGGTATGTGGGTGTCGAGTTTGATATTTTAAAATAATTGCAGGGATTTCGAAAGCTCCGTGGGAGGGGGTGATCTTCGGTCATTTTTTTGCGATGCCATCTATTGGGCGCCTGAAGAGTCAACCGTTTTCGCCTGCAACACCATCTGGTGGTCGTGTTTCACTCGTCATATTGATATGGACCGGATGTTGACATATGTAAAAAGTCAAATATTTAAATAATTAAATATTTTAAAATATTTTAATAGCACAGATTGTAATTTATATACTAAAATAAATAAATAACACCTTAAAATATCTTTAATTTATTAAATTTAAATTATAAATGAACTTTAATACAATTTATTATATTCACATTGAAATATTCTTCTAATCCTGTCAAATTTTTAATTTTTTTTGTATTCAAATGTAATTTGGTAAATATGAACAAATTAGATTATTTCTTAAAATTTTTATATTAATCAAAATAAATAATGATTTATTGCAACCATTTATATATTCTTCTTCACACCTTCTAATCCTGTCAATTTTTAGTTTTTTTCAGATACAAAAAAATCTTTGTATATCTAGAATCTCTCGAGAAACCTGATAAAGTTGAATTATCAAAGAAAATTTCTACAATTATTCAGTCGTTAATAGACGAATTTTCTTCAAGGTTTAAGCAATTCAAAGAATTTGCAGAAATATCAAAATTTATTTTATATCCAGACATTTAATTAGCACCGATCAATTGTAATTTGGTAAATATGAACCAATTTTATTTTTCCTTTATATATTATTTATATATTCTTCTAATCATGTCATTTTTTAGTTTTTTTCAGATATACTTTTGTTTTGGTTTATATTATTTCTAATCAATTAATTATAATTAATTATTCCTTTTAATATTTTTTGGTTGTTGTCAAGGTTGGTTCATCAAATTATTTTTTTTTACTTTTTATTTAGTAACTAATTATTTATATTTTAATTGAAAATCTTTTTTTTTCTTTTTCAGAATCTCTTCAATAATTTTTTATTGGTTCATCAAATTATTTTTTGTACTTTTTATTACTTAGTATTGCGATCACGAAAATTTTCGATGTTGATTTTTGATGTTTTTATACGTTTTTAAGGTTCCTGAATCATTTTCACTAAGGTTGAGAATAATGTCTGTGTGTGTGTATGTATGAAGACAAGATTATGGAAAAAGGGTTTGAGCTAGAATCATGAAATTTAGTACATGGGCATTATTCAAAATTCGTAGTTTTCTATCAACTTTTGAAAATGAAACTCAACCGGAAGAGAATCATTACCTACAACGTTTTGATTTTTTTTCCTCTAAAGTGAAAAAATAAAGTTATATGTTTGATAGTTTTTCGCATCATTAAAAATTGTATATATATATAGAATTTCAGCTTGATTGAATCGCCAGAATTAATTTTTTAAATCTCCTAACACTCTAAATCTTTGTTTCCAGATGTTTTATTTTGAATCGAAAATGCTAGACCATTTAATTTTCTACATAATTTAAAAACTACTTGGAAATATCTAAAATTTTCAGTTAAAATTGAATTTAACAATTGGTTAATTAATGAATTTAATACCAAATATATTTTTTTTAGAAAGATATGTGGATCAATAAATACATACACATATTTTGTTAACCATTTCCACACTAAATCTTGCCAAAAAAAAAGAAAATTTTTTACTAGTAGAAAAATTATTTCTAAAGGTAATTTAATTCATACGTATTTGTCTTGTAGGGTTATAGTAAAGGAAAAATCAAATAGTATTATTCTAGTAAAATATTATCCGGCTCATTTCCATAAATTTTACTAATCAAAAATACAAAATTTCAACATTTTCAACGTGAGGCTATAAATTTTATTAAAGCAAATTGTTCAATGGGGGTTAATATTGACAAAAAGGAGATTATGGGGTCATTCATCGTCAACTCATCCAGGCCGTTTCACCCCAAACCTGAGATTTTCTATGAAAATTGGTAAATATGGTCTATTTATAAACATGAAAAACACCACCAAATTTTAATTTTTTATCTCACATAGTTTTTGAGTAATGGCAGTTTAAATATTGGCGTTTTTAAATTTCCGAGCCTCGGATAAGGCCAGATAAAACGTGTATTGGAGTAGAAAATAATTTCTCATTCAATTATTTAACCTCCTATCTTGTTGAAATTTTTAAGGCATGTTCATATAATTATGAGGAATTGTAAAAAATATGTAACGGGTCCCAAAATATTTAAATAAATAAACTCAAAGCCCAGTGGTCATTCTTCGCTACAAGCCATGGGAAAACGGAATGTGACGGTATTGGAGGAACTGTAAAAGGTTGGCGAGTAAAGCAAGTCTCCAAAGGCCTCTTCAAGATCAAATACTGACTGCAACGACCTTTTATCAGAGTTCTGCATATCCACCATTTCAAAAATAAATTTCCACTTCATCTCTAAAGATTCAACAAATCTCATTCGCCGCCAGCTTGAAAACCGCTTTGAAAACTTGAATACACTTCCAGGTACAAGAAGTTTTCACAACTATAGACCACTGGACTCTTCTGGAACATTAGAAGCAAGGAGAATCAGTACTGATGAAGCGCCTAGTCTAACATACAATTTAAGAAGAGGGTTGACTTTAAATGTAAAAGAAAAAGATTTGTACCCCTCTTTCTACATCGCTTGCAAATACGACAATCTCTGGTACTTTGGAATAATTATCAATTTTCAAAGGAGTACCCAGTATTAATTGAAAAGCTGATGATTCATTAAAAACGCCTTCACAGAGAACTATGTTTCCCACATATTTAAGTGTAGTTTATTATTAATTAAACAGCTGTACCCATTTACTGTAAGCAGGAGAACCTCATAATATGCGTAAGTATTATATTGTAACTTATAATGTTCTTAATAAATAGAAGGAGGCAAATACACAAAACTTTTATATTATTAAATTAAAGCCCATTTCATGTAGATAATTTAGGGAAAAAAAAGTTCTTGATTATCTCATTCCCTTGTCGAGATATTACATTTTACGCTAAACCTTGTTTGTAATTTTAAAATTTATAATGTCCAACATATAATTTTCTTTTTAAATATTTTGGGGTCCGTTACATTTTTTTTACAATTTCTCATAGTTATAAGAACAGGCATTAAATATTTCAACAAGATAGGAGGTTAAATAAGTGAATGAGAAATTATTTTCTACTCCAATACACGTTTTATCTGGCATTATCCGAGGCTCGGAAATTTAAAAAAGCAAATATTTAAACTGCCATTACACAAAAAGTATGTGAGATAAAAAATTAAAATTTTTGTGGTATTTTTCATGTTTATAAATAGAACATATTTACCAATTTTCAAAAAAATCTGAGGTTTTGGGTGAAAAAATTATTATTTTTTGGTTGAATTGACGTGGAATGACCTTATGGTAAATGCGTGGGGGGGGGGTCTCCTTTCCAATTTATTGGACCATTTAGTAGATATTTTATTAGATGTCGATAGGGATAACTATACTTGGAATAAATATAATGAATTAATTATATAAAAATTCTGTTCCGGAACAGGCAGTCAATATCATCTCTAGGTACAACAATGGAATGATGATTCCTGATAGCCATATTAGAATAATAATTGATAATAAATTAAAAATTATTTTTCAGACAAAAAAATCAAAATCATATTGTTGAAAAAAAAACTCAAAATTGTCCTCTTCAAGATCATTGCTATGAGAGATGCCATAAATTGGAATGTTCCCCTTTGTGCAATCATTTATATCTATATTCTTGTAGAGATGCAAGTCCTATGTGTAAACATATTCACAAAATTTAGATTTTCAGAGTATCAACAAATACAAAATTTAAATAAGAAACCGATTTTGAATAAGAAAGTTATCAAAATTTTTCACCCCAAAAAATATAGATGTTATTCTTTTTTTAGAATGTAGATAATTTAGGCAATAATTGGATATTAATTTATTTAAGTTATCTTTTGTTGTGTGATTCATATTTAATAGTACAATAAAAATGATTCAAAACCTGAATAATTATATATTTAAAAATGATCAATTATTAACATTAATTTGATTTGTTTTATTTAATTATACATTTCCTATATTTCTCACAAGCACTTTAAGATTTTCAAACCACTTGTTTTTTAGTCTTACACTAATTTTATTTAATGGCGTTCGAGACGCTCTTGCGGTAGCTTGGAAGAACTTCGTAGTAGTTATTAACCGGATGTTGTTCAATTTATATATTACGAGTGAAATATTTAAATAAATAAAGATTTTAAAATATAAATTGAAATTAGAAATGAGTTAATTAAATAGAATTAATTTTAATATTAAAAAATAATTAATTGATTTAAAAACATACAAGCTATCATAATATATAATTATTCAGTTTTTTAGAATTTTTTAAGAAAATTTTCAATTTATATCACAATAAAAATTCATATATCTAATCGAAGTTATATTTTCATTTAAATTAGATAAGTAAAAAATAGTTAATTGTTATTTATTTATTAATTTTTTATTTTCCAAATAAATAACCACTTAGAAATTAAATCTTTTAAAATTTATAGAAATTAGAAAAGAGTATTTAAGAGTTAATTATATAGAATTAATTTTAATATTAAAAAATAATTAATTGATTTAAAAACATACAAGCTATCATAATATATAATTATTCAGTTTTTTAGAATTTTTTAAGAAAATTTTCAATTTATATCACAATAAAAATTCATATATCTAATCGAAGTTATATTTTCATTTAAATTAGATAAGTAAAAAATAGTTAATTGTTATTTATTTATTAATTTTTTATTTTCCAAATAAATAACCACTTAGAAATTAAATCTTTTAAAATTTATAGAAATTAGAAAAGAGTATTTAAGAGTTAATTATATAGAATTAATTTTAATATTAAAAAATAATTAATTGATTTAAAAACATACAAGCTATCATAATATATAATTATTCAGTTTTTTAGAATTTTTTAAGAAAATTTTCAATTTATATCACAATAAAAATTCATATATCTAATCGAAGTTATATTTTCATTTAAATTAGATAAGTAAAAAATAGTTAATTGTTATTTATTTATTAATTTTTTATTTTCCAAATAAATAACCACTTAGAAATTAAATCTTTTAAAATTTATAGAAATAAGAAAATTAAAGTTTTTTTTTATATCTATAATATATTATGTACATTGAATCTCTTAAACTTAGTTTTATTAATAAATAACCACTTAGAAATTAAATCTTTTAAAATTTATAGAAATTAGAAAAGAGTATTTAAGAGTTAATTATATAGAATTAATTTTAATATTAAAAAATAATTAATTGATTTAAAAACATACAAGCTATCATAATATATAATTATTCAGTTTTTTAGAATTTTTTAAGAAAATTTTCAATTTATATCACAATAAAAATTCATATATCTAATCGAAGTTATATTTTCATTTAAATTAGATTCCATGTTCCATTAGATGGAAATGTTCCATTAGATGGAAATATATTTCAAATGCAAAATTTTTTAAATTATCGAAATATTTATTTCGATTAATTACCTTCTAGAATCTAGATTATAAAATGTTATTTTATCTTTCTGAGATTTTATAAGTATATTATGTCAAATGATGAATAGAAAAATTAAAAATATCTAAAGGACCTAAACAGTAATTTAACCGGATATCACAGAGAATCCTTACCAGAGGCGTCAACTCAATGCTATTTTTTTTTCATTGATGATGATGGCAGGGCGGGCATGTGTGAGCGTTTTTACCGACCGACGATAGTAGGGAGGTATTTTTTAAATTTTTATTGGGAATTTAAAAATTATTTTGCCTTGTTTGATGGGTTTGTTTCGAAGATTATGTGTACGGATGGTATGTGGGTGTCGAGTTTGATATTTTAAAATAATTGCAGGGATTTCGAAAGCTCCGTGGGAGGGGGTGATCTTCGGTCATTTTTTTGCGATGCCATCTATTGGACGCCTGAAGAGTCAACCGTTTTCGCCTGCAACACCATCTGGTGGTCGTGTTTCACTCGTCATATTGATATGGACCGGATGTTGACATATGTAAAAAGTCAAATATTTAAATAATTAAATATTTTAAAATATTTTAATAGCACAGATTGTAATTTATATACTAAAATAAATAAATAACACCTTAAAATATCTTTAATTTATTAAATTTAAATTATAAATGAACTTTAATACAATTTATTATATTCACATTGAAATATTCTTCTAATCCTGTCAAATTTTTAATTTTTTTTGTATTCAAATGTAATTTGGTAAATATGAACAAATTAGATTATTTCTTAAAATTTTTATATTAATCAAAATAAATAATGATTTATTGCAACCATTTATATATTCTTCTTCACACCTTCTAATCCTGTCAATTTTTAGTTTTTTTCAGATACAAAAAAATCTTTGTATATCTAGAATCTCTCGAGAAACCTGATAAAGTTGAATTATCAAAGAAAATTTCTACAATTATTCAGTCGTTAATAGACGAATTTTCTTCAAGGTTTAAGCAATTCAAAGAATTTGCAGAAATATCAAAATTTATTTTATATCCAGACATTTAATTAGCACCGATCAATTGTAATTTGGTAAATATGAACCAATTTTATTTTTCCTTTATATATTATTTATATATTCTTCTAATCATGTCATTTTTTAGTTTTTTTCAGATATACTTTTGTTTTGGTTTATATTATTTCTAATCAATTAATTATAATTAATTATTCCTTTTAATATTTTTTGGTTGTTGTCAAGGTTGGTTCATCAAATTATTTTTTTTTACTTTTTATTTAGTAACTAATTATTTATATTTTAATTGAAAATCTTTTTTTTTCTTTTTCAGAATCTCTTCAATAATTTTTTATTGGTTCATCAAATTATTTTTTGTACTTTTTATTACTTAGTATTGCGATCACGAAAATTTTCGATGTTGATTTTTGATGTTTTTATACGTTTTTAAGGTTCCTGAATCATTTTCACTAAGGTTGAGAATAATGTCTGTGTGTGTGTATGTATGAAGACAAGATTATGGAAAAAGGGTTTGAGCTAGAATCATGAAATTTAGTACATGGGCATTATTCAAAATTCGTAGTTTTCTATCAACTTTTGAAAATGAAACTCAACCGGAAGAGAATCATTACCTACAACGTTTTGATTTTTTTTCCTCTAAAGTGAAAAAATAAAGTTATATGTTTGATAGTTTTTCGCATCATTAAAAATTGTATATATATATAGAATTTCAGCTTGATTGAATCGCCAGAATTAATTTTTTAAATCTCCTAACACTCTAAATCTTTGTTTCCAGATGTTTTATTTTGAATCGAAAATGCTAGACCATTTAATTTTCTACATAATTTAAAAACTACTTGGAAATATCTAAAATTTTCAGTTAAAATTGAATTTAACAATTGGTTAATTAATGAATTTAATACCAAATATATTTTTTTTAGAAAGATATGTGGATCAATAAATACATACACATATTTTGTTAACCATTTCCACACTAAATCTTGCCAAAAAAAAAGAAAATTTTTTACTAGTAGAAAAATTATTTCTAAAGGTAATTTAATTCATACGTATTTGTCTTGTAGGGTTATAGTAAAGGAAAAATCAAATAGTATTATTCTAGTAAAATATTATCCGGCTCATTTCCATAAATTTTACTAATCAAAAATACAAAATTTCAACATTTTCAACGTGAGGCTATAAATTTTATTAAAGCAAATTGTTCAATGGGGGTTAATATTGACAAAAAGGAGATTATGGGGTCATTCATCGTCAACTCATCCAGGCCGTTTCACCCCAAACCTGAGATTTTCTATGAAAATTGGTAAATATGGTCTATTTATAAACATGAAAAACACCACCAAATTTTAATTTTTTATCTCACATAGTTTTTGAGTAATGGCAGTTTAAATATTGGCGTTTTTAAATTTCCGAGCCTCGGATAAGGCCAGATAAAACGTGTATTGGAGTAGAAAATAATTTCTCATTCAATTATTTAACCTCCTATCTTGTTGAAATTTTTAAGGCATGTTCATATAATTATGAGGAATTGTAAAAAATATGTAACGGGTCCCAAAATATTTAAATAAATAAACTCAAAGCCCAGTGGTCATTCTTCGCTACAAGCCATGGGAAAACGGAATGTGACGGTATTGGAGGAACTGTAAAAGGTTGGCGAGTAAAGCAAGTCTCCAAAGGCCTCTTCAAGATCAAATACTGACTGCAACGACCTTTTATCAGAGTTCTGCATATCCACCATTTCAAAAATAAATTTCCACTTCATCTCTAAAGATTCAACAAATCTCATTCGCCGCCAGCTTGAAAACCGCTTTGAAAACTTGAATACACTTCCAGGTACAAGAAGTTTTCACAACTATAGACCACTGGACTCTTCTGGAACATTAGAAGCAAGGAGAATCAGTACTGATGAAGCGCCTAGTCTAACATACAATTTAAGAAGAGGGTTGACTTTAAATGTAAAAGAAAAAGATTTGTACCCCTCTTTCTACATCGCTTGCAAATACGACAATCTCTGGTACTTTGGAATAATTATCAATTTTCAAAGGAGTACCCAGTATTAATTGAAAAGCTGATGATTCATTAAAAACGCCTTCACAGAGAACTATGTTTCCCACATATTTAAGTGTAGTTTATTATTAATTAAACAGCTGTACCCATTTACTGTAAGCAGGAGAACCTCATAATATGCGTAAGTATTATATTGTAACTTATAATGTTCTTAATAAATAGAAGGAGGCAAATACACAAAACTTTTATATTATTAAATTAAAGCCCATTTCATGTAGATAATTTAGGGAAAAAAAAGTTCTTGATTATCTCATTCCCTTGTCGAGATATTACATTTTACGCTAAACCTTGTTTGTAATTTTAAAATTTATAATGTCCAACATATAATTTTCTTTTTAAATATTTTGGGGTCCGTTACATTTTTTTTACAATTTCTCATAGTTATAAGAACAGGCATTAAATATTTCAACAAGATAGGAGGTTAAATAAGTGAATGAGAAATTATTTTCTACTCCAATACACGTTTTATCTGGCATTATCCGAGGCTCGGAAATTTAAAAAAGCAAATATTTAAACTGCCATTACACAAAAAGTATGTGAGATAAAAAATTAAAATTTTTGTGGTATTTTTCATGTTTATAAATAGAACATATTTACCAATTTTCAAAAAAATCTGAGGTTTTGGGTGAAAAAATTATTATTTTTTGGTTGAATTGACGTGGAATGACCTTATGGTAAATGCGTGGGGGGGGGTCTCCTTTCCAATTTATTGGACCATTTAGTAGATATTTTATTAGATGTCGATAGGGATAACTATACTTGGAATAAATATAATGAATTAATTATATAAAAATTCTGTTCCGGAACAGGCAGTCAATATCATCTCTAGGTACAACAATGGAATGATGATTCCTGATAGCCATATTAGAATAATAATTGATAATAAATTAAAAATTATTTTTCAGACAAAAAAATCAAAATCATATTGTTGAAAAAAAAACTCAAAATTGTCCTCTTCAAGATCATTGCTATGAGAGATGCCATAAATTGGAATGTTCCCCTTTGTGCAATCATTTATATCTATATTCTTGTAGAGATGCAAGTCCTATGTGTAAACATATTCACAAAATTTAGATTTTCAGAGTATCAACAAATACAAAATTTAAATAAGAAACCGATTTTGAATAAGAAAGTTATCAAAATTTTTCACCCCAAAAAATATAGATGTTATTCTTTTTTTAGAATGTAGATAATTTAGGCAATAATTGGATATTAATTTATTTAAGTTATCTTTTGTTGTGTGATTCATATTTAATAGTACAATAAAAATGATTCAAAACCTGAATAATTATATATTTAAAAATGATCAATTATTAACATTAATTTGATTTGTTTTATTTAATTATACATTTCCTATATTTCTCACAAGCACTTTAAGATTTTCAAACCACTTGTTTTTTAGTCTTACACTAATTTTATTTAATGGCGTTCGAGACGCTCTTGCGGTAGCTTGGAAGAACTTCGTAGTAGTTATTAACCGGATGTTGTTCAATTTATATATTACGAGTGAAATATTTAAATAAATAAAGATTTTAAAATATAAATTGAAATTAGAAATGAGTTAATTAAATAGAATTAATTTTAATATTAAAAAATAATTAATTGATTTAAAAACATACAAGCTATCATAATATATAATTATTCAGTTTTTTAGAATTTTTTAAGAAAATTTTCAATTTATATCACAATAAAAATTCATATATCTAATCGAAGTTATATTTTCATTTAAATTAGATAAGTAAAAAATAGTTAATTGTTATTTATTTATTAATTTTTTATTTTCCAAATAAATAACCACTTAGAAATTAAATCTTTTAAAATTTATAGAAATTAGAAAAGAGTATTTAAGAGTTAATTATATAGAATTAATTTTAATATTAAAAAATAATTAATTGATTTAAAAACATACAAGCTATCATAATATATAATTATTCAGTTTTTTAGAATTTTTTAAGAAAATTTTCAATTTATATCACAATAAAAATTCATATATCTAATCGAAGTTATATTTTCATTTAAATTAGATAAGTAAAAAATAGTTAATTGTTATTTATTTATTAATTTTTTATTTTCCAAATAAATAACCACTTAGAAATTAAATCTTTTAAAATTTATAGAAATAAGAAAATTAAAGTTTTTTTTTATATCTATAATATATTATCTACATTGAATCTCTTAAACTTAGTTTTATTAATAATTCCATGTTCCATTAGATGGAAATATATTTCAAATGCAAAATTTTTTAAATTATCGAAATATTTATTTCGATTAATTACCTTCTAGAATCTAGATTATAAAATGTTATTTTATCTTTCTGAGATTTTATAAGTATATTATGTCAAATGATGAATAGAAAAATTAAAAATATCTAAAGGACCTAAACAGTAATTTAACCGGATATCACAGAGAATCCTTACCAGAGGCGTCAACTCAATGCTATTTTTTTTTCATTGATGATGATGGCAGGGCGGGCATGTGTGAGCGTTTTTACCGACCGACGATAGTAGGGAGGTATTTTTTAAATTTTTATTGGGAATTTAAAAATTATTTTGCCTTGTTTGATGGGTTTGTTTCGAAGATTATGTGTACGGATGGTATGTGGGTGTCGAGTTTGATATTTTAAAATAATTGCAGGGATTTCGAAAGCTCCGTGGGAGGGGGTGATCTTCGGTCATTTTTTTGCGATGCCATCTATTGGGCGCCTGAAGAGTCAACCGTTTTCGCCTGCAACACCATCTGGTGGTCGTGTTTCACTCGTCATATTGATATGGACCGGATGTTGACATATGTAAAAAGTCAAATATTTAAATAATTAAATATTTTAAAATATTTTAATAGCACAGATTGTAATTTATATACTAAAATAAATAAATAACACCTTAAAATATCTTTAATTTATTAAATTTAAATTATAAATGAACTTTAATACAATTTATTATATTCACATTGAAATATTCTTCTAATCCTGTCAAATTTTTAATTTTTTTTGTATTCAAATGTAATTTGGTAAATATGAACAAATTTTACAATTTCTTTAACCTTTTCATATTAATCAAGGCAAAAAATGTTTATTTGCAATTAATCAAATCTTTCTAATCCTATCAAAGTTCTTATTTGCAGTTAATTTTTATATTATAATATAATTTTTGAAGCTTGTTTCCCAACTAACATCTAATATTTGCAATTAATTTTTTTGGTTTCAATTCTAATTTGGTAAATATGAACAAATTAGATTATTTCTTAAAATTTTTATATTAATCAAAATAAATAATGATTTATTGCAACCATTTATATATTCTTCTTCACACCTTCTAATCCTGTCAATTTTTAGTTTTTTTCAGATACAAAAAAATCTTTGTATATCTAGAATCTCTCGAGAAACCTGATAAAGTTGAATTATCAAAGAAAATTTCTACAATTATTCAGTCGTTAATAGACGAATTTTCTTCAAGGTTTAAGCAATTCAAAGAATTTGCAGAAATATCAAAATTTATTTTATATCCAGACATTTAATTAGCACCGATCAATTGTAATTTGGTAAATATGAACCAATTTTATTTTTCCTTTAAATTTTTTATATTAATCAAAATAAATAATAATTTATTGCAAATTTATATATTCTTCTAATCATGTCATTTTTTAGTTTTTTTCAGATATACTTTTTTTTGGTTTATATTATTTCTAATCAAATAATTATAATTAATTATTCATTTTAATATTTTTTGGTTGTTGTCAAGGTTGGTTCATCAAATTATTTTTTTTTACTTTTTATTTAGTAACTAATTATTTATATTTTAATTGAAAATCTTTTTTTTTCTTTTTCAGAATCTCTTCAATAATTTTTTTTATTAATTTCTCTTTTTTTATCCTTTTTCTCTATAATTCCAAGATTATTTGGACCCTAGAACTTGTGACAAATGTTATCATATTTACCAAAACAGTAATATTTTGCTAAACAAGTTTAATGTACCTGATGGTGGTCTAGGGCAATCAATTAGTATATCTATTAATTCTTTTATTATATTATATATATTCCTTCTAATGCTGCTAATTCTATTTCTTTTAAATCTCCTAACACTCTAAATCTTTGTTTCCAGATGTTTTATTTTGAATCGAAAATGCTAGACCATTTAATTTTCTACATAATTTAAAAACTACTTGGAAATATCTAAAATTTTCAGTTAAAATTGAATTTAACAATTGGTTAATTAATGAATTTAATACCAAATATATTTTTTTTAGAAAGATATGTGGATCAATAAATACATACACATATTTTGTTAACCATTTCCACACTAAATCTTGCCAAAAAAAAAGAAAATTTTTTACTAGTAGAAAAATTATTTCTAAAGGTAATTTAATTCATACGTATTTGTCTTGTAGGGTTATAGTAAAGGAAAAATCAAATAGTATTATTCTAGTAAAATATTATCCGGCTCATTTCCATAAATTTTACTAATCAAAAATACAAAATTTCAACACTTTCAACGTGAGGCTATAAATTTTATTAAAGCAAATTGTTCAATGGGGGTTAATATTGACAAAAAGGAGATTATGGGGTCATTCCACGTCAACTCATCCAGGCCGTTTCACCCCAAACCTGAGATTTTCTATGAAAATTGGTAAATATGGTCTATTTATAAACATGAAAAACACCACCAAATTTTAATTTTTTATCTCGCATAGTTTTTGATTAATGGCAGTTTAAATATTGGCGTTTTTAAATTTCCGAGCCTCGGATAAGGCCAGATAAAACATGTATTGGAGTAGAAAATAATTTCTCATTCAATTATTTAACCTCCTATCTTGTTGAAATTTTTAAGGCATGTTCTTATAACTATGAGGAATTGTAAAAAATAGGTAACGGACCCCAAAATATTTAAAAAAAAATTATATGTTGGACATTATAAAATTTTAAAATTACAAACAAGGTTTAGCGTAAAATGTAATATCTCGACAAGGGAATGAGATAATCAAAAACTTTTTTTCCCCTAAATTATCTACATTAAATGGGCTTTAATTTAATAATATAAAAGTTTTGTGTATTTGCCTCCTTCTATTTACTAAGACCACTGCAAGTTACAACACATTAATTATGAGCAATATGAGGTTGTGCCAGTCTCAATGGCTGAATATTGTTAATAATTAGACATTTTAATATTAAATAAAATATTTTTACCTAATAATGTCCATCGAAGGAAAGTTTAACAGCATTCTTTCAAACGAAGTTTGAAAACTATGAGGAAGAAAATAGGATCGAATTCAAGCAGTGGGTCGCTACAGACAGGACACAGATGATAACTCAAACTTCAACCCCACACACACACATTGATGAATTTATTGATGAACTAACAACAAAAATAGAAAAATTGATCCCACATTCTTATAATGCAAAAAGTCAGTCGAGCTATTTTAAAAGTCTAAATGATAACTGCGCGCCAAATCAAGCCATTATATCAATGGACTTCAGCGAGAATTTCTCTTTTGTGATTCAAGATGAGGTACAGGGTTATCATTGGACCTCAGATTCCTGCACTGTTCACCCAGTAATAATTAACATGTGTGTTGATGACAAAAAAATAGTCTCATCACATTGTATAATTTCCGATGACTTAAATCATGATCTTTGTATGCAAACCCGCAGTAAAATTTCTTATCAATTTTTGTCTCAAAACTTCGCGAACTTGCACCGACTTTTTCAAATCGCCACTCAATAAATATGATTATTAGACAAATTATTCGTTTCCTAAATCTTGAAAAAGAATGTGCTTAGGAAACATTTTAAAAAATATAAACTCGTAGTTTCTGAAACAAAAAACAGACTGGACATTATTAGTTGAGGAGATTTAAGATTAAATCTTACAAAATTGACGCCAAATGTTTATAATTTATTTTATTAAAGCAATAGGTCATCCTTCCCACCAAAAGAACATTTACTTAGTGCTTAATTTATTTTATGCCTATTTTAGAGAGGTTATGTATATTTCATATAACAGATACAAAATTTTATTTTTTTGTTTTGAGTAGTTTTAATTTAAATTAAATTAATAAATCTATAAAACATGTGTTTTTTCTTTAAATTTTTAACTAAATTTACAAAAAATAATTATCAGGAAAATAGGGGGTCTACCCAAACCCGAAAAACATGGCAAGGGCTCTACGTAGGGTTGACAACTGACCTTTTTTGGGATGGACAGCCCTTTATTAACACCTTATTGTCCTTGTTCTTTCTTAAACTGGAAAAGTACGCCTTTTGTCTTTTTTTAACACAATTTTTTCTATGGTTTAAAAAAAAGGTAAAATGTTTTTGCGATCAGAATCTTAAATACTTTCGACTTTTTTTAATATGGTTTAAAAAAAAACTAAATTTAACTACCTGGCGGGATATATCTAGGTCTGCGAACTGGTCTTTTGTGAAAGAACAGTCCTTTTTTAAATACTCTCGACTGCCCTAATTCTAAGTGTACATAATTTTTTAAGGGTTTCCTTTTTTGGAACTTTATAGAGTTGGAACACTACGTCTACGATACAAAAAAGTTTGGGATCCTGTACTTTAATGAAACCTTAACTATATGAAATAAAATTAAAATTAAAAAATTTAGAATCAATGTGAAACATTAGATTACATTAAAAATTCATCGTCTCAAGTTCTACATATGGCATTAGATAGTAAATTATATATTTCATTTTAATTTTTTTCTATAATTTATTAATATTATTTAATTAACATTTTTACTATTTTTATATGGTATTTGTGTATGCTAATAATTAATTACAATATATTAATATTATATGATTCTTAAACTTTGAAACAATTAGTAAATAATTAAATAATTGAAAATAATATAATAAACTGATATCTTTTAAATGAAGCACTTATTGGTATATTAGAAACGTCAATTAATTAGGAGTATGGTGGGATGTGTGCCATAATAATGTTATGTGATGTCAATATGTGTAGCCTGGAAGGTGCTGGAGTAGTTCAAGTTGCCTTTTGTTGATGAATACAGACTCTGCATACTATTCTAAGTATAATGAGTGTTGCCCGGAGGAAGGAGAACAATCATTCTAGAATTTAGTCGAATAATGTTCGATAATGGAAATAGATAGATAGATTATATATTAGCTACACTTTGTGTTAGTATTATTCTTGGATGGAGTAGTACACTTTACTCATTTTGGTATTGATCATGCACACAATATATTTATATACATGTATATGTTATATGCAAATAATAATTTTAGGAAAATAGTATTTGCCTAGACATTAGGCTAAACCTTTGTTGGGCAAATAGCTTTAACTATTACAGTAGCCAATTTTTTTTTATACTTTACTATATATTTATCTATCTTCTCCATTAATTTTAATTAAAAATGAACTTTTAATAGCATTTATTGCTCATTTTGTTCTTCTAATATTATTATTTTTAAATAAATCCATTTTTTAACTGTTTCTGTCCTTAAGATATTTTTAATTTTTCTATTCATCATTTTACATTATATACTTATAAAATCTCAGAAAAATAAAATAAAATTTTATAATCTAGATACTAAATTATTTGAAATAAATATTTAGAAAATTTAAAAAAATTTGACTTTGAAATATATTTCCATCTAATGTATGTCGCATGAATGAATATCAAGATAGAATTAATAATAAAACTAAGTTTAAGAGATTAAATGTATATAATAAATTATAGATATATAAAAAAACTTTAATCTAAGTTTTGTTACTGATAATCATTTTAATTTTCTTATTTCTATATATTTTAAAAGATTTAATTTCTAAGTGGTTATTTTTTTGGGAAATAAATAAATAAATAAATAACACTTATATATATATATATATATATAAATATTTTTTACTTATCTAATTTAAATTAAAATATAACTTCGATTAGATATATGAATTTTTATTGTGATATAAATTGAAAAATTATAAAAAAACTGAATAATTATATATTATGATAGCTTGTATGTTTTTAAATATCTCACTCGTAATATATAAAAGAACAACATCCGGTTAATAACTACTACGAAGTTCTTCCAAGCTACCGCAAGAGGGTCTCAAGCGCCATTAAATAAAATTAGAGTAAGACCAAAAAACACGTGGTTTGAAAATCTTAAAGTAGTTAAGAGAAATATAGGATATATATAATTAAATAAAACAAATAAAATTAATTTTAATAATTAATTATTTTTAAATATATAATTATTCAGGTTTTGAATCATTTTTATTGTCGTATTAAATTTGACTCACACAACAAAACATAACTCCTATATATATATATACTTATATATATTTATTATTCAAATTAAAACTATTTATTTTATTTGATTTACTCTTAATAAACACTTTTTCTATTCAATATTTTCTTATTATATATATATATAGGTGTATATATAAATAAGATTGATGATATATGTATCCATCATACTACTTTCTCACTACTGTATTTTGTCTTAAAATAAAATTTTATTTGCTCTTATAAGTAATATATATATATATATATATATATATATATATATATATATATATACTGTTTAATTATACTTTTTATACTTAATTTTTATATTTTTATATTTATATATATATATATATATATACACCTATCCCCCGATTTACACGGTACTTGTTTTACACGTTTTCGCTTTTACACGGTTTTCCAAATAAATTTTTTTTTTTGTTTTTACCGCACTCTACTAAATGCTACTGTGTTTGAACACGTGCGCTGTGTACACATCTCACGGGGAATCCCGAGCTTATGTGCTGACTTGGTTCACATGCACACTGTGTCTGTATTTCTTCGCATAAAATTAAAGTTTTATCTACTGAAAATTGTATTTGAGTGAAAGTTTCACAGTTTCAGAAAGATTTAATTTTCCATATTCGTAAATTACAAGTGAGTCGAAATTTTGGATCGCTAACGAAAGGGAGATAGAGTAGTACATGTTGCAAAATCATATAGCATGAACGAAGCTACAATAAGAACTATTAGAACAAATGAAAACACAATTAGAAAGAGTGTTGCAGCTGGCAATACCACGAGTATGGGCACAATTGTTATTAACCGATTTTATTACCACCTCTCAGAATGTAAATATTTCTGCTTCAAACATCGAATCGGCACAAATAACTTCGAGTGATGAAAGTGAATTCCAACCTTCGATTCCGAAAAAAAGAATGAGAGTAATTTCTGATAGTGATGAAGGATAATAAAACACCTTTGGTTTTATTTTTTGTTCTTCTGTTTAATGTATTGTAATATATTACATATTTTAACCTGTCAATGCATTTTATTTTTATTTCTGTGTACACCTAAAAATATTGAAAAAAATCACAACTGTTAAATAGCAAAATTATGCATTTTCTGCAAGCTTTTCGATTTACTCGGTTTTGACTTGAAAATTTTTAATTTTCGATTTACACGTTTTTCTCAGGAACGTATCTACCGTGTAAATCGGGGGATAGGTGTATATATATTAAGAGAAATTTTTAAAAAGATTTTTAAGAGATAATTAAATAGAATAAATAGAATTAATTTTAATATTAAAATATAATTAATTGATTAAAAATCATACATGCTATCTTAATATATAATTATTCAGTTTTGTTAATGATAATCATAGCAATAATATAGAATATATCAGCGGTTTCTAGACTATGACCATTCGAGGGCCACTTTGCAAAAAAATATATGCTGGGCCTCACATAAATATCATTTTACCTTTTTTACTATCTCGCCAGAGATATGTATTGCGATCACAAAAATTTTCGATGTTGAGATTTTGAAGTTTTTATAGGTTTTGAAGCTTCCTGAGTCATTGTCACTAAAGCTGTCTGTGTGAGTGTGTGTGTAGACAAGATTACGCCAAAACGGTTTGAGCTAGAATCATGAAATTTAGGATACGGGCATTATTCAAAATTCATAGTTTTCTATCAATTTTTGGGAAATGTAGCTCAACCGGAAGAGGGTCATTACGTACAACGTTTTGATTTTTTTTTCTCTAAAGTGACCGTAAAAATAAAGGTATATGTTTGATAGTTTTTCACATGAGATTAAAAATTGTATAAAACTGCTAAATATAGAATTTCAGCTTGATAGAATCGCTGAAAGTACCAGAATTAATTTTTTAACACTGCAAATCTCATGCGCCAACACGTGACGTGGTGCCATCAACAAAGAGTCAAACATGCGCTGCTTTAATAAATATTATTTATTAATTTTAATTTATAATTTATAATTAATTAAATTTAATTTAAATATAATATATTATGTTATTTAATCCAATTCAAATTTCGAGATAGTCGAATGGAGACACTCCAGCTAATTTTTTTTAGAAGTATTCTGAAAAAATTTAAATATTTTCATAATTTGCGTTTTGGCCGCATCTCAAAGGGCTTTATAGCCTGATATATATAATGAATAATTTATTTATATATGTGAAATAAAATAATATGTATTGTATATAATAAATAATTGCAAGTACGACTAGAAACAAAAAAATACCTGTAAATGTAAAATGATTATGGAAAACTATATATACTTATATATCAATTTATTTAATTTTTTTAATAATATTTTAAACTAATAGGAGTACTTATTTAAAACCCTTTCACTGATATGAACGTAATATTACGTTCCAATGTACATGCTACTGACATGCTATGCCCGCAATTTTACGTTTTGATAGATCTCGATTTTGTCATGCTCTCCTGTTTAAGTATATCGTTTATTGGTCTTCAAATTTGTATGACATGTAGGACCATCTATTGGCTTCACAATAAATTTAGTTTCAAAGTAGTATCTGTCCTTGTCTTATCGTCATATAATTTGCGGGGGGCAGCGGCAGTGATCCTAACGCCAGTGCGCTATTGTAAGATGGCTTCGACTTGTGCGAATACGTCGCGGAAAAATCTTTCAAGTAATGAAATAGAGCATAGGTTCTTAAACTTATGTACTCCACGGACCCCCACTTGAAAAAATTTTTTTTGACGGACCCCCATCACAACTTTAGGTACTTTACGTCATTTTATTAATTAATTTCTGGCTTACGATCTCATAAGGACAAGGATATATGATGAATATTTCTAACAGTGATTGGTGAATAACGATTTTTTTGCATATTGTAGAACACATTTTATTAGAAATTATAATATTGAAGAAAGAAAATACAAACATTGTCATAGCAACAAATCTCACAAATTATAATGGGTACTTACATTAAATTCATATAAATATTTTATAATTTTTTTCAGAAAATATTAAATAAGAAATATTTTAAAAAATAACTGCATCTATCTCATTAAATATAACTTACATATTTAATGAGATGTATGCAGTTGTTTTCTTGAAACAAGAATCTCAATATCTGGCTTAATATTGGAAACTTTTAATCTAAGATCCGGCTCTACATTTAATTTGTTTCTATATTTAGACTTAATATAAAATAGTACCGAAAAAGCTTGTTCGCATAAATATGTTGTGCAGAATGGAATCAAGTGTTGAAGTGCTTTATTTGCAAGCGCAGGATAATCTGACCTGAGAAGTAACCAAAAGTTGCTCAATTCAGTTTTGTTAAATTTTAGTTTATAAGTTGTATCACATGATAATTCCACGAGAATATCTTGTTCAGGTGCAGATAAATGTTTAGTATTTGTAATTTCCATATTAAATGGATCTCTGATCCAGTTATTGCAAGGATCAGGAGTAGAAAAATACTTCCTGAAGTTGCTTTTCAAAGTAATTAAATGTTCAACAAATAATTGACGCGTTTGATTAAGCAATTTTTCACTGGAGCTTTCTATGAAATCATTGAGAGTTGGAAAAGACTCATATACACCGTTCTGGATGCGTTTCGACCACAAGTCGATTTTTTTAATCATTGCTTCTATTTTATCTTCAACTTTAAATATATTTACAACAGTACCTTGCAGGCTCAAATTAAGTTCGTTCAATTTTGTAAAAATATCAGTCAAGTAAGCCACCTTAGCTAACCAGATAAAATCATTGAAACATTCGGTCAGTTCAAAATGCGCATCTATTAAAAACAATCGTATTTCATCTCGAAGCTCAAAAAGGCGAATGAGTACTTTCCCGCGGGACAACCAACGTACATCTGTATGTAATAATAAATGTGTATGTTGACTACCCATTTCCTCACACAAAATTTTAAAAACTCTGGAATTAAGTGGACGAGCCTTAATGAAATTGACAATTTTAACTACTTCGTCTAATGTTCTTTTCAAATCTGGTGACATATTTTTGGCTGCTAATGATTCTCTGTGAATGCAGCAATGATTCCAAACAACCTGAGGCGCAACATTTTTAATAAGAGCAATCAATCCAGTTCTTGTACCTGACATTGCACGAGCACCATCAGTGCAAATTCCAACACATTTTGGCCACTCTATTTCATTTTCGGTTATAAAATTATTCAAACTGTTAAATATGTCATTAGCTGTCGTTCGTGAAGGTAGTGAATCACAAAACAATACATCTTCTTGTATTTGATTTTCAAACTCATATCTAATGAAAGCTAACAAATTGGCATTATTAGTGACATCAGTACTTTCATCCAATTGTAATGAGTAATAGTGACTTTTGCGCACTCTCGATATTAATTCTTCTTTTATATTACATGACATGTCTTCAATCCTATTCTTAACCGTATCATTTGATAATGAAATCAAATTTATATCGTTTGCTGCTTTAGTTCCTAACATTATATTTGTAATTACTTTTGTAGCAGGAAGAATTAATTGCTCTGCTATATTATGCGGCTTTCCTGCTTTAGCAATAAGTAGAGCTACTTCATATGATGCCATTACTGCTTTCTTACTCATACCACCAGATCCCGTCTTTACCATCAATTTCTGACTTGAATTAAGTTCTTCTTTTTTCATTTTAAAAAATTCGATAGACTTACTAACATGCTCGCTGTGCTTTGTTTGTAAATGACGTCTGAGATTAGCAGGTTTCATACTTTCATTGGATAAACTTTCCTGACATAGAACGCAGACTGGTCTTTCCACATCATTGTTGCAAATATAAGTAAATCCAAATGATAAATAATCATCCGAATATTTTCTAGTTTTGCGTTTCTTGGTAGAGTTTGCTGTTGATGCCTCATCATCTGATTCTTTCCGTTTCTGTGTTGAACCAGTTTGTAGCCAACGATCCATTTTATGGAGTAATTTATTAACATTGAACTACAATAATATAAATATAATATAAATATAATATAAATATAACGAATTATTATTTACTAGCTATGTTTTAATATGATTTTAAATGAATGTTTTAATATCATTTTAAATGAATGTTTTAAATCATTTTAATAAATGTTTTAAATCATTTTAAATAAATGATTTAATATCATTTTAAATGAATATTAATTTATATAATAAATATATTTCGTAATTTGATTCTAAAATATTATTAATTTCGTAATTTGATTCTAAAATATTATTAATTTCGTAATTTGATTATAAAATATTATTAAAATAAATATTTTTTATTCATAAAACTAACTTATACTTACTCTCAAAAACAGCCTTTCTGGGAAATTGCAAAATGTGTTTAGTGTTTTTATAAAATAATGATCATGCAAATTACACTAAAAATTAAAAAAAATTATTAGCTATAATAAACTATTATTAGCTATAATTTAATTATAATTAATTAAATTAATAAAAATAATTTAAAGATACAACTCGTTGAGAAATGAACTTATAATTAACATTAATAAAAATAATTTAAAGATACAACTCGTTGAGAAATGAACTTATAATTAACATTTGCTTTAAAACTGTTTAAAACCCCAGAGTGGACGCTGACAATTTGGGTTTTTCCGGGTAAGACTGTCCCCTCCCCTGGTTTTCCCCAATAACAAAGTGAAAGAAAATTCCCTTATATGCCTCCCCTTCCGAGCCCCTAAGAGGGGTTATTTTAAAGGAACAATCGAAAAATGATTTTAAATGAATGAATGGATGAAAATTCAAATTTTATATATAGTTTTTTATATATGTTTATTTATTCACAAAAAATTAATTGACATAATTATCAATTTAATAAAATAAAATAGTATTATTAATAGTATTAAATTATAGCCGTAATTCTCTAGGAGGATATAGTTACACAATGAACTTTAAATATTTATATATGTATATATTTTTACGATGATTTTTTTCCGAGGACCGCGGACCCCCAGTAAAGGCTTCGCGGACCCCCAGGGGTCCGCGGACCACAGTTTAAGAACCACTGAAATAGAGGGTATTTTGAATACTTTTGAATCGGAAGGGGAGATTTCTATAAGCGATAGCGATTCGTTTTTTACTGTTTCGAGTGATCTTTAGAGTTTCAAACAAATCAGTAAATTCATCTAGACAATTTGAAATACCAAACGGACTTCAGCAAGGGACCGTCACCTCGCCTATATTATTCAATATTTTCATAAGTGACATTTTAAAATGCTTTAATTTAAACGAATCGCCACAAAGAAAAGCGTTAGCCTTCGCGGACGATTTGATAGTGTATGTCACGGGTAAAGATCCTTTAGAAATTCAGAAGGAACTTCAATCACTTTTCGAAAAAATCCACTCATTTTATGACACTTGGAAATTAAAAATTAATACAAATAAATGCGAAACCATATTATTTAGATCAACACTCGACAAATGAAACAGAAGTTTCAAAAAAAACTGGAAAAAATTCCAAATAAATTTTAATAAAGTTGCCATCCCAAATAAATCCCAGGTAAAATACCTAGGATTGCATTTGGACAATTATTTATATTTTAATAACCACATACACAATCAATTATCGAAAGCAAAGGCTTCGTTTATGAAACATAAATCACTATTTTACAATAAATTTCTTAACCCAAAAATAAAAATCATCTGTTATCAGCTACTCATCCGCCCAATCATTACATATAGATGTAACATTTTCTTTAATATAAATGCTTCATTAATGGAGTCAATTAGGATATTTGAAAGGAAGTGCATCAGATCATGTCTGGGGAAATACCGCTCAAGCAAATCTGATTATCTCCATTATATTAGTAATAGAGAAATATACGAGGAAGCCAATATTAATCGAATAGATAACTTTATTATTGGACTAATTAGGAATCACTACCTCCAAATACCTAATTTATAAAACGGTACTCTCCAGTTCAAAACGGTACGAATGGTCAGCCTATTTTTAATTAGAAATTATTAAATTAATCTAACTTAATTATTTGAAACCAAAATTTTATAAGTTTATAAATTGTTTTTTAAAAAAATAATCTAATTTATCAGAGTAATTGTATAATTATTGAAAAAATATTGTGTTATCATTATTATTATTTTTTTTGAATTTTCGCTATTTAGTATAGAAATGACTCAACAAATTTACTTGCGCAGTGAATTTATTTTTTCATATTTTGTATATATTTCATATTAAGATATATTCTAATGGCGCACCTCCCACTTCTCCTACTCCCCACTATCCACTTAGCAATTCTGGCGGGAACCGAGTCACTTGGCGTCCTTTAGTATTACTTGCACTTGTCTTTAATTTAACTCCCCATTTCAGTTTGAATAATATAATTAATTTAAAATTTTTATTAAATATTTATAATTAAATCCACTGTGAATATGTAGAAATGATTACATGCAAATTGCACCACTAATTATTAGATAAAATCGAAAAGTAAGTATTAACTTGAATCTCTGTGGATTTTTTCAATTTATTCTAATATAATATATATATATACTTCTATGCTTCTATATTAGATATGTATATTATTACTAATATATTTTTTACATATGTATTATATTAATTACAGTTCCTACAGTCGATTTATTATTTATTTTTATAAATACTATTTATTATTTTTTATTGTATATGATTGTATTTTCATAAATAACTTAATATATTTTAATCAATTAGGATATCATGAATATTCATTTAAATATCTAATATTTATTCTATTTTTCTTCTTTTTTCAGATTTGTCATGGATAAAAATGATCCTACGAGTTGCATCTACATGATACACAATCAATCTTTCTATTAATCTATCAATTCAATGGTAAGATATGTATTTTTAATAATTTTTTTTATTATTCTGATAGATCTTAAATTATATCTTTATCTATAAACTATAATATATATAATTATTCTAATTAAATTTTTTTCAGATTTACTATGGATGCATCTCTAACATATAATATGAATTTATAACCCTTTCAAACGACCCAATTAATGGTAAGTTTATTTGATTTCTTATTTCTTTATTCTAATTAATTAATTATTCTATTAATTTTTCAATCTTAAATGTTATGATTATTCAAGAATATTTTTTAAAGAGCTTCTAATATATTCTATTCTTCTAAATATTTATTCATTGCAATTTCTATTGGAGATGGTTGATTGATTCTAACTTTTCCCAAATGTTACTTGTTAATTGGTCATTTATTTTTGTTATGCGTTCTTTTACTTGAACTCATCGAATAAATATTAAATCATTTTTTTATATAATTTAATTAATTAAATTTAATTTAAATATAATATATGTCAATTACTCCAATTCAAATTTCGAGATAGTCGAGTGGAGACACTCCAGATTTTTCTTTTGCCTTTATTGAAGATATTGACAATAATAAGTAAAAGTTAACCTTTCAATGAAAATGGTATATTAATAAAAAATCACTAGTAGTACTATTGAAAGTGTACAATTTAAGGAATTTAGTTTAAAGTTTGTTATATGTTCTTTTTCCAGTTTAACTCTCTCTCTCCTATTAGGAAAGTATATATAATAATTAGTTAATTATATTGAATGGCCATCCATCATGCATTTGGATAAAACTTTTCTTATGTAATTTTTGCGGGTCGCTTCTATTTAACTAAATAAAAAGGATTAAAAATTGCTAGATTAACTTATTATGAATCTCGAAATGTGCAGCCATTAATTAATGTTTTATTGATTAATTCACTTTGGTTTGGATATTGGGAAATTATTTATTTAATTAATTTTTTAATTTTTCTTTAAATAATCCGAACTGAACAAATCGAAATTTCTGATGATCAAATTAATAAAACATGGTAGCTTAATAGAATATCAATGGATTACTAATAATATACTTACTAATAATAATTATTCTTATTATATTTTTTTCAGTTTTACTATGAATGTAAATAGCCAAGCGGGTGCATCTCTTTATTATGAATATCTTTTTTAAACGTCCCAATTAATGGTAAGTTTATTTTTTTATTTATTATTATTAATTATTATATTTGATTAAATTTGATGAATTTTTTTAAGTGTTCCTTGTAAGTAGATCCTAATGCATCAATAGAGTCAACCATTAATTTTAATATTTTTATTAAAATTAATCTAACATATTTATATTAGATCAAAATTGAAACTTTAAAAATAAAATTTCTTTAAAAAAATAATCTAATTTTTGAGAGAATTTTTTAATTTTTGAAAATATTACAAACTGGGACTCAAAAATTAATCAACATATACAAATACGTGTCTAATCATTGTAAAATTGAATAACGCTTTATATATATACTAATAATTATTTTTATTATATATTTTCAGATGTATTATGAATGGACAAAGCCAAAGGGGTTGCATCTCTATAATATGAATATATATCTTTTTCAAACTATTCAATTAATGGTGAATTTTTTTATTTTAATATATAATTAATTATTTTATTTGTAAATTTGTTTCTTTTTTTGATCATTTAATTTATTTTTTATTTTGTAATTTTGCATAATATTTTTAAATATAATATATTTATATATATATATATATTATATTTAACTCTCTCGTTCATGTGGATAGCCCTACTTTTCCCCAACCCGTTGCTTAACTATAATCATTTTCTAGATTATTATTTATTTACTAATAAATCTTTTTAATTTTTCTAAATTTTTCTTGAAATGAAAAAATTAATTTATATATATATATATATTAAATATCAATATATAAATATTAGTATAAATATAATAGTTAAAGATAGATAGATAAATTAAACCCTTTCATTGTTGCTCTCTTTGAGACAATTTCCCGCTGATATTGAGCATCCAGAGAAGAAAAGTGTATGTGGCTTTACTTCTCTTTCTTTCTTTATTTAAAATTTACTCATAATTCTGATTTTAGATGCTAAATTTATATATAGGAATATTAGGAATATTAAATAACTATTATCAGTTTTATGATTTGCCATTTCTATCTCTTAATAATTAATTATTTTTATATTTTATAGTATATATATATACAAATATATACATATATTTATTTATTTACTATTCCTACTATATTTTTTTAATTTTATATGATTTATACACAGCTTGTATTTTCACTTTCGCTGAGCCGAATGAATTGAAATATTGAATCTTGACACATCATTTTATATCAAACAAACCATTTTAAATGCCGAGAATCTTTGACAAGTATCCTACTCATCATTTCATATCAAACAAACCATTTTAAATGCCGAGAATCTTTGGCAAGTATCCTAAACATACCACCTATACCACGAATTCCTGATAGAAATATTCCGCCATATAGTTTTTATGAAATTTTTACGAATAAATATTCATTTTAATCTGGAAACATTACAGGTATATAATTTTTTTCTTAACTTATAATTAATTTTCATTTTGTTAATGACTTCTTAACCAAATAAACTTCTTTATTAGATATATATATTATTACAAATATTTTTTTACATTTTATTTTAATAGGTTGATGCAATTATCAAACGTTTTTCATCAGTGAAAAATAGCGATTTGTTTATTATTTTTGTATGAAAATAATCTTTACTATTTACAAAACTTTTTAACTACTATTTAGAAATCGTTTATTATTTTTGTATAAAAATAATCTTTAGTATTGTTTTAGAAAAATGCATGTCGAAAACTAGTCATATATGCAATATCATGCTCTTAGGGACTTAGGGAAAGGATGGATAGCAGTAGTCATTTCTCGATCTCAACAAACTTTTTAATGGATGATTCCTTTCCTGTCCCACCACACATAAGACATAGCATGATTGTCGAAATTCGATGGCCAACCCTCCAAGCTGGTATCACCTCATTTGTAACGGGCAAACACACCCTACACTGCCTTTGCAAAAAAGATCATTGAGATCGAGAAATGACTTTCCATCCTTTCCCTAAGTAGTAGAGCATAATATGGCAAAAATGACTATGGTTTTCGACATGCATTTTTCTAAAACAATAGTAAAGATTATTTTTTTTACAAAAATAATAAACGAAACCAAAAGTAGGGTTTCGATGAAAAACGCTCCTATAAAAACGCCAGATAATTATGCATCAACCTATTAATATAATATGTAAAAAAATATTTGTAATGATATACATATCTTAATAAAGAATTATTTGATTAAGATAAGTCTTTAACAAAATGAAAAATCTCTAAATAACTAATTAAATTAAGAAAAAAAAACTATACACCTGTAATATTTCCAGATTAAAATGACAAAATATTCGTAAAAATTTCATAAAAAATATATGGCGGAATGTTTGAATAAGGCATTCGTGGTATAGCTGGTATATTTAGGACACTTGGCCCCATTTAAAATGGTTTGTTCGAAATCAAAAATTAATTAATTGATATGAAAATGAAAGTATGAAAGTGAAAATACAAGATGTATATAAATCATATAGAATTAAAAAAATATAGTTGGAAAAGTAAATATATATATATATATATATATATATATATACTATAAAATAAAAAAATAATTAATAATTTAGAGATAAAAATAACAAATAAAATAACTAATTATAGTTATTTAATATTCCTATATATATAGATATATATAGGCATTTAATAACAGAATTTTATTATAAATAAAATTTAAATAAATAAGAAATACTTCACATTCTCTGGATGTACAATCTCTTTCGTTCGTTGAGATCGAGAAATGACTGCTGTTTTCCATCTTTTTCCTAAGTGGTAATCATAATATGACTATGGTTTTCGACATGCATTTTTCTAAAACAGAGAAGATTATTTTCATACAAAAATAATAAACAAAACTCTAATTTTTACTTATTAAATTTAATGTTTACAGATTAATTTAAAAATAATTTTTGTATTGATAAGTACTTATGAAATACATTTATAGACAATCTTTGAGATTATACAGGAAAATTTGATGAATTTTTTAATTGTCACTTGTATTTAGATAAACAATCGTATCATATCGTATAAATAGTCAACTTTTTTTCTTAATATTATTTTTTTAATGAATTTAACATAATTATATTAAATCGAAATTTAAACTTTAAAATAGGTTTTTTTTTAAAAAATAATCCTATTTTTGAAAGAGATTTTTTAATTATTGAAAATATACTGTTTAATTGGGACTCTTAATTAATCAACAATACATGTCTAATGATTCTAAAATTGAAATAACGCTTTAATCTTCTTCTTCTTCTTTTTCTTTCATTATAGGTTTGTTCTTCTTCACAGTCCTCAGGTCTCCGTGGAAGAAGACGCCCAGCATTCAGCCCATCTTTTTGGGGGTCTTCCTCTTGGTCTTTTTGTCGCTGGCCTTCCATCCCGGGCTATTCTCAGGAGCGTGTCCAAGTTGACTCTTTCCACGTATGTGTATTTACATTTTTTAATAATTTTTTTTATTAATCTGATAGATCTTAAATTATATTTTTTTTTTCTAGAATATATATAATAATTATTCTTATTAAATTTTTTTCAGATTTTCTACGAATGGAAAGAGTCAAACGGTTGCAATATGAATTTCGTTCAAACTATCCATTTAATGGTAAGTGTATTTTATTTGAATTAATAATAATAATACTTATTAATTATTTTATTTGATTATTTTTTTTTCATCTTTTATAATTTTAAGTTTTTTTCCTAATTTTTTTTTTTTGAATTATTCAATCTTAAATGATATGATTATTCAAGAATATCCTTTAAAGCAGCGGTTCTCAACGTGTGGGGCGCGAGCACACTAATAGGAGGGACCGCGAGCATTTCAAATACCCGCAAACTTTTTTAGAAAAAAAAGGTAAGATGATTTTGTGGAGAAACTTCCGATTTTTTTTCAATTTTTTTCAATATGGTTCTAAAAACAAGATAAACTGTTTTCATTTTATTGCATGGGGTGGGGAGGGGGCTTCACATCAGTGTTCTAAGGGGGGCACAGAGCCTGAAAGGTTGAGAACCTCTGCTTTAAATCATAGATGTCTAAACTATGACCATTCGAGGGCCACATTAAAAAAAAAATGCTGCTTCAACAAATTGAAATAAAATTAACTACAGTAAAACCTCCCTATAAGGACACGTCTAATAGTTACTTCATTCATTTTAATTCACGATAAACATTGTTTTTTTACAGTGTTTTAAGAATGTCCTTATAGATAGGGTTGCCATATTTTTTCACTGGCCAACCGGGACAGTTCTGCCTATTTTACTTTAGGTTTAGGGATGTCGGTTTCGGTGGGGGGGGGGGGGGTATGAAAACAGTAATGTAAAAAACACTTAAAATATAGAATATATAATCTTTGTTATTTTATTCATAATGGTACACAAACATGATATTTTTATAAAACAAAACAGTTTTCTAATGGGAGTGCTTCCCATAGATGTGCTATCTAATGCAGTCTGGACTGCGTTGTGGACAATGTGAGCTCCACAACCAATACCATTTATTGTTCTCCCCAGTTCTTTCTTTACAAGAGTAAAACAATGTTTTTCCCTGCCCTCTCGACTCCACCAAAGTTTATGTTGGAATTGTCACCACAAAAGCCCACTACTTTATCTTCCAGTTTATTTTCCCTGATGACAGTCATAAGATGACTTGTCTGCAGTTTCACCAGATACAGATTTAAATTCTAGTTTGACTTGCACTCCAGATTCCTGTTTAAAATATCGCACAACTATGGGGACACAAGTTTAACCTCTTTTCTGTTGGAAGCATCCATACTTAGTGCAACAAAATTTGAATTTAGTAAATCATTCTTTAATTCTTCCAGCGCTAAAGGTGCTATTACATTCAATATTATAGCCTCACATTTGGTTTTTCCCAATGAAAATTTTGGTTCAAAAAATTTGTATTACTGTGTTACTTGCCAAAACGTTACTAATCACATAAGAGCAGATTAATCATTCTCTGATCTAATAATTTTGCTCAATTATTTCCAAGAAAATGTGCCCTGAATCTAAACCGGGACAATTTCAACAACCGGGCGGGACAACCCAGTATATCCGGGACTGTCCCGGCGAAACCGGGACGTATGGCAAGTTTACTTATAGAGAGATTTTACTGTATATATAGTTTTATTAAAATAAAATAAATTCTTTTTATTATGATTTATTTATTTGAATTAGATATATGTATAAAATTATAAAGGAACATGAAAAATAATAATATTTTAATTTAATTTTTTTTACTAGAAATGAACAAATTTAAATATTTTCATAGTTTGCGTTTGGGCCGCATCTCAAAGGGTTTTGGGCCGCACTATAGACAAGTATTTTATATCCAAAAATAAAATTGGGACTTATATGTCCCAATAGTGTTAATTATTGGGATATTATGTCTCATTAATATTGAATAACCGATATATTCAAAAAAGTAGGCTATTTATAATTTTAATTTACTTATTTAGTGTGCAGCAATAGTTTTTCATCACGAAAATTTTCGATGTTGAAATTTTGATGTTTTTATACGTTTTGAAGCTCCTTGAGTCATTTTCACCAAGGTTGAGAAAAATGTGTCTGTCTCTCTGTGTGTGTGTGTGTGTGTGTGTGTGTGTAGACAAGATTTCTCAAGACCGGTTTGAGCTAGAATCATGAAATTTAGTATACAGGCATTATTCAAAATTCGTAGTTTTCTATTAACTTTTGAGAAATATAGCTCAACCTTGGGCCACATCTCAAAGGGTTTTATAGCCTGATATATATAATGAATAATTTAATTACATATATGAAATAATAATATGTATTGTATATAATAAATAATTGCAAGTAAGACTAGAAACAAAAAAATACCTATAATTGTAAAATTATTATGGAAAACTATATATACTTATATATCAATTTATTTAATTTTTTTAATAATATTTTAAACTAATAAGAATACTTATTTAAATAGAATTATCACTTATCAGTTGCACTATTGTATTGTACTTCTCTGTTGGTATAATTTTATTTAATATACTAGAGGTTCTTTTGGAATATTTTGAAACAAATATTCGCATGTCAAATTACAATATTTACAAATAATTGTATTTGTATATTTATAAAAATAAGAAAAATAAGGAAAAAAATTGAAAATCATTCAAATTATGCGAAAACGGTACAAATTCGTATATTTACGGTTAAAAATAACTTATAAAACGGTACTCTCCAGTTCAAAACGGTATGAATGGTCAGCCTATTTTTAATTAGAAATTATTAAATTAATCTAACTTAATTATTTGAAACCAAAATTTTAAGTTTATAAATTGTTTTTTAAAAAAATAATCTAATTTATCAGAGTAATTGTATAATTATTGAAAAAATATTGTGTTATCATTATTATTATTTTTTTTTTAATTTTTTTTGAATTTTCGCTATTTAGTATAGAAATGACTCAACAAATTTACTTGAGCAGTGAATTTATTTTTTCATATTTTGTATATATTTCATATTAAGATATACATATTCTTATGGCGCACCTCCCACTTCTCCTACTCCCCACTATCCACTTAGCAATTCTGGCGGGAACCGAGTCACTTGGCGTCCTTTAGTATTACTTGCACTTGTCTTTAATTTAACTCCCCATTTCAGTTTGAATAATATAATTAATTTAAAAATTTTATTAAATATTTATAATTAAATCCACTGTGAATATGTAGAAATGATTACATGCAAATTGCACCACTAATTATTAGATAAAATCGAAAAGTAAGTATTAACTCGAATCAATTTATTCTAATATAATGAATGCTTCTATATTAGATATGTATATTATTACTAATATTTTTTACATATGTATTATATTAATTTCAATTCCTACAGTCGATTTATTATTTATTTTTATAAATACTATTATTTATTATTTTTTATTGTATATGATTGTATTTTCTTAAATAACTTAATATATTTTAATCAATTAGGATATCATGAATATTCATTTAAATATCTAATATTTATTCTATTTTTCTTCTTTTTTCAGATTTTTCATGGATAAAAATGATCCTACGAGTTGCATCCACATAATACAATCAATCTTTCTATTAATCTATCAATTCAATGGTAAGTTATGTATTTTTAATAATTTTTTTTATTATTCTGATAGATCTTAAATTATATCTTTATCTATAAACTATAATATATATAATTATTCTAATTAAATTTTTTTCAGATTTACTATTGATGCATCTCTAACATATAATATGAATTTATAACCCTTTCAAACGACCCAATTAATGGTAAGTTTATTTGATTTCTTATTTCTTTATTCTAATTAATTAATTATTCTATTAATTTTTCAATCTTAAATGTTATGATTATTCAAGAATATTTTTTAAAGAGCTTCTAATATATTCTATTCTTCTAAATATTTATTCATTGCAATTTCTATTGGAGATAGATTGATTGATTCTAACTTTTCCCAAATGTTACTTGTTAATTGATCATTTATTTTTGTTATGTGTTCTTTTACTTGAACTCATCGAATAAATATTAAATCATTTTTTTATATAATTTAATTAATTAAATTTAATTTAAATATAATATATGTCAATTACTCCAATTCAAATTTCGAGATAGTCGAGTGGAGACACTCCAGATTTTTTTTGCCTTTATTGAAGATATTGACAATAATCAAGAATATTTTTTAAAGAACCTCACTAATATATTGTATTCTTCTAAATATTTATTAAAATTATTAAAGAGCTACTAATCTTCTAAACTTCTAAATATTTATTTATTAGAATTTCTATTGGAGATGCATTGATTCTAGCTCTAGCTTTTCCCAAACGTTAATTGGTAATTGGTCACTTATTTTTTATGTGTTCTTCTGCTTGAATTCATCGAATAAATATTATAAATCTTTTTTATTTTAGCAATTATTTTATTTTATAAATTATTCTGAGAAAATTCCCCTCTCTTTTATAAAATGTTTATACAATTCGATTGCACCTTCTCTATTTTTAATTCTAATTAATGACTATACTTTCGGATTTCATTTTATTATTTTCTATTTTATATTCATTCCCAAGGATTTTCATTTTATTATTTCTCTATTTTTCTAATTAAAAATTTAACATTTCCTTTTCAATGAGATGGCTTAAATTTTATGCTCTAATTATGCAATACGGCTTCTTTGCCACGGTTTCTCGATAGTCATTTTGAAAATGGCCATCCTTTATAACCCAGGGGTGACATTCGCCAACTTTCCCCTTCTCCCACCATCTCCTTCCCTCCCACTCCTCTTCTATCACCATTCCCACACTTCTTCCCCGGGCAGGACTAACAACCTTGCCCTGTTCTCTTCATCAGCGTCGCAGCAGCGCCTCTGGGAAATCATTCAATCATTTCCTACGCCGCTCCGTGGAAGGATTAGTCCCGGTTTTTTCACTTAAGTCAGCTTTTCTTCCCTTGTGAACATCAGCGAAACAGATTAATGCAATACTACCTAAAATACAAGTATCTACTTTTATATATATATATATATATATAATATATTTTTCAATCTCAGCAACATTTTGAAAAAATCTTTTCACTCTATATAACTAATTTATATTCTAATAATTTATAAAACTAATTCAATAATAAATAGAATATATTCATTGAGATTTTGAGAAGTTCGAGGGCAGGTTAATAAGTCCGTGTCTTGGATTCCCCCTCTCTTAAATGAAATGGCAACACAGCTCTTGCCAGCTGAAAACTATCATTTGATTCTTGTCGAAATTTGAACCAGCTAGGTATTTTACTTTTTGTTTAACATCCATTAATAGTAGACTACTTCGTGATTGGAGAAGAAAATGGAAAAAATTGAATTTCCATGAAAATCCATGAATTGGGATATGAATTGCTCCGTCAACCGCCCTATTCTCCGGATTTAGCCCCGAGTGATTATTTCTTATTTCCAAACCTGTAGAAATGGCTCGGCGAAAAATGATTTAACTCCAACGATGAAATTATCTCACAAACAAATCTATTTTGATGTCCTCGATATATCTTATTTTTTGGAAGGGTTAAAAAATTGGAGAAACTTTGGACGAAGTGTATGGTGCTCAAAGGAGACTACGTTGAAAAATAAAATATTTTTTTATCCAAATTCATTCATTCAAAAAGTCATGGATTGTTATTGACCTGACCACGTAAAAATAATTTGTGGTTTTATTTTTAATATTTTCTTTTTTACAATTTTTTTTTTTGTTGATATGTTAAAGTTTGCTTTATCGTTTTAATAATATACATGAAAAATCACCGATTATATTAAAACTTGAACGATATTCTAATCTAAATAGAAGAATAGTCGAGCACACGGAGTACAAAGTCATACATTAAAACAGTTAATCTATTCAAATTGTATTAATTATTTCAGATTGCTGATGGGGAGAGCGACAAAACCTCGGTTTCCTTTTTGTCTCAGATAATTTAATAGTCTTTTTGCTTAAGCTAAATGCATTTTTCTTTCATTACACTTCCATTAATTTGAACCACTACCAAAAACCTCTAAAGGGAATGTTAAACTCGGGTCTTTTTCTGTTTTAACACGAAATGAAATTCTAATTATATAATGGAAAGATATTTGATATACTTTCTTTAATTTTTCTATATTCTTAAAAATTTTATTTCCCATCTCAATCTTGATGGTAACGTTTTAAATCAAAATATAATGAGACAATAATCGTTGAATCCCCTTGTATATCAGCAACCAATTAGTCATTTTGATTTGATTTAATGTCTAAATTACAGGGGTATTTGAATATTGCTGCCCTCTTTGGTTTATTAAATCAATTATTTTTTTATTATCTAATCTTATTAGAGAGGCAAAAATTATATATATATATATATATAGATAAATATATAAATATACATGAATATTATTATAATTATTTTTATTATTATTATTAACATCTATATTGTACATATATTATATTTTAAAAACAATCTATTTTTTATTTGATATTCATTTAAAATGATAATTATCGATAATATTTCATTTCAATTAAAATATTCAATAAATATGATCTTCTAATAATATTAAATTAATTTAATTAATAACTTTTAGAATAAATTAAAACAATTGAAATGATATTGGGTTATTAAAAATTAAAATTAAAATGTATATTATATTTTAATTATTCTTAGTGGAGGCTACAATGAATATTATTATTGTTATATTCATTGGCGAACATGTAAGGAGTAGGTTATCCGAATTGAAGTAAGTAACGAATCAAGAGCATAGGCTTTAAACTAAAAATCTGGAGTGTCTCCACTCGACTATCTCGCAAATTTGAATTGGATTAAATAACATATATTATATTTAAATTAAATTTAATTAATTATAAATTATAAATTAAAATTAATAAATAATATTTATTAAACCACCGCGTCTTGAGTTTTATACAATTTTTAATTATGTGAAAAACTATGAAACATATATCTTTATTTTTACGGTCACTTTAGAGGGTAAAAAATCAAAACATTGTAGGTAATGACCCTCTTCCGGTTGAGCTACATTTCTCTAAAGTTGATATAAAACTACAAATTTTGAATAATGCCCGTATACCAAATTTCATTATTTTAGCTCAAACCTTTCTTGTCTACACACATACACACACTTACATACATACATACACACACACATACATATACATTTTTCTCAACCTTAGTGAAAATGACTTCAAAACATATAAAAACATCAAAATCTCGACATCGAAAATTTTCGTGATCACAATACTATCTTTGGCGAGATAGTAAAAATATGATCTGGGTTATTGAAACGAGATTGATTGATTTCAATTACATAGGTCCACTAAATAGAGATATTTATATGATAAGGGAATGCTTCACTTGCCAAATCGATTAACTATTAAGTTTTAATGTCAGAGCGCTTATTTATTTTCAAATATTGTGTTTATTCTAAAAAAATAATCCTAAAATAATAAAAATTAACCTCGTTAAATGACAAATTCTTTTTGGTCATTGAAAAGTAAATAATTTATTTTTCACAAACCAATCTGATTAACTCCGTTTTCAAAGAAATGTTTAGTTAAATCACTTGATATAACGTTATTGATTAATTAACTAGAATGCAATAATAGTGAATTGTTTATTGTTGGTACCCTATTATACTAAGGAAGAGAAATTATTAATTAGTTGCATTGTAATTGCCATGAAAGTAAATTTGATAAATTTCAATTTCAGTGCAAGTTGATTTTTTTTTTCTTTTTAATTTTATTTGTTATAACATTTAGAAGGTGAAATTAATAACAGTTATTCGAAAAAAGAAGATAATGATAATTTTATAAAAATTTTAATAACAAATCTAATTTATTTAATATATCATGTTAAAGTATTAAATGTTAAAAACCTAATTCCAACATCATTCGACTAAAATAGTAGATCTTTTTGGCGTTATATTAATGGCACAAGCTGCACTCGCTTCAAAATCGTTTAAACAAATGTAGGGGCCGGTAGGATCAAGGAGGTGTTTGAGGACAAACTTCTTTACCCTACAGAGTTTCACTCTAGATTCAAAGAAAAGAAGTAACATTTTAGAGGAAAACCATTTATCTTAATGATGTATATATATATATATACATATAGACTTCTCCGTGGCTTAGTGGTTAGCACGACAGTCTACTACACTGAAGATTCGAGTATGGGCGTAGGGAAGTTCAATAATTAATAATTTATCTTTAAAGCTCTGCGTGATCATCAGGAACTATCCCCAAATAATAATACAATATATATATATATATATATATATATATATATATATATATATATATACATATACAGTAAGACTGCGCTTATAGCGGGGTATCCGTCAAATAAAGGAAGAGAGAGTAATATGAAACACCGTTAAACGAGGCTATCTGCAGGGTCGGTTCGGATAGAACAAATTTTGGCCCCCTTTCATACAAAAATATACTTATTTACTGCAAATTAAAAAATAGTAAAAAGGATAAAAAGTCAAAATTAAAGAAAAAAATAGTGAATGTAGAAAAATATTTTATTTTTATATCGACGCCCCTCAAAATTGCTCGCCCATTTATTATTATAAAAATGATCTTTCCCAAACCTTTGACTTTTTTGATCGATTTATCAATTCAAAAAGTGAAGTTTAAAAAAAACAACAACATATATATATATATTATAGTAAAATGATGAAACTCTTCTGAGGTTTAGTGATTAGCATGACAAGTTCGGGCCTAGGAAAATTCAATAATTAATAATTTCTCATTAAGGCTGAGCGTGATCTTCAGGGTCTATCCGTAAATAATAAATAATAATAAAATAATACATAGTTATTTAATCAATTTTAATATCACAGACATATATTCTTTCAAAATGGAATAAATTAAATTAATTTTTGATTATTATTTATCCTCTATTTAATCGATTTGGCTAATGAGGAGCTTATCTATCATCTTCATAATCTCCATGCCAGGATAATCTCGAGGTGATTGATCACGTCGACGTTGGGATAACTTAAACTAATTCTCTCTTAGTTATCTCTAATTAACATTTCGAGGATATTTCAAATTTTAATAAACTATTACTATTTATATATAGAATAATAAATACGCAGTCGAGAGAATTTATAAAAAAAAAAAATTGAAAAATTTCACTTGTTTTTTGATTATCATTATTATTATGATTATTATTTTTCAATTCCAAAGTTTGAAATTTCTTTATCGTTTAAGATATCAGATCGATCTCTTAGAAGTTATAACTTCTCAACTTCAACCTCTCTCAAGGGTAGTTTTTAACTTTTATCATTTTATTTTGAAACGAATTGAGATAATCATCCACCCTCCCCCCTCTTCTTCCCGCTACAACACTTTTACAATTTATTTCTTAAAACGTAAATAACAAAACTAAATACAATTTTCGATTATTGTCCTCCTTTAAATTCCAGTATTATCCTTCACCACCCTTCAGATCTCCTTCATCCCCACTATTCATTTTATTTATTTATTCATTTTAGAGTACTCTAGATTAGTTTGCTTTGAGGTTGGCTAATAAACAGCATTTCAATTTTTCTGGTACCTAATTTTTTTTTACAATCTCGCCAGAGATGATGTTTTTATACGTTTTGAAGGACCCTAAGTCATTTTAACAAAAGTTAAGAAAAAAATGTCTATATGTGTGTGTGTGTGTATGTTGACAAAATTACGCGAACACGGTTTGAACTAGAATAATGAAATTTGGTACATGGGCATTATTCAAAATTATTAGTAGTTTTCTATCAATTTTTGGGAAATGTAGCTGATCTGGAAGAGGGTAATTACCTACCACATTTTAAATTTTTTTCCTCTAAAGTGACCGTAAAAATAGAGATATATGTTTGATAGTTTTTCACATGATTAAAATTGTATAAAACTGCTATATATAGAATTTCAGCTTGATTGAATCGCTGAAAGTACAGGAATTAATTTTTTAACTGCTAATCGCGCGCTGGTTTAATAAATATTATTTATTAATTTTAATTAATAATTTATAATTAATTAAATATAATTTAATTTAAATATATGTTAAATAATCCAATTCAAATTTGCGAGATAGACGAGTGGAGACACTCCAGATTTTTGTTTCAAGTAACATTCCCAATTTGATCATATAGGCTGTTTGGACCTAATTCGCATAGACCTCATCCCTACTACGTAGCGTCTTTTTCAATATAAAAATAACTAATAGTAATAATAAATATATATATTACCGACCGACGATAGTAAGGGAAGTATTGTTTTTCTTTATTTTACTTTTTATTTAAAAATGCATATTTTTATAATTTTTATGAAAACAATGTCATTAGTTGTGTCATTCCTGATCTGAACTGAAGGCAAATGATGAAAGATAAAAATGATAAAATCATGATTTTTTGGGACATAAGTCTGATGCCTTTAACCAAGATTTCATTTAAATAACACATCTATAATATATATAATAAATATGATATCAAATTATGTTTTATTTAAAAATACCTATTTTTATAATTTTTATTATTAATTTTTTTTAATAATTTTTATGAAAACTGAACAAATTAATAAATAACTTCGACCAAAAAAATTAATACCGGTCTGGTAACAACACTCATTACACAATTTCAACAATTAGATTCACTATATACTTTGTATTACAATAAAATTTCAGCTTTATTGATTCTCTGAAAGTACTGGAATTAATTTTTAACACTGCAAATCACGAGTCAACACGTGATGTGGTGCCATCAACAAAGAGCCAAACATGCGCTGGCATAATAAATATTATTTATTAAATTTAATTTATAATTAATTAAATTTAATATAAATATAATATATTATGTTATTTAATCTAATTCAAATTGCGAGATAGTCGAGTGGAGACACTAGCTAATTTTTTTTTTAGAAGCATTCTGAAAAAATTTAAATATTTTCATAATTTTGGCCGTATTGTATATAATAAATATTATATATTACAAATAATTGTATTTGTATATTTAAAAAAAAAAATGAAAAATAAGGAAAACAAATTGAAAATCATTCAAATTATGCGAAAACGGTACAAATTCGTATATTTACGGTTAAAAATAACTTATAAAACGGTACTCTCCAGTTCAAAACGGTACGAATGGGCGGCCTATTTTTAATTAGAAATTATTAAATTAATCTAACTTAATTATGTTAAACCAAAATTTTAAGTTTATATATAAAGGGTTTTTTAAAAAAATAATCTAATTTTTTAGAGTAATTGTATAATTTTGAAAAAATATTGTTATATCATTATTATTATTTTTTATTTTTTTTAATTTTATTTGAATTTTCGTTACTTAGTATAGAAATGACTCAACAAATTTATTTGTGCAATGGATTTATTTTTTCATACTTTGTATATATTTTATATTAATATATATTCTTATGGCTCACCTCCCACTTCTCCTACTCCCCACTACCCACTCAGCAATTGGCCGAGGAAATTCTAGCGGGAACCGAGTTACTTGGCGTCCTTTAGTAATACTTGCATTTGTCTTTAATTTAACTCCCCATTTCAGTTTGAATAGTATAATTAATTTAAAAATTTTATTAAATATTTATAATTGAATCCACTGTGAATATGTAGAATTGATTACATGCAAATTGCTCCACTAATTATTAGATAAAATCGAAAAGTAAGTATTAACTCGAATCAATTTATTCTAATATAATGAATGCTTCTATATTAGATATGTATATTATTACTAATATTTTTTTTTACATATGTATTATATTAATTACAATTCCTACAGTCGATTTATTATTTATTTTTATAAATACAATTATTTATTATTTTTTATTGTATATGATTGTATTTTCATAAATAACTTAATATATTTTAATCAATTAGGATATCATGAATATTCATTTAAATATCTAATATTTATTCTATTTTTCTTCTTTTTTCAGATTTGTCATGGATAAAAATGATCCTACGAGTTGCATCTACATGATACACAATCAATCTTTCTATTAATCTATCAATTCAATGGTAAGATATGTATTTTTAATAATTTTTTTTATTATTCTGATAGATCTTAAATTATATCTTTATCTATAAACTATAATATATATAATTATTCTAATTAAATTTTTTTCAGATTTACTATGGATGCATCTCTAACATATAATATGAATTTATAACCCTTTCAAACGACCCAATTAATGGTAAGTTTATTTGATTTCTTATTTCTTTATTCTAATTAATTAATTATTCTATTAATTTTTCAATCTTAAATGTTATGATTATTCAAGAATATTTTTTAAAGAGCTTCTAATATATTCTATTCTTCTAAATATTTATTCATTGCAATTTCTATTGGAGATAGATTGATTGATTCTAACTTTTCCCAAATGTTACTTGTTAATTGATCATTTATTTTTGTTATGTGTTCTTTTACTTGAACTCATCGAATAAATATTAAATCATTTTTTTATATAATTTAATTAATTAAATTTAATTTAAATATAATATATGTCAATTACTCCAATTCAAATTTCGAGATAGTCGAGTGGGGACACTCCAGATTTTTTTTTGCCTTTATTGAAGATATTGACAATAATAAGTAAAAGTTAACCTTTCAATGAAAATGGTATATTAATAAAAAATCACTAGTAGTACTATTGAAAGTGTACAATTTAAGGAATTTAGTTTAAAGTTTGTTATATGTTCTTTTTCCAGTTTAACTCTCTCTCTCTCCTATTAGGAAAGTTTTTTGTAGAAAATTTCGTTTTAGTTGAGTCGCCCCACACTCATCTCTCTCTTCCCCCACCTGTTGCTTAGCGTTGATCATTTTCTAGATTATTATTTATTTCCTAAAAAATTTTTATAAATTTTTTTATAGAGGTACTAATCCAATATGATTATTTTAAAAAAACCAATAAACAATAGGAATTTTATTACTAATATTATTGTATAAATACTAAATATAGTTATTTAATTCAATAATATATATAATAATCTTATTATATTTTTTCAGATGTACTATGAATGGACCGAGCCAAAGGTTGCATCTGTTTTAAATGAATATCTCTTTCAAACTATCCAGTTAATGGTGAGTTTTTTTTGAATTTATTATTATTAATTTTTTTATTTGATAATTTGTTTATTTTTTTTCCTTTTTCTAATTTTTCATATATATACTAGCTGATCAGAGCGCCTTCCGCGCTCATCACACCTAGACGGGGGCTCCGCCCCCTGTACCCCCGAGTGGTACATAGTATTTGGTGGTTGAAATTAGTAAAAGGTTTTCATCCATTTTGTTTCAATCAATATATTACATAAAACAATCATTTCTTTTTGTGTTCTTATTTAAAATATATTTTAATTTAATCAGTAAATTAATTATATATATTATTGTATATCTTATATCTATCTATCTATGTGGCTCAAAGATACTCGAAAGTTCTTGGCCACAACAACCACATTTCTCCAAGTGCCCTTATCCTGAGCCACATCCATCCAACTCCATTCCTGTCCCATCTCTCTTACGTCTCTTCCTACGTGTCCTTGGCCTTCCAAGCGGACGTTAATTAATTAATTTTGATTCCCTTTGAAAATAATTTTGATGAGATAAGCCTCTTTACTGCATGATAACAGGCGTTTCCCGATTGCAACCACGATTTAAATTCTTCTCAAATATCCTTCGTGATTACATTCTATTTTTCAACATATTTAAATTCTACAAGTCCCCGAACGGCTTCTCCACTGAAATCATCGCTTAATCAGTCGCTAATCAAGAATTAATTGTAATTTTATTATTTATTTTTATTAATTAAAAGGAAGATTAGTGAACTTTTAAAAAAAATATTTCAATAAAAATTAAATTTTATAAAGTGCATTTTTATAATTTTTTATTCATATACCCATATTAATTTATAAATTTTCCATTCAAATCTTTGAAAAGAATGAATCTTAAATATTCTATCAGATTTTAAAAATTAATATTTGTTTATTTTATTATATTTTAATATGTATTTTATTTGAAATAATTTGCAGTAGAGCGCTCACCTCTGCTCTCCCCGCTCGCCCCTCTCCATGCCCCTCCGCCGCCTGGCACACCTCCTCCAGCCGGCAGGCTGACTAGAACGCATTCGTTCCCCTTCCCCGTTGCGTGTAAGACCCTAAGCGGCCTCTCCACTGGAATCATCCCTTAATCAGTCGCTAATCAAGAATTAATTGTAATTTTATTATTTATTTTTATTAATTAAAAGGAAGATTAGTGAACTTTTAAAAAAAATATTTTAATAAAAATTAAATATTATAAAGTGCATTTTTATAATTTTTTATTCATATACCCAAATAAATTTATACATTTTTCATTCAAATCTTTGAAAAGAATTAATCTTAAATATTCTATCAGATCTCATTAATTAAATTTTATTAAAAGTTAAATTAAAATTATTTAAAAATTAAAAAATCATATACAAAATTGTATTTTTCTTTAAATATATTTATTGAAATATTTTTTAAATTTCAATATATATATTAATCGTATTAAAACTTATTTATTTAAAAAATAGGAAGATGTGCTGATTATTTTCAAAATTCATATAATATAATTATAAATCAAAAAAATATAAATTGCTTATATTCATATAGGAATATATAATTTTAAATATTCTATTTATTCTTTCTAATCTCATTATCGCTCACACCGTTCCTTTCAAATCTCATATGAATATTGTTTTGTCAATTTCATGTTATTTTAACACTTTTGAAAAATGAATAATATTTCTATTACTTATATATCAATTAAACAGAATAAAATCTTCGTGAAATTAATAATATAGTCATAATTAGTTTTCTGATGTTTTCTAAGATATTTTTATTATATGTCTATTAAATGCGTATTATAACTTATTATAATCATGGTTCTATATAGGATGTAAAATAATTTTAGTATTTTAATATTACAGAAATAAGATAATATTTTTAAAAATCGATACACTTTTTAATCCTATTAATATTATTTATTTATTTATATCTTATTTTTTTATTTCCTGTATATAATATAAATATCTAATCTTAATTATTTTTTTCTTTATCGAGGTGAGAGTGATGGACATCAATTCAAGTCTACGAGCTGTTCTTCGAGTTTAACCTGCGAGAAACATCAACCCTTTATTAACTCCGAGGTCAGTATTTATTATTAATTTTATTTTTAATTCAATTTAAATTTATTGATTATAAACTAATAAGTTATTTTTCTTCTTCTATTTCATGTTTCTATCTTCGTTCCTGCTACTGAATGTTGATTTGAATTCTTGAATATCTTCTCCATCCTTCATGACGATGAAATGATTGAAATACAGCTCTCCAAATGTAAGTAATAATCGTTATTTATTTAGCATGGCGCTCTTTAAAATAGAAAATGTAAATATAATATTTAAAGTAAAGTTTAATATAATATAGAAAGTAGAATTCAATTACAATGATTTTTTGCTTTTGATAATATTCATTAGGAGATTATAGAGAAATATATTAAATTATATGAGACAGAATTTAGTGAGATTAGAGGGAATTTCAGAGTACATCTTTCAAGAAGAAGCATCACTGATAAAGGAGGCAGAAGAGACAAAGGTATTTTTAGAATTAGTAGGTTTCGATGCGTTATACTGGGAGGGTGGCTATTTTTTGATAAATATATATATACTAGCTGCTCAGAGCACCTGGGTGTGAACTAGGTACTATATTAATCAACTTGAAACTTAACGTAGTATAAATACTATATTTAATTAAAAATTATTCTTATTTAATTTAAAATTTTTTCAGTTTAACTTTAGTTTATATGAATTAATAAAAATACCCTTAATTTACAAACTAGATACATTTTTAAGACTTTAATTCCTAAATTGAAAACTTGAAAGCTCTATAATACTAAATTAAATTTTACAAAATATTTTTAATTGTTCAGTATATTTCTATAAAATATATACTCACTTCATCTTTTCATTTGTTGTTGTAAAAGTTGAAATAGGTAGTTGGTGACCGAGTGAGTTATAATAGATTTCTCAATCGATAGTTAAATTAAACTTGTCATAACACTTTTTATTAATATAATAAGGTGAGAGGAAACCGAAGTGATGAATAAACCAAGCGAGTTATTCTCATCGCTTTCACTTCTTATTAATTGGAAAATTTACATAATAAAAGAACGCATACATAAAGAAATTAGTTTGGGTTTGGGGACAAATTTTCTTTTAATTCAGTTGAGTGTAGATGTCAAGTGGGCCCAGTCTCTTCCAATAACTATTTCTAGGCTAGTCACTTTGATCTTCAAGAATAACAGCCCGCTTATCAACTAGACAGCTTGTCATTTCGATCAACATCTCAATAACTACTCAAATAAAAATCGCTATTGATTTTGCTTTTTCTTTTTTTAATGTCACTTCTAACTGCTTTTTCTTCGATCATCTATTATTTTTTATATCTTAAAAGATCGATTCGTTGAATTTACTATTAAATATGATTTTTAGTTAACATTATTTTATTCATTTACTGAGTAAATTTCTAATATTTATAATATAAAACAATACGCGATAATATTCTTAGTTTGGATAATTTTATACATTTATACATATTTGTCTATAATAAATATATTTTATCTTATTATAGGCAATAAGTCCGTGAAATTTTGAATTTCCCGTCACTTAAATGAAATAGCAACATTGCTCCTGATAACAAGGTAACGATCAGCTGACTCCTGTTTTACCAGCTGGATGATTTAGTTTTTGTTTGACATCCATTAATAGCAGACTAGTTCTCGATTTGAGAAGAAAATTGAAAAACGCATGACTGTCATTCTCATTTTTCCGAGCTCAAGCACAGACCTGACAAGTAAATTTCAATTCGAACGAAATCTACCGAACCTTCCTGACTAAAATTGAGAACTTAATTGAAATAAAAAGTAGTGTCATTAGTTGGGTCATTCATGATCTGAACTGAAGGCAAATGATGATATGGTCAATATGATAAATCCATGATTTTTCAATTTCCCCATTCTGATGCCTTTGACCATCTTAAAAGTTTTCATTTAAATAACACATCAACTTTTGAGAAATGTAGCTCAACCAGTTAAATATATATCATTTTATTTATTTTACTTTTTATTTAAAAATGCATATTTTGATAATTATTATGAAAACTAATCTGAAATGAAGGCAAATGATGAAAAATAAATATGAGAAATTCATGATTATTTATGTACTGTTTTCTGATGCCTTTGACCATATTCAAAGTTTTCATTTAAATAACATATCTCTACTATGTATAATAAATATGATATCAAATTAAGTTTTATTAAAAAATACTTATTTTTATAATTTTTATGAAACTGAACAAATTAATAAATAACTTCGACCCAGAAAATTATACCGATTTTATAACTACACCCATTACACAATTCCAACAATTAGATTCACAATAGATGTATGTATGTATGTTTGTTTGTCTCTCTCTCTCTCTCTCTCTGTGTGTGTGTGTGGAAAAAATTACGCAAAAACGATTTGAGCTGGAATCATGAATTTTGGTATACAGGCATTATTCAAAATTCGTAGTTTTCTGTAACCTTTTGAGAAATGTTGCTCCACCAGTTAAATATATATGATTTTTATTTATTTTACTTTATCTTTAAAAATGCATATTTTGATAATTATTTTGAAAACTAATCTGATTTGAAGGCAAATGATGAAAAATAAATATGAGAAATTCATGATTATTTATGAGGCCTGCTGATGCCTTTGACCATATTCAAAGTTTTCATTTAAATAACATATCTCTACTATGTATAATAAATATGATATCAAATTAAGTTTTATTAAAAAATACTTATTTTTATAATTTTTATGAAACTGAACAAATTAATAAATAAATTCGACCCAGAAAATTAATACCGATCTTATAACTACACCCATTACAAAATTTCAACAATTAGATTCACAATAGATGTATGTATGTATGTTTGTTTGTCTCTCTCTCTCTCTCTCTCTGTGTGTGTTTATTAAAGATTACGCAAAAACGATTTGAGCTGGAATCATGAAATTTGGTATACAGGCATTATTCAAAATTCGTAGTTTTCTGTAACCTTTTGAGAAATGTTGTTCCACCAGTTAAATATATATGATTTTTATTTATTTGACTTTATATTTAAAAATGCATGTTTTGATAATTATTTTGAAAACTAATCTGATTTGAAGGCAAATGATGAAAAATAAATATGAGAAATTCATGATTATTTATGAGGCCTGCTGATGTCTTTGACCATATTCAAAGTTTTCATTTAAATAACATATCTCTACTATGTATAATAAATATGATATCAAATTAAGTTTTATTAAAAAATACTTATTTTTATAATTTTCATGAAACTGAACAAATTAATAAATAAATTCGACCCAGAAAATTAATACCGATCTTATAACTACACCCATTACACAATTTCAACAATTAGATTCACAATAGATGTATGTATGTATGTTTGTTTGTCTCTCTCTCTCTCTCTCTCTGTGTGTGTGTGTGGAAAAGATTACGCAAAAACGATTTGAGCTGGAATCATCAAATTTGGTATACAGGCATTATTCAAAATTCGTAGTTTTTGTAACCTTTTGAGAAATGTTGTTCCACTAGTTAAATATATATGATTTTTATTTATTTGACTTTATATTTAAAAATGCATATTTTGATAATTATTTTGAAAACTAATCTGATTTTAAGGCAAATGATGAAAAATAAATATGAGAAATTCATGATTATTTATGGGGTTGCTGATGCCTTTGACCATATTCAAAGTTTTCATTTAAATAACATATCTCTACTATGTATAATAAATATGATATCAAATTATGTTTTATTTAAAAATACTTATTTTTATAATTTTTATGAAACTGAACAAATTAATAAATAACTTCGACCCAGAAAATTATACCGATCTTATAACTACACCCATTACACAATTTCAACAATTAGATTCACAATAGATGTATGTATGTATGTTTGTTTCTCTCTCTCTCTCTCTCTCTCTGTGTGTTTATTAAAGATTACGCAAAAACGATTTGAGCTGGAATCATGAAATTTGGTATACAGGCATTATTCAAAATTCGTAGTTTTCTGTAACCTTTTGAGAAATGTTGTTCCACCAGTTAAATATATATGATTTTTATTTATTTTACTTTATCTTTAAAAATGCATATTTTGATAATTATTTTGAAAACTAATCTGATTTGAAGGCAAATGATGAAAAATAAATATGAGAAATTCATGATTATTTATGAGGCCTGCTGATGCCTTTGACCATATTCAAAGTTTTCATTTAAATAACATATCTCTACTATGTATAATAAATATGATATCAAATTAAGTTTTATTAAAAAATACTTATTTTTATAATTTTTATGAAACTGAACAAATTAATAAATAAATTCGACCCAGAAAATTAATACCGATCTTATAACTACACCCATTACAAAATTTCAACAATTAGATTCACAATAGATGTATGTATGTATGTTTGTTTGTCTCTCTCTCTCTCTCTCTCTGTGTGTGTTTATTAAAGATTACGCAAAAACGATTTGAGCTGGAATCATGAAATTTGGTATACAGGCATTATTCAAAATTCGTAGTTTTCTGTAACCTTTTGAGAAATGTTGTTCCACCAGTTAAATATATATGATTTTTATTTATTTGACTTTATATTTAAAAATGCATATTTTGATAATTATTTTGAAAACTAATCTGATTTTAAGGCAAATGATGAAAAATAAATATGAGAAATTCATGATTATTTATGGGGTTGCTGATGCCTTTGACCATATTCAAAGTTTTCATTTAAATAACATATCTCTACTATGTATAATAAATATGATATCAAATTATGTTCTATTTAAAAATACTTATTTTTATAATTTTTATGAAACTGAACAAATTAATAAATAATTTCGACCCAGAAAATTATACCGATTTTATAACTACACCCATTACACAATTCCAACAATTAGATTCACAATAGATGTATGTATGTATGTTTGTTTGTCTCTCTCTCTCTCTCTCTCTGTGTGTGTTGTGTGTGGAAAAGATTACGCAAAAACGATTTGAGCTGGAATCATGAAATTTGGTATACAAGCATTATTCAAAATTCGTAGTTTTCTGTAACCTTTTGAGAAATGTTGTTCCACCAGTTAAATATATATGATTTTTATTTATTTGACTTTATATTTAAAATTGCATATTTTGATAATTATTTTGAAAACTAATCTGATTTGAAGGCAAATGATGAAAAATAAATATGAGAAATTCATGATTATTTATGAGGTCTGCTGATGCCTTTGACCATATTCAAAGTTTTCATGTAAATAACATATCTCTACTATGTATAATAAATATGATATCAAATTATGTTTTATTTAAAATTCTTATTTTTATAATTTTTATGAAACTGAACAAATTAATAAATAACTTCGACCCAGAAAATTATACCGATTTTATAACTACACCCATTACACAATTCCAACAATTAGATTCACAATAGATGTATGTATGTATGTTTGTTTGTCTCTCTCTCTCTCTCTCTCTGTGTGTGTGTGTGTGGAAAAGATTACGCAAAAACGATTTGAGCTGGAATCATGAATTTTGGTATACAGGCATTATTCAAAATTCGTAGTTTTCTGTAACCTTTTGAGAAATGTTGTTCCACCAGTTAAATATATATGATTTTTATTTATTTGACTTTATATTTAAAAATGCATATTTTGATAATTATTTTGAAAACTAATCTGATTTGAAGGCAAATGATGAAAAATAAATATGAGAAATTCATGATTATTTATGGGGTTGCTGATGCCTTTGACCATATTCAAAGTTTTCATTTAAATAACATATCTCTACTATGTATAATAAATATGATATCAAATTAAGTTTTATTAAAAAATACTTATTTTTATAATTTTTATGAAACTGAACAAATTAATAAATAACTTCGACGCAGAAAATTAATACCGATCTTATAACTACACCCATTACACAATTCCAACAATTAGATTCACATTAGATGTATGTATATATGTTTGTTTGTCTCTCTCTCTCTCTCTCTCTCTCTCTCTCTCTGTGTGTGTGTGTGTGTGTGGAAAGATTACGCAAAAACGATTTGAGCTGGAATCATGAAATTTGGTATACAGGCATTATTCAAAATTCGTAGTTTTTTGTAACCTTTTGAGAAATGTTGTTACACCAGTTAAATATATATGATTTTTATTTATTTGACTTTATATTTAAAATTGCATATTTTGATAATTATTTTGAAAACTAATCTAATTTGAAGGCAAATGATGAAAAATAAATATGAGAAATTCATGATTATTTATGAGGTCTGCTGATGCCTAAGACCATATTCAAAGTTTTCATTTAAATAACATATCTCTACTATGTATAATAAATATGATATCAAATTATGTTTTATTAAAAAATACTTATTTTTATAATTTTTATGAAACTGAACAAATTAATAAATAACTTCGACGCAGAAAATTAATACCGATCTTATAACTACACCCATTACACAATTCCAACAATTAGATTCACAATAGATGTATGTATGTATGTTTGTTTGTCTCTCTCTCTCTCTCTGTGTGTGTTTAGAAAAGATTACGCAAAAACGATTTGAGCTGGAATCATGAATTTTGGTATACAGGCATTATTCAAAATTCGTAGTTTTCTGTAACCTTTTGAGAAATGTTGCTCCACCAGTTAAATATATATGATTTTTATTTATTTTACTTTATCTTTAAAAATGCATATTTTGATAATTATTTTGAAAACTAATATGATTTGAAGGCAAATGATGAAAAATAAATATGAGAAATTCATGATTATTTATGAGGCCTGCTGATGCCTTTGACCATATTCAAAGTTTTCATTTAAATAACATATCTCTACTATGTATAATAAATATGATATCAAATTATGTTTTATTTAAAAATACTTATTTTTATAATTTTTATGAAACTGAACAAATTAATAAATAACTTCGACCCAGAAAATTATACCGATCTTATAACTACACCCATTACACAATTCCAACAATTAGATTCATAATAGATGTATGTATCTATGTTTGTTTGTCTCTCTCTCTCTCTCTCTCTCTCTGTGTGTGTGTGTGTGGAAAAGATTACGCAAAAACGATTTGAGCTGGAATCATCAAATTTGGTATACAGGCATTATTCAAAATTCGTAGTTTTCTGTAACCTTTTGAGAAATGTTGTTCCACCAGTTAAATATATATGATTTTTATTTATTTGACTTTATATTTAAAAATGTATGTTTTGATAATTATTTTGAAAACTAATCTGATTTTAAGGCAAATGATGAAAAATAAATATGAGAAAATCATGATTATTTATGAGGCCTGCTGATGCCTCTGACCATATTCAAAGTTTTCATTTAAATAACATATCTCTACTATGTATAATAAATATGATATCAAATTATGTTCTATTTAAAAATACTTATTTTTATAATTTTTATGAAACTGAACAAATTAATAAATAATTTCGACCCAGAAAATTATACCGATTTTACAACTACACCCATTACACAATTCCAACAATTAGATTCACAATAGATGTATGTATGTATGTTTGTTTGTCTCTCTCTCTCTCTCTCTCTGTGTGTGTTGTGTGTGGAAAAGATTACGCAAAAACGATTTGAGCTGGAATCATGAAATTTGGTATACATGCATTATTCAAAATTCGTAGTTTTCTGTAACCTTTTGAGAAATGTTGTTCCACCAGTTAAATATATATGATTTTTATTTATTTGACTTTATATTTAAAATTGCATATTTTGATAATTATTTTGAAAACTTATCTGATTTGAAGGCAAATGATGAAAAATAAATATGAGAAATTCATGATTATTTATGAGGTCTGCTGATGCCTTTGACCATATTCAAAGTTTTCATGTAAATAACATATCTCTACTATGTATAATAAATATGATATCAAATTATGTTTTATTTAAAATTCTTATTTTTATAATTTTTATGAAACTGAACAAATTAATAAATAACTTCGACCCAGAAAATTATACCGATTTTATAACTACACCCATTACACAATTCCAACAATTAGATTCACAATAGATGTATGTATGTATGTTTGTTTGTCTCTCTCTCTCTCTCTCTGTGTGTGTGTGTGTGTGGAAAAGATTACGCAAAAACGATTTGAGCTGGAATCATGAATTTTGGTATACAGGCATTATTCAAAATTCGTAGTTTTCTGTAACCTTTTGAGAAATGTTGTTCCACCAGTTAAATATATATGATTTTTATTTATTTGACTTTATCTTTAAAAATGCATATTTTGATAATTATTTTGAAAACTAATCTGATTTGAAGGCAAATGATGAAAAATAAATATGAGAAATTCATGATTATTTATGGGGTTGCTGATGCCTTTGACCATATTCAAAGTTTTCATTTAAATAACATATCTCTACTATGTATAATAAATATGATATCAAATTAAGTTTTATTAAAAAATACTTATTTTTATAATTTTTATGAAACTGAACAAATTAATAAATAACTTCGACGCAGAAAATTAATACCGATCTTATAACTACACCCATTACACAATTCCAACAATTAGATTCACATTAGATGTATGTATATATGTTTGTTTGTCTCTCTCTCTCTCTCTCTGTGTGTGTGTGTGTGTGGAAAAGATTACGCAAAAACGATTTGAGCTGGAATCATGAAATTTGGTATACAGGCATTATTCAAAATTCGTAGTTTTCTGTAACCTTTTGAGAAATGTTGTTCCACCAGTTAAATATATATGATTTTTATTTATTTGACTTTATATTTAAAAATGCATATTTTGATAATTATTTTGAAAACTAATCTGATTTGAAGGCAAATGATGAAAAATAAATATGAGAAATTCATGATTATTTATGAGGCCTGCTGATGCCTTTGACCATATTCAAAGTTTTCATTTAAATAACATATCTCTACTATGTATAATAAATATGATATCAAATTATGTTTTATTTAAAATTCTTATTTTTATAATTTTTATGAAACTGAACAAATTATTAAATAACTTCGACCCAGAAAATTATACCGATTTTATAACTACACCCATTACACAATTCCAACAATTAGATTCACAATAGATGTATGTATGTATGTTTGTTTGTCTCTCTCTCTCTCTCTCTCTCTCTGTGTGTGTGTGTGGAAAAGATTACGCAAAAACGATTTGAGCTGGAATCATGAATTTTGGTATACAGGCATTATTCAAAATTCGTAGTTTTCTGTAACCTTTTGAGAAATGTTGTTCCACCAGTTAAATATATATGATTTTTATTTATTTTACTTTATCTTTAAAAATGCATATTTTGATAATTATTTTGAAAACTAATCTGATTTGAAGGCAAATGATGAAAAATAAATATGAGAAATTCATGATTATTTATGAGGTCTGCTGATGCCTTTGACCATATTCAAAGTTTTCATTTAAATAACATATCTCTACTATGTATAATAAATATGATATCAAATTATGTTTTATTTAAAAATACTTATTTTTATAATTTTTATGAAACTGAACAAAATAATAAATAACTTCGACCCAGAAAATTATACCGATCTTATAACTACACCCATTACACAATTTCAACAATTAGATTCACAATAGATGTATGTATGTATGTTTGTTTGTCTCTATCTCTCTCTCTCTCTGTGTGTGTGTGTGTGGAAAAGATTACGCAAAAACGATTTGAGCTGGAATCATGAAATTTGGTATACAAGCATTATTCAAAATTCGTAGTTTTCTGTAACCTTTTGAGAAATGTTGTTCCACCAGTTAAATATATAAGATTTTTATTTATTTGACTTTATATTTAAAAATGCATGTTTTGATAATCATTTTGAAAACTAATCTGATTTGAAGGCAAATGATGAAAAATAAATATGAGAAATTCATTATTATTTATGAGGTCTGCTGATGCCTTTGACCATATTCAAAGTTTTCATGTAAATAACATATCTCTACTATGTATAATAAATATGATATCAAATTATGTTTTATTTAAAATTCTTATTTTTATAATTTTTATGAAACTGAACAAATTAATAAATAACTTCGACCCAGAAAATTATACCGATTTTATAACTACACCCATTACACAATTCCAACAATTAGATTCACAATAGATGTATGTATGTATGTTTGTTTGTCTCTCTCTCTCTCTCTCTCTGTGTGTGTGTGTGTGGAAAAGATTACGCAAAAACGATTTGAGCTGGAATCATGAATTTTGGTATACAGGCATTATTCAAAATTCGTAGTTTTCTGTAACCTTTTGAGAAATGTTGTTCCACCAGTTAAATATATATGATTTTTATTTATTTGACTTTATATTTAAAAATGCATATTTTGATAATTATTTTGAAAACTAATCTGATTTGAAGGCAAATGATGAAAAATAAATATGAGAAATTCATGATTATTTATGGGGTTGCTGATGCCTTTGACCATATTCAAAGTTTTCATTTAAATAACATATCTCTACTATGTATAATAAATATGATATCAAATTAAGTTTTATTAAAAAATACTTATTTTTATAATTTTTATGAAACTGAACAAATTAATAAATAACTTCGACGCAGAAAATTAATACCGATCTTATAACTACACCCATTACACAATTCCAACAATTAGATTCACATTAGATGTATGTATATATGTTTGTTTGTCTCTCTCTCTCTCTCTCTCTGTGTGTGTGTGTGTGGAAAAGATTACGCAAAAACGATTTGAGCTGGAATCATGAATTTTGGTATACAGGCATTATTCAAAATTCGTAGTTTTCTGTAACCTTTTGAGAAATGTTGTTCCACCAGTTAAATATATATGATTTTTATTTATTTGACTTTATATTTAAAAATGCATATTTTGATAATTATTTTGAAAACTAATCTGATTTGAAGGCAAATGATGAAAAATAAATATGAGAAATTCATGATTATTTATGGGGTTGCTGATGCCTTTGACCATATTCAAAGTTTTCATTTAAATAACATATCTCTACTATGTATAATAAATATGATATCAAATTAAGTTTTATTAAAAAATACTTATTTTTATAATTTTTATGAAACTGAACAAATTAATAAATAACTTCGACGCAGAAAATTAATACCGATCTTATAACTACACCCATTACACAATTCCAACAATTAGATTCACATTAGATGTATGTATATATGTTTGTTTGTCTCTCTCTCTCTCTCTCTCTCTCTCTCTCTCTCTGTGTGTGTGTGTGTGTGGAAAGATTACGCAAAAACGATTTGAGCTGGAATCATGAAATTTGGTATACAGGCATTATTCAAAATTCGTAGTTTTTTGTAACCTTTTGAGAAATGTTGTTACACCAGTTAAATATATATGATTTTTATTTATTTGACTTTATATTTAAAATTGCATATTTTGATAATTATTTTGAAAACTAATCTAATTTGAAGGCAAATGATGAAAAATAAATATGAGAAATTCATGATTATTTATGAGGTCTGCTGATGCCTAAGACCATATTCAAAGTTTTCATTTAAATAACATATCTCTACTATGTATAATAAATATGATATCAAATTATGTTTTATTTAAAATTCTTATTTTTATAATTTTTATGAAAATGAACAAATTAATAAATAAATTCGACCCAGAAAATTATACCGATCTTATAACTACACCCATTACACAATTTCAACAATTAGATTCACAATAGATGTATGTATGTATGTTTGTTTGTCTCTATCTCTCTCTCTCTCTGTGTGTGTTTAGAAAAGATTACGCAAAAACGATTTGAGCTGGAATCATGAATTTTGGTATACAGGCATTATTCAAAATTCGTAGTTTTCTGTAACCTTTTGAGAAATGTTGCTCCACCAGTTAAATATATATGATTTTTATTTATTTTACTTTATCTTTAAAAATGCATATTTTGATAATTATTTTGAAAACTAATATGATTTGAAGGCAAATGATGAAAAATAAATATGAGAAATTCATGATTATTTATGAGGCCTGCTGATGCCTTTGACCATATTCAAAGTTTTCATTTAAATAACATATCTCTACTATGTATAATAAATATGATATCAAATTATGTTTTATTTAAAAATACTTATTTTTATAATTTTTATGAAACTGAACAAATTAATAAATAACTTCGACCCAGAAAATTATACCGATCTTATAACTACACCCATTACACAATTCCAACAATTAGATTCATAATAGATGTATGTATCTATGTTTGTTTGTCTCTCTCTCTCTCTCTCTCTCTCTCTCTGTGTGTGTGTGTGTGGAAAAGATTACGCAAAAACGATTTGAGCTGGAATCATCAAATTTGGTATACAGGCATTATTCAAAATTCGTAGTTTTCTGTAACCTTTTGAGAAATGTTGTTCCACCAGTTAAATATATATGATTTTTATTTATTTGACTTTATATTTAAAAATGCATGTTTTGATAATTATTTTGAAAACTAATCTGATTTTAAGGCAAATGATGAAAAATAAATATGAGAAAATCATGATTATTTATGAGGCCTGCTGATGCCTCTGACCATATTCAAAGTTTTCATTTAAATAACATATCTCTACTATGTATAATAAATATGATATCAAATTATGTTCTATTTAAAAATACTTATTTTTATAATTTTTATGAAACTGAACAAATTAATAAATAATTTCGACCCAGAAAATTATACCGATTTTATAACTACACCCATTACACAATTCCAACAATTAGATTCACAATAGATGTATGTATGTATGTTTGTTTGTCTCTCTCTCTCTCTCTCTCTGTGTGTGTTGTGTGTGGAAAAGATTACGCAAAAACGATTTGAGCTGGAATCATGAAATTTGGTATACAAGCATTATTCAAAATTCGTAGTTTTCTGTAACCTTTTGAGAAATGTTGTTCCACCAGTTAAATATATATGATTTTTATTTATTTGACTTTATATTTAAAATTGCATATTTTGATAATTATTTTGAAAACTAATCTGATTTGAAGGCAAATGATGAAAAATAAATATGAGAAATTCATGATTATTTATGAGGTCTGCTGATGCCTTTGACCATATTCAAAGTTTTCATGTAAATTACATATCTCTACTATGTATAATAAATATGATATCAAATTATGTTTTATTTAAAATTCTTATTTTTATAATTTTTATGAAACTGAACAAATTAATAAATAACTTCGACCCAGAAAATTATACCGATTTTATAACTACACCCATTACACAATTCCAACAATTAGATTCACAATAGATGTATGTATGTATGTTTGTTTGTCTCTCTCTCTCTCTCTCTGTGTGTGTGTGTGTGTGGAAAAGATTACGCAAAAACGATTTGAGCTGGAATCATGAATTTTGGTATACAGGCATTATTCAAAATTCGTAGTTTTCTGTAACCTTTTGAGAAATGTTGTTCCACCAGTTAAATATATATGATTTTTATTTATTTGACTTTATATTTAAAAATGCATATTTTGATAATTATTTTGAAAACTAATCTGATTTGAAGGCAAATGATGAAAAATAAATATGAGAAATTCATGATTATTTATGGGGTTGCTGATGCCTTTGACCATATTCAAAGTTTTCATTTAAATAACATATCTCTACTATGTATAATAAATATGATATCAAATTAAGTTTTATTAAAAAATACTTATTTTTATAATTTTTATGAAACTGAACAAATTAATAAATAACTTCGACGCAGAAAATTAATACCGATCTTATAACTACACCCATTACACAATTCCAACAATTAGATTCACATTAGATGTATGTATATATGTTTGTTTGTCTCTCTCTCTCTCTCTCTCTCTCTCTCTCTCTCTCTGTGTGTGTGTGTGTGTGTGTGGAAAGATTACGCAAAAACGATTTGAGCTGGAATCATGAAATTTGGTATACAGGCATTATTCAAAATTCGTAGTTTTCTGTAACCTTTTGAGAAATGTTGTTCCACCAGTTAAATATATATGATTTTTATTTATTTGACTTTATATTTAAAAATGCATATTTTGATAATTATTTTGAAAACTAATCTGATTTGAAGGCAAATGATGAAAAATAAATATGAGAAATTCATGATTATTTATGAGGCCTGCTGATGCCTTTGACCATATTCAAAGTTTTCATTTAAATAACATATCTCTACTATGTATAATAAATATGATATCAAATTAAGTTTTATTAAAAAATACTTATTTTTATAATTTTTATTAAACTGAACAAATTAATAAATAAATTCGACCCAGAAAATTATACCGATCTTATAACTACACCCATTACACAATTTCAACAATTAGATTCACAATAGATGTATGTATGTATGTTTGTTTGTCTCTATCTCTCTCTCTCTCTGTGTGTGTTTAGAAAAGATTACGCAAAAACGATTTGAGCTGGAATCATGAATTTTGGTATACAGGCATTATTCAAAATTCGTAGTTTTCTGTAACCTTTTGAGAAATGTTGCTCCACCAGTTAAATATATATGATTTTTATTTATTTTACTTTATCTTTAAAAATGCATATTTTGATAATTATTTTGAAAACTAATATGATTTGAAGGCAAATGATGAAAAATAAATATGAGAAATTCATGATTATTTATGAGGCCTGCTGATGCCTTTGACCATATTCAAAGTTTTCATTTAAATAACATATCTCTACTATGTATAATAAATATGATATCAAATTATGTTTTATTTAAAAATACTTATTTTTATAATTTTTATGAAACTGAACAAATTAATAAATAACTTCGACCCAGAAAATTATACCGATCTTATAACTACACCCATTACACAATTCCAACAATTAGATTCATAATAGATGTATGTATCTATGTTTGTTTGTCTCTCTCTCTCTCTCTCTCTCTGTGTGTGTGTGTGTGTGGAAAAGATTACGCAAAAACGATTTGAGCTGGAATCATCAAATTTGGTATACAGGCATTATTCAAAATTCGTAGTTTTCTGTAACCTTTTGAGAAATGTTGTTCCACCAGTTAAATATATATGATTTTTATTTATTTGACTTTATATTTAAAAATGCATGTTTTGATAATTATTTTGAAAACTAATCTGATTTTAAGGCAAATGATGAAAAATAAATATGAGAAAATCATGATTATTTATGAGGCCTGCTGATGCCTCTGACCATATTCAAAGTTTTCATTTAAATAACATATCTCTACTATGTATAATAAATATGATATCAAATTATGTTCTATTTAAAAATACTTATTTTTATAATTTTTATGAAACTGAACAAATTAATAAATAATTTCGACCCAGAAAATTATACCGATTTTATAACTACACCCATTACACAATTCCAACAATTAGATTCACAATAGATGTATGTATGTATGTTTGTTTGTCTCTATCTCTCTCTCTCTCTGTGTGTGTGTGTGTGTGGAAAAGATTACGCAAAAACGATTTGAGCTGTAATCATGAAATTTGGTATACAAGCATTATTCAAAATTCGTAGTTTTCTGTAACCTTTTGAGAAATGTTGTTCCACCAGTTAAATATATATGATTTTTATTTATTTGACTTTATATTTAAAATTGCATATTTTGATAATTATTTTGAAAACTAATTTGATTTGAAGGCAAATGATGAAAAATAAATATGAGAAATTCATGATTATTTATGAGGTCTGCTGATGCCTTTGACCATATTCAAAGTTTTCATTTAAATAACATATCTCTACTATGTATAATAAATATGATATCAAATTATGTTTTATTAAAAAATACTTATTTTTATAATTTTTATGAAACTGAACAAATTAATAAATAACTTCGACGCAGAAAATTAATACCGATCTTATAACTACACCCATTACACAATTCCAACAATTAGATTCACATTAGATGTATGTATATATGTTTGTTTGTCTCTCTCTCTCTCTCTCTCTCTCTCTCTCTCTCTGTGTGTGTGTGTGTGTGTGGAAAGATTACGCAAAAACGATTTGAGCTGGAATCATGAAATTTGGTATACAGGCATTATTCAAAATTCGTAGTTTTCTGTAACCTTTTGAGAAATGTTGTTCCACCAGTTAAATATATATGATTTTTATTTATTTGACTTTATATTTAAAAATGCATATTTTGATAATTATTTTGAAAACTAATCTGATTTGAAGGCAAATGATGAAAAATAAATATGAGAAATTCATGATTATTTATGAGGCCTGCTGATGCCTTTGACCATATTCAAAGTTTTCATTTAAATAACATATCTCTACTATGTATAATAAATATGATATCAAATTAAGTTTTATTAAAAAATACTTATTTTTATAATTTTTATTAAACTGAACAAATTAATAAATAAATTCGACCCAGAAAATTATACCGATCTTATAACTACACCCATTACACAATTTCAACAATTAGATTCACAATAGATGTATGTATGTATGTTTGTTTGTCTCTATCTCTCTCTCTCTCTGTGTGTGTGTGTGTGTGGAAAAGATTACGCAAAAACGATTTGAGCTGTAATCATGAAATTTGGTATACAAGCATTATTCAAAATTCGTAGTTTTCTGTAACCTTTTGAGAAATGTTGTTCCACCAGTTAAATATATATGATTTTTATTTATTTGACTTTATATTTAAAATTGCATATTTTGATAATTATTTTGAAAACTAATTTGATTTGAAGGCAAATGATGAAAAATAAATATGAGAAATTCATGATTATTTATGAGGTCTGCTGATGCCTTTGACCATATTCAAAGTTTTCATTTAAATAACATATCTCTACTATGTATAATAAATATGATATCAAATTATGTTTTATTTAAAATTCTTATTTTTATAATTTTTATGAAACTGAACAAATTATTAAATAACTTCGACCCAGAAAATTATACCGATTTTATAACTACACCCATTACACAATTCCAACAATTAGATTCACAATAGATGTATGTATGTATGTTTGTTTGTCTCTCTCTCTCTCTCTCTCTCTCTGTGTGTGTGTGTGGAAAAGATTACGCAAAAACGATTTGAGCTGGAATCATGAATTTTGGTATACAGGCATTATTCAAAATTCGTAGTTTTCTGTAACCTTTTGAGAAATGTTGTTCCACCAGTTAAATATATATGATTTTTATTTATTTGACTTTATATTTAAAAATGCATATTTTGATAATTATTTTGAAAACTAATCTGATTTGAAGGCAAATGATGAAAAATAAATATGAGAAATTCATGATTATTTATGAGGTCTGCTGATGCCTTTGACCATATTCAAAGTTTTCATTTAAATAACATATCTCTACTATGTATAATAAATATGATATCAAATTATGTTTTATTTAAAAATACTTATTTTTATAATTTTTATGAAACTGAACAAAATAATAAATAACTTCGACCCAGAAAATTATACCGATCTTATAACTACACCCATTACACAATTTCAACAATTAGATTCACAATAGATGTATGTATGTATGTTTGTTTGTCTCTATCTCTCTCTCTCTCTGTGTGTGTGTGTGTGGAAAAGATTACGCAAAAACGATTTGAGCTGGAATCATGAAATTTGGTATACAAGCATTATTCAAAATTCGTAGTTTTCTGTAACCTTTTGAGAAATGTTGTTCCACCAGTTAAATATATAAGATTTTTATTTATTTGACTTTATATTTAAAAATGCATGTTTTGATAATCATTTTGAAAACTAATCTGATTTGAAGGCAAATGATGAAAAATAAATATGAGAAATTCATTATTATTTATGAGGTCTGCTGATGCCTTTGACCATATTCAAAGTTTTCATTTAAATAACATATCTCTACTATGTATAATAAATATGATATCAAATTATGTTTTATTTAAAAATACTTATTTTTATAATTTTTATGAAACTGAACAAATTAATAAATAACTTCGACCCAGAAAATTATACCGATTTTATAACTACACCCATTACACAATTCCAACAATTAGATTCACAATAGATGTATGTATGTATGTTTGTTTGTCTCTCTCTCTCTCTCTCTCTCTGTGTGTGTGTGTGTGGGAAAGATTACGCAAAAACGATTTGAGCTGGAATCATGAATTTTGGTATACAGGCATTATTCAAAATTCGTAGTTTTCTGTAACCTTTTGAGAAATGTTGTTCCACCAGTTAAATATATATGATTTTTATTTATTTGACTTTATATTTAAAAATGCATATTTTGATAATTATTTTGAAAACTAATCTGATTTGAAGGCAAATGATGAAAAATAAATATGAGAAATTCATGATTATTTATGAGGTCTGCTGATGCCTTTGACCATATTCAAAGTTTTCATTTAAATAACATATCTCTACTATGTATAATAAATATGATATCAAATTATGTTTTATTTAAAAATACTTATTTTTATAATTTTTATGAAACTGAACAAATTAATAAATAACTTCGACCCAGAAAATTATACCGATCTTATAACTACACCCATTACACAATTTCAACAATTAGATTCACAATAGATGTATGTATGTATGTTTGTTTGTCTCTATCTCTCTCTCTCTCTGTGTGTTTAGAAAAGATTACGCAAAAACGATTTGAGCTGGAATCATGAATTTTGGTATACAGGCATTATTCAAAATTCGTAGTTTTCTGTAACCTTTTGAGAAATGTTGCTCCACCAGTTAAATATATATGATTTTTATTTATTTTACTTTATCTTTAAAAATGCATATTTTGATAATTATTTTGAAAACTAATATGATTTGAAGGCAAATGATGAAAAATAAATATGAGAAATTCATGATTATTTATGAGGCCTGCTGATGCCTTTGACCATATTCAAAGTTTTCATTTAAATAACATATCTCTACTATGTATAATAAATATGATATCAAATTATGTTTTATTTAAAAATACTTATTTTTATAATTTTTATGAAACTGAACAAATTAATAAATAACTTCGACCCAGAAAATTATACCGATCTTATAACTACACCCATTACACAATTCCAACAATTAGATTCATAATAGATGTATGTATCTATGTTTGTTTGTCTCTCTCTACCTCTCTCTCTCTGTGTGTGTGTGTGTGTGGAAAAGATTACGCAAAAACGATTTGAGCTGGAATCATCAAATTTGGTATACAGGCATTATTCAAAATTCGTAGTTTTCTGTAACCTTTTGAGAAATGTTGTTCCACCAGTTAAATATATATGATTTTTATTTATTTGACTTTATATTTAAAAATGCATGTTTTGATAATTATTTTGAAAACTAATCTGATTTTAAGGCAAATGATGAAAAATAAATATGAGAAAATCATGATTATTTATGAGGCCTGCTGATGCCTCTGACCATATTCAAAGTTTTCATTTAAATAACATATCTCTACTATGTATAATAAATATGATATCAAATTATGTTCTATTTAAAAATACTTATTTTTATAATTTTTATGAAACTGAACAAATTAATAAATAATTTCGACCCAGAAAATTATACCGATTTTATAACTACACCCATTACACAATTCCAACAATTAGATTCACAATAGATGTATGTATGTATGTTTGTTTGTCTCTCTCTCTCTCTCTCTCTGTGTGTGTTGTGTGTGGAAAAGATTACGCAAAAACGATTTGAGCTGGAATCATGAAATTTGGTATACAAGCATTATTCAAAATTCGTAGTTTTCTGTAACCTTTTGAGAAATGTTGTTCCACCAGTTAAATATATATGATTTTTATTTATTTGACTTTATATTTAAAATTGCATATTTTGATAATTATTTTGAAAACTAATCTGATTTGAAGGCAAATGATGAAAAATAAATATGAGAAATTCATGATTATTTATGAGGTCTGCTGATGCCTTTGACCATATTCAAAGTTTTCATGTAAATTACATATCTCTACTATGTATAATAAATATGATATCAAATTATGTTTTATTTAAAATTCTTATTTTTATAATTTTTATGAAACTGAACAAATTAATAAATAACTTCGACCCAGAAAATTATACCGATTTTATAACTACACCCATTACACAATTCCAACAATTAGATTCACAATAGATGTATGTATGTATGTTTGTTTGTCTCTCTCTCTCTCTCTCTCTGTGTGTGTGTGTGTGGAAAAGATTACGCAAAAACGATTTGAGCTGGAATCATGAATTTTGGTATACAGGCATTATTCAAAATTCGTAGTTTTCTGTAACCTTTTGAGAAATGTTGTTCCACCAGTTAAATATATATGATTTTTATTTATTTGACTTTATATTTAAAAATGCATATTTTGATAATTATTTTGAAAACTAATCTGATTTGAAGGCAAATGATGAAAAATAAATATGAGAAATTCATGATTATTTATGGGGTTGCTGATGCCTTTGACCATATTCAAAGTTTTCATTTAAATAACATATCTCTACTATGTATAATAAATATGATATCAAATTAAGTTTTATTAAAAAATACTTATTTTTATAATTTTTATGAAACTGAACAAATTAATAAATAACTTCGACGCAGAAAATTAATACCGATCTTATAACTACACCCATTACACAATTCCAACAATTAGATTCACATTAGATGTATGTATATATGTTTGTTTGTCTCTCTCTCTCTCTCTCTCTCTCTCTCTCTCTCTCTCTGTGTGTGTGTGTGTGTGTGGAAAGATTACGCAAAAACGATTTGAGCTGGAATCATGAAATTTGGTATACAGGCATTATTCAAAATTCGTAGTTTTCTGTAACCTTTTGAGAAATGTTGTTCCACCAGTTAAATATATATGATTTTTATTTATTTGACTTTATATTTAAAAATGCATATTTTGATAATTATTTTGAAAACTAATCTGATTTGAAGGCAAATGATGAAAAATAAATATGAGAAATTCATGATTATTTATGAGGCCTGCTGATGCCTTTGACCATATTCAAAGTTTTCATTTAAATAACATATCTCTACTATGTATAATAAATATGATATCAAATTAAGTTTTATTAAAAAATACTTATTTTTATAATTTTTATTAAACTGAACAAATTAATAAATAAATTCGACCCAGAAAATTATACCGATCTTATAACTACACCCATTACACAATTTCAACAATTAGATTCACAATAGATGTATGTATGTATGTTTGTTTGTCTCTATCTCTCTCTCTCTCTGTGTGTGTTTAGAAAAGATTACGCAAAAACGATTTGAGCTGGAATCATGAATTTTGGTATACAGGCATTATTCAAAATTCGTAGTTTTCTGTAACCTTTTGAGAAATGTTGCTCCACCAGTTAAATATATATGATTTTTATTTATTTTACTTTATCTTTAAAAATGCATATTTTGATAATTATTTTGAAAACTAATATGATTTGAAGGCAAATGATGAAAAATAAATATGAGAAATTCATGATTATTTATGAGGCCTGCTGATGCCTTTGACCATATTCAAAGTTTTCATTTAAATAACATATCTCTACTATGTATAATAAATATGATATCAAATTATGTTTTATTTAAAAATACTTATTTTTATAATTTTTATGAAACTGAACAAATTAATAAATAACTTCGACCCAGAAAATTATACCGATCTTATAACTACACCCATTACACAATTCCAACAATTTGATTCATAATAGATGTATGTATCTATGTTTGTTTGTCTCTCTCTCTCTCTCTCTCTCTGTGTGTGTGTGTGTGTGGAAAAGATTACGCAAAAACGATTTGAGCTGGAATCATCAAATTTGGTATACAGGCATTATTCAAAATTCGTAGTTTTCTGTAACCTTTTGAGAAATGTTGTTCCACCAGTTAAATATATATGATTTTTATTTATTTGACTTTATATTTAAAAATGCATGTTTTGATAATTATTTTGAAAACTAATCTGATTTTAAGGCAAATGATGAAAAATAAATATGAGAAAATCATGATTATTTATGAGGCCTGCTGATGCCTCTGACCATATTCAAAGTTTTCATTTAAATAACATATCTCTACTATGTATAATAAATATGATATCAAATTATGTTCTATTTAAAAATACTTATTTTTATAATTTTTATGAAACTGAACAAATTAATAAATAATTTCGACCCAGAAAATTATACCGATTTTATAACTACACCCATTACACAATTCCAACAATTAGATTCACAATAGATGTATGTATGTATGTTTGTTTGTCTCTCTCTCTCTCTCTCTCTGTGTGTGTTGTGTGTGGAAAAGATTACGCAAAAACGATTTGAGCTGGAATCATGAAATTTGGTATACAAGCATTATTCAAAATTCGTAGTTTTCTGTAACCTTTTGAGAAATGTTGTTCCACCAGTTAAATATATATGATTTTTATTTATTTGACTTTATATTTAAAATTGCATATTTTGATAATTATTTTGAAAACTAATCTGATTTGAAGGCAAATGATGAAAAATAAATATGAGAAATTCATGATTATTTATGAGGTCTGCTGATGCCTTTGACCATATTCAAAGTTTTCATGTAAATAACATATCTCTACTATGTATAATAAATATGATATCAAATTATATTTTATTTAAAATTCTTATTTTTATAATTTTTATGAAACTGAACAAATTAATAAATAACTTCGACCCAGAAAATTATACCGATTTTATAACTACACCCATTACACAATTCCAACAATTAGATTCACAATAGATGTATGTATGTATGTTTGTTTGTCTCTCTCTCTCTCTCTCTGTGTGTGTGTGTGTGTGGAAAAGATTACGCAAAAACGATTTGAGCTGGAATCATGAATTTTGGTATACAGGCATTATTCAAAATTCGTAGTTTTCTGTAACCTTTTGAGAAATGTTGTTCCACCAGTTAAATATATATGATTTTTATTTATTTGACTTTATATTTAAAAATGCATATTTTGATAATTATTTTGAAAACTAATCTGATTTGAAGGCAAATGATGAAAAATAAATATGAGAAATTCATGATTATTTATGGGGTTGCTGATGCCTTTGACCATATTCAAAGTTTTCATTTAAATAACATATCTCTACTATGTATAATAAATATGATATCAAATTAAGTTTTATTAAAAAATACTTATTTTTATAATTTTTATGAAACTGAACAAATTAATAAATAACTTCGACGCAGAAAATTAATACCGATCTTATAACTACACCCATTACACAATTCCAACAATTAGATTCACATTAGATGTATGTATATATGTTTGTTTGTCTCTCTCTCTCTCTCTCTCTCTCTCTCTCTCTCTCTCTCTCTGTGTGTGTGTGTGTGTGTGGAAAGATTACGCAAAAACGATTTGAGCTGGAATCATGAAATTTGGTATACAGGCATTATTCAAAATTCGTAGTTTTCTGTAACCTTTTGAGAAATGTTGTTCGACCAGTTAAATATATATGATTTTTATTTATTTGACTTTATATTTAAAAATGCATATTTTGATAATTATTTTGAAAACTAATCTGATTTGAAGGCAAATGATGAAAAATAAATATGAGAAATTCATGATTATTTATGAGGCCTGCTGATGCCTTTGACCATATTCAAAGTTTTCATTTAAATAACATATCTCTACTATGTAAAATAAATATGATATCAAATTAAGTTTTATTAAAAAATACTTATTTTTATAATTTTTATTAAACTGAACAAATTAATAAATAAATTCGACCCAGAAAATTATACCGATCTTATAACTACACCCATTACACAATTTCAACAATTAGATTCACAATAGATGTATGTATGTATGTATGTTTGTTTGTCTCTATCTCT